>JAUNZO010000141.1:0-106810 GCA_031894775.1 Chloris gayana | reverse complement strand
CCGACGACCCCGGCCGCATCTCCGAAATCTTGTGTTCTTGTGTGTTCCGTGTGTTGCACCATCGAATTCCATGCTCGTGAGGGACCGGGTAGTTCTAATGCCGAGATTAAGACTCGACATTTGGCACGCCAGAAGGGGTCCCGGCGAGTTCCCAGCGAGTTCGATGGCTTCTACTTTCGACTTCGTTACAAGCTTCAAGATTTGCTTCGGATTTCTCGACTTCATTCTACGACGGCGACCGGTGTCGCAGAGTGGTGTCGCAGACGACGATCGCCACCGCGATGACGACGACGACCGGTGTCGCGGAGCGATGATCGGTGCAGAGACGACGATCGTCGCTGCGACGACGATGACGAGCGGTGTCGCAGGACGACGATCGCCAACGTGACGACGACGACCGGTGTTGCGGAGCGATGACCGGTGCAGGACGACAATCATTGCCGCGACGACGACAACGAGCGGTGTCGCGAGACGACGATCGCCGCTGCGGCGACGACGATGAGCGGTGTCACGAGACGACGACCGCTACCTCGCATAACGACAACCGGTGTCGTGGAGCGATGACCGGTGCAGGATGACGGCTGCTGCCGCAACAACGATGGCGACCGGTGTAGTGATCGCCGTCTTGTGACGACAAAGATCGATGCCGCCGAGTGATGATCGACGCCACGACGATAATTTCTACAGACTTTCATCGGTCGTCTACTTCAATTTGGAGCGTCGCTCGCTGCTCGGACGCGGTCTTGAGCATTAGCGCGGCTGCTTATCTTCGGTTTCGACCGATCGCACCATCTTCAACAGCTTTCGTCGGTCGTCGGCTTCAACTTCAAAGCGCCGCTGCTGCTCGACACGGTCTTGAGCATTAGCGCGATCGCTTATCTTTAGTTTCGACCGCTTGTGTCATCTTCAACTCGCTTTCACCGGTCATCTGCTTCAACTTAGAGCGCCGCTGCTGCTCGGACGCGGTCTTCGAGCATTAGCGCGATCGCTTATCTTCGTTTCGACCGGTCACGCCGTCTTCAACAACTTTCATCGGTCGTCTACTTCGACTTAGAGCGTTGCTACTGCTTGGATGCGGTCTTGAGCATTAGCACGATCGCTTATCTTCGATTTCGACCGGTCACGTCGTCTTCAACGACTTTCATCGGTCGTCAAGTTCAACTTGGAGCGCCGCCGCTGCTCGGACGCGGTCTTAGCATTAGCGCGGTCGCTAATCGTCGGTTTCAACCGATCGCGCCGTCTTCAATAGTTTTCATCGGTCGTCAACTTCAACTTGGAGCGCCGCTGCTGCTCGGACGCGGTCTTGAGCATTAGCGCGGCTACAATTCTTCAATTTTGACCGATGGCGCCGTCTTCAACAAGGTTCATCGATCGTCAACTTCAACTTGAAGCGCCGCTGCTGCTCGGACGCGAGTCTTGAGCATTAGTGCGGCTGCTAATCTTCGATTTTGACCGATTTCGTCGCCTTCAACCATCTACATCCGTCGACAACACGGAAGTGTTGTCTTGAGCTGAGCGCGATCGTCAAACTACTCATCGATCGGCTACATCATCTTCGGCTCTGGGCTCGGGGCTACGCCCAATAAACCAGACTAAGTCGCTTTACACTTAAGTTTTTGTGTTGAAACTTATATAATGCGATCCTCATGATAGCTTTTTGATAATATGAAATATGTCAATCTTTGCCTATCTGCATGGTTTAATTTATCTTGAAATCTTAGTTTTGAATTAATTTACAAAGTTATGGGCTGCTATTTGAGAGCGGTCGGTTAATAATTTGTGATCCTGAGTTATAAGACCGGTCATTTTTTCTATACGGCACGATTTTGTTAAGTAGACCGACGCTATGTGCTATACCCAATGCTGATTAGAGCCGGTGGTCATGTCATAGTTGGTTTGTGTTGAATTAACTATTGTTGCTTGGTTATAGACTTGATTGGTTGAATCAGGATGGTAAAATTTAAGTTTTCTCCAAATTGGAGTGACCGGTTGTTAAAGTTGAATTACATTAGGCATATAATGATTAATCCGGACCGCTGCAGTTTGCGCGAGAGGAGACAATATTATATGTTGAAGTAAGGAACATATAAATACCGGTCAAGAATATGGAAATAATTTGAGATTTGCAGTAACTAAAACATTGGAGTATTTATTTACATATGAGCACATTTATGTACTTCTTAAATTGTTTTTACGAGATACAATGGACTAGGAACAAGGTCTCGACTCCGCTTGATGTACCGGTGCTTCCGGTCTTGGGTGCGACGACAGAGGAGAAGTCCACGTGATTTGGATAATCACGGGGCTCTTTTTCCAATTGTGATGACCGGTCCGAGTGTTCGACGCCTGGTCCGTTAAGCATTTTTAGCCCGAATATATGATTTACGGAGCGATTTATACAACAAACCGATCGGGTTGAAGACTCGCTGTCCGATCGATTGGTTAACCTTAGGCCCTGGGTGTTAAGCATTCGGCTGATAATAGGTGTGAAAAATTCAAGTTTATTGTGTGAATTTTGGCGATCGATTTGATCGATCGAGAATTTGGATTTGAGCGATATTCTAATAAGCGGAATTTCAGTTATGACCGATGCGAATCACCAGGAGTATGAGATTTGACACCGGTCCGGACCGGTGGAAAAGTATGTTCTTGGCGGAAGATGTTAAGAGTTACGAGAGGAATGGTCGACGTGATTTGAATAATCACGAGGGCTATTTTGCAAATGTTTGAGCGGTCCGAGGTATGGAGTGCCCGATCGCGATAACATTGGAATATCAAATTGGATTGTTTGAGGAAATTGAAATATGAGACTGGTTAGATCAAAGACAATTAGGTCTTGCCTATCTAATCATTGTGAAATTGGATGCCTTAGGCCCTGGGTGTTAATCATTCGGCTGATTATAGGCCTTGGAGACTCGAGTCGATGTAAGTTAATTGGGAAACTGGTCCGATCAACCAGAATTTTGGTTCTTAGTGAAATTTCACTAAGCGAATTATGAGTTCGGGATGATTTAGGCGGTCCGTTATGTCAACTAGTGTGAATCTCCAGGAGATATGAAGTTCGACCGGTATGGCCGGTCCGAAAAATATGTTCTTGCCAGAAATTGCTGAGAGGAATGTGATTTGATGGAAAATAATAAAGCATAGTCTCTCAAGAAAGACTCTTGCATTATTTGCAATCCTCAAATGATACAAGAGTCGGGGGCTATACCTAATTAGGTGCACCTGACCGGTGCACCGTGTTCAAGAGCGGTCCGTAGAGATCTTAGGAAGTGGAAAATAATGGAAATTGAAAGGAGCGGTCCGAAGAAATTGCATATTGAAGGAAATAATGAAGAATCAACTAGTGGACTCTTGCATTATTTGAAAGGAGTTCAAATGATCCAAGAGTCGGGGCTATACCCAATTGGGTGCACCTAACCGGCGCACTAGAAGGAAAATACTTTTGTCTTTGCACACCTAATTAGGTGGTATGGAGGATAAAATACCAATTTTTTTGGCTTTTTGAAGCGTCTTGAAGAAAGAAGAAAGTATTGCAGAAGATTGGAGTTCTTTTTAATTTAACATTGGAATCGGACCAACATGGAGAAGACTGGTCAATCTTATTCAATGTCAAATCAAAAATTACTCGGGGCTCGTTGTCGTAGACTTACCTTACGGGTATACATTGATCGGAAGAATGATTTATCAAGGACATGATGGCGTATAGAAGACATAAGACCGGTGGGGTGGGCCCACGAGTGGTGTCCGACCGGTATAAGATTCTAGAAGGTTCCTAAGACCGATATGGAAACAAAGGCGGACAACAGGATCTGGATTCATGCTTAAGGAAAGTACAAGACCGACCGAGTAGGACTACGAATTGATAAGGAAGCTTAGAGATAGAGTTTCTAAGTATGTAAATATTGTATCCGACTAGGATTCTACATGTAACCTTGCCTCCCGGACATATAAAGCGGGGGCGGGGACCCCTAGAAGGACAAGTTCGACAAGTTACTAGAAGTTAGGACAAGTTCCTACACTCGGACAACTCGCAATTAGGAATCTGCTAAAGGCAATACATAACATACGGGACGTAGGGTATTACTCTCCATCGAGAGGCTCGAACTCGTCTAAAATCTTGTGTTCTTGTGTGTTCCGTGTGTTGCACCATCGAATTCCATGCTCGTGAGGGACCGGGTAGTTCTAATGCCGAGACTAAGACTCGACACGTGGGTTTCGGTCGCTAGGCGGATCTATCATTAGCACTCCCCGGCTCGGTTCATGTGCTCGAGGCGGCTGTCGAACCCTTTCGATCGGGCCATCCTTCGAACCTCGGCTAGGTGGGGCCGTTGAGGCAGTTTTCAGCCCATTATGCCCACTTACCTTCGAGGTCGAGCCTCGGGTCGGTCGAGCTTCAAGGTCGAGCGGGCGACCTTGCTCGAGGTACGTGGGAGGTCGACGGACCTGCCCAAGACGCGAATCGTCCTTTCGTATAAATCTCGGAAACCAAGGCGCAATCTTATCCTCCGCGGGCGCGTGGTTGTGGGGCCGGTGCGGTGAAGGAGCCGTTTCACCTCGGTCGTGGTGGGGCCCGCGCGGCATGCACGGGTAGTGGAGCGGCGCACCCGGAGATAGTGGCGTGAAAATCGAAGGAGGGGGAGTTAAGAATTTTACCCGGGAAAGGTCACCATGGGCCCTACGATGAAACCGAGCGGGCACGGCCGTCCGACGGGGCATGCCAATTTAAGTGGATTCCTCCGGACCCTTTCTCCGCACGCGCTCTTGCTCTCCTAAGCCTTCTCGCCATCCGCCTTTTCACCTCCTTGCGCAGTCTTCATTCGGAGCCCAGCTGTTCCTTTCGCAGCGCCGCCGCCCAACCGCATCGCCTCCTCAACCGCATCCGACCATGTCGGCCTGGTCTCCTTCCACAACGACGAGGACGGAGCTCGAGTTGGTGGCCGACGGTCTGCTCCGAGAATGTGGCCCGAGAGGTGGTGGCTTGTTCCCGGCAACGAGGCGAGTCCGCGGCCGCTCGCCGGGTTACGTGGTGTCATTCGTGCACTTCCACGGGTGAGGCGTGGGATTGCCGGCGAGCGACTTCTTCCACGCCGCGCCGTTTCGGTTCTAGCCGGAGCTCCACCACCTCAACTCCAATGGCGTGCGAAGTTGAGCACCTTCGTGGCTCTCTACGAAGGCTTCCTCGGCAACGAGCCCAACCTCGAGCCGTGGAGGTACTACTTCAACATCAATCCGCATCGGCGGCGAACCCGCACGGACGACGAGGTCCCCGAGCATACCAGCTGCGCGGGGATCGTTATGAAGAGGTATCGGGGGACGGACTACATTCCGATGACCACCCCCTCGTCGAACCGGGGGTGGCATCCGAAGTGGTTCTACTCGCGCCGGGACCCGGAGCACCCGTTCCCGGCCTTCGAAGGTCGAGTCGTCGAGGAGGCCCCGAGGAGTGGAAGTGGGGTTGCGGGAAGGCCTAGCGGAAGCGGGTGGACCGGATGGTCGAGGCGATCCGGCACCTTCGCGAGTACGACCTCGACGCGACGGTCATCGTCGTGTCATACCACAAGCGGCGGTTCGCACCGCCGGTGTGGAGTTCGATGCCGATGCATCGGGTCTCGCAAGGCAACATGTTGTCCCCGACACGGTGATGGCGCTCGTGGAGCTCTCCGACGAGGGTGTCGCCAACAGGGTCGGGGGCGCTAGGCTCAACCGGGCGAGCGTGGCCCGTCCGGAACGCACCGAAGATGAAGCCGCACCCGCGAGCGATTGATGTGGTAAGTGGCTCGACCTTCCTTGTTGCGATTTTGTTCGAGTTATGATTTTCGCTCATTTCTCTTCCTCCTGCAGTCCACGTGGATATCGTTCCCCAAGCGGATCGGCCGAAGCTCCCGAAGGGAGCGAATGAACGGGAGGCGAACCGCCTGCGGGCCGAGCACGAGAAGATCGAGAAGAGGGAGCGCGAGCGGCGAAGAAAGCCGCCATTCACGCCAAGAAGGACAAGGAGGCGAGGGCACGCACACGCCGGAAGAAGAAGGACGAGTTTGAGGTGGCGGGGCGGAACCCCTTCACGCCCTCGATCGCCTCGACCGAGTCTTTCGTGGCCTCCGACAACGACGGCGGCGGCAGCGGATACGAGACAAGCGGGGAGAACGCGTATGTCCGCTCCCGACGTTCCGCCACTTCGAAGGAAAGCGGAGGCGGTGCCTCCAACGGTGTGTTGGATGTGCCTCCGGAGGGGCCGCACGACGCGCGCCGGCCGTCGCCAAGAGGGGATCGCCGAGCTCGCCGCTGCGCGGCGGGCTCCAACTCCTCCACCTCGGGCTCCGACTCCGCGACACGATCCAGCTCCCTTCACTCGGACTTCGGTTCCGTGGCACTCTCCGACTCCTTCGCTTCGAGTCGCTTTTAGTCCGGCCTTCACGACCTCCGCGCCGCTTCCATCGACCTTCGCGGCCGAGACTTCGAGTTGCCCCTACCCTCGAGGGTCGAGACGAGCTTGAGGGTCGGAGGACCGTCTCATCGAGGGACGGGAACAAGCGAAGAGCCGTCGCGGGGACCGAAGTGGTGGACCCGACCGAGACCACCCCGACGGAACCTACCGCCGACGAGAGGGAGATGGCGGAGATGATAGCCGAGCAAGTCGTTGGGGACGCGAGCCTCGAGCGCCCGCCACGGCCACGGGTTTACGGTGATGGCCCGGCGGATGGCGTAGATCTACGACGTCCTCCCCCGCCGGGGACTCGATCTCGCATGTCGATGTCCTTGAACCTGCTGCCGAGGGCCCCGACGAGGTCGTGCCGTCGACGGCGGAGCCTAGCGCTAAGTGCGCCGTGGAGACTCCTGCAGACCCCGGCACTACGTCCGTCGAGCCTCGCTGCCGCGGCGGGGAAGCACGCCCGTGAAGGCGAGTCCGGCGACGGCGAGCCGGCATCGAAGCGCCCCATGTGGATAAGGAGGAGGCCTCCACCGACGACCCTTAGGAAGTCGCCGACCTCCGCGGCGGTGCATGCGGCGAAGGCGGGAGCTGCCGCGGCCGGGAAGGTGGTGGTGGAGACGACGGCGCCCGAGCATAGAGGCGGTACCGACGAGTCCGGCGACGACTGCGAGCTACTCGCTGGAGCATGAGCTGGAGCCGCTCATTACGGAGTTTGTTCCGAGACCGCGCGAGTTTCTCGCCGGGCTCGAGACAGGGCGAGGCGGGCTCGTACGCTCGGTTGGCGGGGCTCCTGTCGGCCTGCAAGAGGCACTCGCGCGAGAAGGGGCGATCCGGGCAGCGAAGGAGGCAGCCTTAGCCAAGGTCGAGGAAGTTTCCTCCGCCACGGAGAAGGTCAAGGAGGCCCTCCGGACGGAGCGCGTGCTAAGGCGAAAGCCGAGGCCGCGGCCGAGGCGTCCCTCCGGACCGCGTCGGGCTACCTTAAGGAGCTCCAAGAGCAGCGGGCCGAGAAGGAAGGTAAGAATTTCGTTCTTCTCTACATCGACCTTTCTGTTTGCTTCATTTTTCCTTTGGCTCTTCGGGCTTTGTCTCCCGATGCCGATTGCTCGCGATGGCGCATGCTTAGAGCGAGAGGCCGGCCGCGGCGGAGGCGTCCCGAAGGGAGCTCGATGCCGCTTTGGGACGGTCTTCCGCGGAAGTCAACGTCGAGCAGCGTGCCGAGCGAGGCGCTCCGAGCATGCGCTCGATATTCATGGTGATGGCGTCGCACTACCAAGGGCTCGACTTTGCGGCCCTTAGTGCTCGGGCTCGTCCCGGCTTCTCCGACACCGAGCTGGAGGCGCTGCAATCCGAGACTCGCGTCCACGCCGATGCCTTCGCTGCAAAGCTCGAGGAGGAGCCCCTCCCCAAGGTGAAAATAGATTAGGGAATTAGTTATTTAGTTTTGTCATGCTAGCACGAACAATGGGGTGTCGTTCCCCGAAGTTGTAAATAACTCCATGTTTTTAAATTCGTTCTACGCTCGATCCATCGAGGTCTTGCTCTCGTTTCGTTGATTTTTAAGTTCGACTTAAATTCGTTTGGCCCTTTCATCTATCTCGCCGACTCGCAAAGTTCGAGCCCCGGAGCCTCGTTGGATTTAGTCGTTCGTTGAGCGTTTGCTAGGACAGCTGGGGTGCTCGAGCTTTAGCCTTTCGACCGGTGAGACCGTGAATCCGTTTGCTTGTGGCTTACTTTGTTAGTAATCGTGATTCGAGTTCGGGGCCAAAAAGACTTAGCAAATTTCGTTCGCAAAAAAGAGCTAAGTGTTGCACGTGTTAGCGATTTTTTTTTGAAAAAAAGCGCTAGTATCGCCCTCCTTCCAGCCCCCGAGTGAGGGTCGCCCCCTTGTGGGGGTCGAGGATCACCGTCCTCGAGAGGATTAAGCCGAAACGTTTCGGAAGGTCGTATATGCGAGGATTAAGCCCCTGTAGGATCATGCCATTGGCTTGCTCGACTTGACCATTGGTCTCTGGATGAGCTACAGCCGCCCGATCCACTCGAATGTGGTAATCGTTGCAGAACTTGAGGAATTTCTTCCCATTGAACTACGTGCCGTTATCGGTGATTATCGAGTTGGGGACCCCGAACCGATGGACGATGTCGAGAAAGAACTCGACCGCCTCCTCGCACCGGATTTTGCTGATTGCTCGAGCTTGAATCCACTTGGTGAACTTGTCGATCGCCACGAGCAAGTGGGTGAAGCCCTCGGGTGCTTTCTTTAGCGGCCCGACCAAGTCCGGACCCCGGACCGCAAAGGGCCGGGTGATGGGTATGGTTTGAAGAGCTTGGGCAGGCTGATGTGTCCGTCGGGCATAAAGCGGCAGCCTTTGCATGTGCGTATGACTCGAGTCGCGTTTGCCACCGCAGTTGGCCGATAAAAGCCTTGTCAAAAGGCGTTGCCCACAAGGGTCCGTGGCGCTGCGTGATGTCCACGAGACTCCTCCGTGTATGTCGTCGAGGAGTTTGACGTCTTCCTCGATCGTGATGCAGCGTTGCAGGATCCTGGAGGCGCTGCGCTTGTAGAGCTCGCTATCAACCATGACAAATGACTCGGCACGCTCGTGCAGGAGCCTTGCCTTGGTCCGGTCCGTCAACGGCTTGCCATGGCGAAGGTACTCGATGTACTCGGGTTCTCTAGTCGGCCGGCGGTGCCCCGTTGGACGTAGAGGCGTCGATCTCCATGATCTCCACGTCCGATGACGGCGGATCAACCCACGACTCCTTGCCCGGGCTCGAGTGCCCCCCGGGTTGGGGTTTGGACTCGGGGCAGCCCCGAACCCGCCTCGACCGGCCCACCATCATCTTTGGGAGGGTCGGGACGTCGAACGGACGGTTGGAACCGGTCATTGGCAAAGATTCTCGACGGGATCGATTCTCGGCCGGATGCCATTTTGGCCGGCGAGTCTGCCGCTTCATTGAGTCGTCGCAGAATGTGCTTGAGCTCAACGCCGTCGAACTTCTCTTCGAGCTTCCGCACCTCCCGATGATAGAGCATCGGCGTGTCGTTCCGACAGCTTGACTCTTTCATAACTTGGTCGACAACGAGTTGCAAATCCCCTCGGACCTCAAGCCGCTTGATCCGAAGCTCGATGGCGATCTTGAGACCATTGATGAGAGCTTCGTATTCGGCTGCATTATTTGAAGCTGCGAAATGTAACCGAATGGAGTACCTCATGCGTACCCCATGGGGAGTGACGAACACGAGCCCGACGCCGGCTCCCTTGCGCATCGGCGACCCGTCGAAGTACATGACCCAAGTACTCTTGGTCTACTAGCGCAGGCGGCAATTAGGTCTCGGTCCACTCCGCGATGAAGTCGACAAGAACTCTCGACTTAATCGCCATCCGCGGCGCGTATTTGACGTCGTGTCCCATCGGCTCTAGCGCCCACTTGGTGACCTTGCTCGCGAGTCCCCTGTTCTCAATGATTTCACGCAAAGGGAACGAGCTTACCACTCGTGATTGAGTGCGCGTTGAAGTAGTGGCGTAGCTTGCGTCTTGCGACCATCACGGCGTAGAGGATCTTGAGAACTTGCAGGTATCTTGTTTTTGAGTCGGAGAGCACATCGCCGACGTAGTAGACGGGAAGTTGTACGTTGAGTACGTGTCCTTCCTTCTCGTGCTCGACTACGTCGGCGGTGCCGACGACCCGAGTCGTGGCCGCGACGTAGAGGAGGAGTTGCTCGCCCGGCAATGGTGGAGTCAAGACCGGAGGATTGGTCGGAATGCGCTTCACGTCGTTGAGCGTAGCTTGAGCTTTCGGCGCCCACTCGAAGCGCTCGGACCTCTTGAGCAGCTTGTAGAGCGGAAGGGGTCTCTCACCGAGGCGTGAGATGAAGCGACTCAACGATGCCGGGCATCCCGTGAGCCGTTGCACCCCTTGATGTTCGGATCGGACCCATACGCTCGATGGCGAGAGATCTTCTCCGGGTTCGCCTCGATGCCGCGCTCCAAAATGATGAAGCCGAGGAGCATTCCCCTTGGGATCCGGAAGACGCACTTCTCGGGGTTGAGCTTGACGCCATTCTCGTGCAGCTTGGCCAACACACGCTCGAGGTCGACGACGAGTTGGTCGGCCTTTTTGGACTTGACCACTATGTCGTCCACGTATGCTTCGACTATGTCGCCGATGAGATAATCGAAACAGTTTTGTATGAACCTCTAGTAGGTGGCACCAGCATTCTTGAGGCCGAACGGCATTGTGGTGATGAAGGAGGTCGCGAGTTGGTCGGATTCGTTGAGCGCGATCTAATGGTACCCGGAGTACGCGTCTAGGAAGCAGAGGGTTTCGGACCCGGAGGTCGAATCAACTATTTGGTCGATGCGTGGTAAAGGAAAAGGATCCTTTGGACATGCCTTGTTCGAGCTAGTATAATCAACATACATTCTCCATTTGCCATTCTTTTTCGTACAAGAACAGGATTAGGTAACCACTCCGGATGGTACACCTCCTTGATGAACCCGACCGCCGGCAGCCTTCGCGATCTCCTCCCCGATTGCCTTGCGCTTCTCCTCGTCGAAGCGGCGCAAGCGTTGCTTCACCGGCTTGGAGCCCGGCCCGATGTGCAAGGAGTCCTCGGCGACTTCCCTCGATATTCCCAGCATGTCCGAGAGTTTCCACGCGAAGACGTCGACGTTCGCGCGGAGGAAGTCGACGAGCACGCTTTCCTATTTGGGGAGAGCGAGGTGCCGATGCGCACCGTCTTCTTCTCGTCGCCGTCAAGGTCGAGGACGACCTCCTTGGTGCCCTCCGCCGGCTCGAACGAGGCCGCCTTGCGGCTTGTCCGCGGGGATCCTCGACGACCTGCTCCTTGATCACCGCCGGCTCCGTGGTCGAGGCCGGGGTGGCGGACGCGAGGTTGCGGTTGTCGATGACGCATCGGTAGGCGTGCTGAAATGACGCACCCACGGTGATGACTCCCTTCGGTCCGGGCATCTTGAGCTTCGGTAGACGTAGTTCGGGACGGCCATGAACTTTGCGTAGCACGGCCGCCCGAGGATGGCGTGGTAGATTCCCGAGAATCCGACCACCTCGAACGTGAGGGTCTCCGTTCGGAAGTTCGAAGGAGTCCCGAAGGTGACGGGCAAGTCGATTTGCCCGATGGGAACAACCTGTGTCCCTGGTACCACGTCGTGGAACGGTGACCCGTTGGGGCGGATGCGCGAACGCTCGATCCCCATGGCGTTGAGTTGAGGACATCGGCATAGAGGATGTTGAGGCCACCGCCTCCGTCCACGAGCACTTTGGTGAGGCGCGTCTTGACGACGATGGGATCGACCACGAGCGGGTATTGACCCGGTCGTGGAACTCATGCGGGATGGTCGGTGCGGTCGAAGGTGATTGGCAAGCCCGACCATCGGAGGAAGGCCGGGGTTGCAAGTTTCGCGGTGAAGACGTCGTGGCGCTCAAGCTTGGCGGAGCGTCGGGCCGGGGCGAGCATCGGAGCTCGTGAAGATCATTAGACGCCCCTCGGCTTGGGGGTAGCCTTCGCCTTCTTCACCGGCGTCACCTCCGACTCCGGCGTTTTCTTCGCACTCCTACGGCGGGTGCCCCTTCCGCCCTTGCTGCGTGACGATTTTCTTCATCAACGAGCAGTCCTTCATCGGGTGCTTGACGGGGAACTCGTGGTTGGGGCACGGCCCGTTCCACCTCTTCTCGAAGTGGTTCGGAACCTCCTTGTTGGGCTGCTTGGTGCCCTTCTTCTTAGTCGCCGCCACCATGGGCCCGTAGCTCGACCGCGACTTGTTCTTCTTGTTGGGCTTGGAGCCGGAGGGGCCCCCACCGGCGTTGCCGTCGGTCCGCTTGCCCTTCCCTTTCCGAGGGGTGGCGCGGTGGAGGAGGGCACCGATCACCTCTTCGCCCGAAGCGTGGCTTGTGGCGATGTCGAGGAGCTCCCGGGCTGTTCGCGGGCATTTACGCCCAGACACATGTTTGAGCGCCTCGTAGTTTGTTCCGGAAAGGAACGCACCCACGACGTCCTCGTCGACGACGTGGGGCAGCTCGTTGCAGCGCTGGGAGAAGCACCGAATATAGTCTCGGAGCGGCTCGTTCGGCTTCGCCGACGGTTCTTCAAGTCCCGGGGATTGCCCGGCGAGCGCACGTCGCCTAGAAGTTGCCCACGAAGACCTCTCATAGATCGGCCCACGAGTGTATCTTGTTCGCGGGGAGATGCTCTAGCCATGTCTGCGCCGAGTCGACGAGGTACAATGGCAGGTTGCGAATGATGGAGAGATCATCATTCGCGCCGCCCGCCCGACGAGCGAGGCGGTAATCCTCTAACCGCGAGGGCGGGGTTCGACTCCCCGGCGTACTTGGCGAAGCGCCGAGGGAAGGTCGCTCCCCGGATGGCGGAGCTAAATACCCCGGGGCCCGGCGGGTCGGGGCTCCTGCTCCGGTCTTCCTCAACGTCATATCACCCTCCGCGACGAGGGTGACGAACGCGTTGGTGATCTATGTCGTCATGGGCACGCCGTCGCGCGTTGAGGGTCGAGCGCATGTCGCGCGCCGCACCGATGCGAGAGTGCACCGACTGCCCGGCCTCGGGTTGGCCCGGTCGTGCGGGTTGCTTGGGCTGAAGCATGCACCGAGCCTCCCGCCCGGTCGCGAGAGGTGTGGAGATTGACGCCGGCGTGCTGGTTTGACAGCGCTGCACGCCGTTGTGAACTTTCCGCCTGCTGCTCCACCGCCTTGGCGAGGAGCGTTGCCATGTCCTCTCGCACTCGCCGTGCCTCGGGAATCGGCTGCGGGGGAGGGTCCGAAGTAGCGTCGCCGCAGCGGCAACGTTCTTCCCAGCTCGAGGGAAATGCTCGGGGCGCACCGCCGTCGTCGTCGGCGATCTCGCTGGTTCACGCGGCATGTCCTTTGCCGCGCGTGGCACTCTGCGCGCCGGCGTTGCTGCTCCAGCTCCCGGTCCACCGCGGTTGCTTCCTCCACGATGTTGTGGCGCGCTTCCTCTAGCTCCGGCTTCCCGGCCCGGAGACGTGCCCGCACGTCGTCACCGCCGGGTGGAGCGGTGTGCGCACGTTGCACTCGCCGGCGTTCCCGGAGCGTCGGGCTCCGGTACAGCCGGTCCGCCGTCGCTCGTGCCCCCACCGCCGTGGCGCGCACCATGTTGCACTCGCGGGTGGGGTCGTCATTCTCCTTGCTGCTCCCCTGGTCCGAGTCTTCCTCCTCCCCTGCGTCAAGGAGGTCAAAGAAGAACTCGAAGGGAATGATCATCCCCACAAACTCACCAACCGTGGGGTCCGCGGGTCCCGTGGGAGTGCCTAGCCGGCGCCACAGCCGCTTAGCGGCGCAGCTTGGTGGCGCACCCGCAACTCCTAGCTGCTGCGGGGCTGTCGCCTCGACGGCGATATTCGTGGCCGAACGGGCCAACGGTGCCGGTGGCTCGGGAAGCACCAAGCATCCGCTCGACAGATGGCGATAAAGTCCAGGCTCTCGAAGCGCACCGTGGCGCCCGGGACCCGGAAGGAAAACGTAGAACTGGCCATCCGTGCCATGGGAGAGGAAAAAAGGCGAAAACGCGCAACAACCCCTACCCGGCGCACCAACCGTCGGTGTTCAAATCACCGGCTAGTAGAATTTAGTCCGTGGATGCGCGTTTTAGGCCGGATGGTACACAAGGGAAGACACGAGAGATTTAGGCTGGTTCGGGAAAGCTCCTTACGTCCGAGCTGGGGGGGTATCGCGGTGCTCGTGTTCCTTGCGTCAAACAAACGATGGTGTACGAGAGGAGGCGGGAGAGGAACGTGCTCCAAGTCCCTTGCTTCGAGTGCGTGTGTTTGAGTGTGAGTGTCCGAGAAGCCGTTGACGTGTGTGAGCCGTGTGAACGTGAGAGAGAGAGAGAGAGAGAGAGAGAGAGAGAGAGACTCTTCCTCTTTATAGCCACGAGAGGTCCAGCTCGTTTTACACAAGAGAGAGAGAGAGAAGGGGTAGCCGGGTGCTTATCCGTGCGTCCGTGCCGTCCCGTCGAACCTTCCCCGACGTGTGCTCGAGAGCTTTGATCGGCCCGTCGCGTCGCTATCGTAGCCTCGTCGCGTCGAGAAAGCGAGGGTGGAGTGTCCTTCTCTATCGGGTGCATTGATGGCGAGGCCGGAGGTCGAGGTTGAGGGGGTGGCTCATCGAGCTTCAAGGTCACGGGCGATGGTCGTGCGAGGCGGAGCACTCGCTCGAGCCCGAGCTCGAGCTCCACCTCGTCTCCGGATAAGACGGGGAGCCGTATCGCCGTACGTCGGGCGATGACGATTGAGTCCTGTTGACGGTCGTTACGACCAATTTCGACCGTCAATTAGTCAAATAAATGAGAAGGATTAGGCATGTCTTACACGCATTTTACTTAGAAATAACCTAGTTCCACTTGTACCTCTAGATTTTTAGTGTGCAGGTGGATAATGATGAATTCCAGTGCCCCAAGGCGACAAATCAACACTTTTACAAAACTTCCACTTCGCCGCGGGAATCAACTCCAAGATAAAAGGCCAATGACCACGAAATACAACACAAAGAAGGCCACAAGCACCTGGATCAAAGACCAACATCCAAGTGGGGAGCCAATCGCCAAAGCCCAGCCCAGGAGGGGCCAGGACCGGCTCGGCCGAACCCACCAGGGTGGTTCGGCCGAACCAGGATGGTGGCCCCCCGGCCCACTTTTCTCCGGCGGTTTGCCCACCGCCTCCGGAGGTCGGTTCCACGCGCATTAAATGCCACCGACCTACGAAACCGCCTCCAGGAGCCGACCTTTCAAGCCTATATAAGGAGGGGTACCCCCCCTCCTTAACACACACAACAACACAAGGATCATTCTCTCCTCACACTAGAAGTTTAGAGGCTTTCTAGGTAGTGCTAGGCTTAGTAGTGGGCTGCCTCATTGCTCCCAAGGTCTTGTGGAGAATTGGGTATAGCTCTTGTATCCTCTCTTTGTAAGACTTGACCTTTTATATATGGAATACTTTCGTTTATATCATTGTCATGAGCTTGACAGAGTAGTCATGATCTTGCTTGATCGTTCATCGTTCGTTCATATGAGTTCATCGTTCGTTCTTCGTTCTTCATTAATAGAAGATGAACACATATCGAATGTTCTTCGTTCGTTCATACTTGATCATCGATTACTCTTGATCTTACTTGGTTGATTGCCGTTCGTCGCTCATTCTTGAGCGACGAACGCCTTTGCATGACTTAGTGCTAGCTTTGATCCTTTCATCCGGCTTATGCTAGTTAGACTAGTGTTCTTATGAATAGGTTTCGGGTTCATCAGTCCCGCAAGGGTGCTCTAGATTTACCACCATGTCGATCCATAGGGTTGGGGTGCCTCGAGGGATCTAGAGTTGTGGTTAGTGACGCCGGCATGGTGCTGGGGTTAACTACCCACCTTTGAATGTGCTTCGTGTCCCACGGTTTGTAGAGGTAGGTGACAAGAAGTGACAGCCTTGTCATCCAAAGTAATCCTCCACGTTCGGGCATGGCATAGGAGTCTAAAAGGCCGGAGTCGCGAGGCGGACCTCGCGTAAGACGGATCTCCCGATGATGCCTAGGCATTAGACGCTTGCTTGCGCTTGCATGATCTTGGATGTTAGGTAGAAGCTGCGCACTCATATGAATGTTGTATCATTAGGAGTAGTGGTCTCGCTAGTCTAGTTTAGCTTTATCTAGGATTGCCTCTATCCCTTTTATTAGAGAATGCATTGCCTTGGTGTGTGTCACACTATCCTCAAATTATTGCTCCTAACCCCCGCATTGGAATGTGATTACTTCATCACTCTTTTGTAACACCATGAGCATAAGTACTCTTATCAACCATGTCTTCCTTTGGGAAAATATAAATACGATACCCTTGAATACTCTCGGGTGAAATGCTACAACGGGTTATCCGTCCGCTTGCGGATATTCATGACCCACCTTATAATACATATCTAGTGCTTGTACTGGATGTGGATTATTTGGTTAAATAGTGCAAGTGACTTAAACCCTTGGCTCTCCCGCGGTCACGTGTTTCTTTCCACGTGACCTTAAGAGATGCCAACAAGCATTTCCGGCGCCGTTGCTCGGGGAAGACATTGGTTAATAAGAATACAATGAATGTTCATGATTACACTTGATGATGCTTTAATCATTACCTTTGCAGGCTAACCTTGATCTGTTTTCTCTTCAATGTGAAAACAGGATAGTGCATGCGTGGATTCAACTTGCCGAAAAACTTCGTTGATAATCCCGAGGCTCTTGCGAGAAAGACTCGACCTCGCGTCGTTGTCTCTCCTCAAGAACCCACGACAAGTGAGCCCGCATCTTCCGCACCATCAACCTCAACACTCATGGCTGAAAGGACCCTTCGTGACTACTCGCGCCCTCCGTCGCCAATGTGCCCATTGGGCCCAACGTCGACGCCGGTGCCGCAGGACTTGACATCAAGTCCAGCCTCATCACTATGGTGCAAGCCATTCCCTTTTGTGGAAAGGCCTCCGAGGACGCCAACTCTCATCTCCAACAGCTTCCCGGAGATATGCAACACATCAGCCCACAGCCGGAGTCAACCAAGATGCTATCGGACTTCGCCTGTTTCCCCTATCCCTCCTTGGGAAGGCAAAACAGTGGTTTTATGCCAATCGTGCAAGCATTGACACTTGGGACAAATGTTCCACGGCGTTCCTCGCCAAGTTTTTCCCGATGGGCAAAACCAATGCCCTTCGTGGAAGAATTGCAAGTTTCCAAGCAAGCGACAAATGAATCCATGCCCGAGGCATGGGAAAGGCTTCAAGAATACATTCTGGCCTGCCCTCACCATGGGATGGAGGAATGGCTCATTCTTCAACACTTCTACAACGGGTTGACACCAACAACCCGTGGACATATGGATGCCGCTGCTGGAGGAGCCTTCTTCTCCAAAACCGTTGCCCAAGCAAAAGAACTCATAGAGAAGATGGTCTCCAATCAAGGGTGGAGCGATGATCGACTCCAAACACGCTCAAGAGGCGTACACCCTGTCAAGGAGGTGGACATGCTGTCCGCCAAGGTTGACCTCCTCATAAAACGCTTGGATGAACACAACGCAAATGGTGGTGTTCATGCATTGGACTCACACATGACGTGTGAGGAATGCGGGAACACCGGCCACATGGGGAAAGATTGCCCCCATACCCATGAAGAAGCGTTCTATATGAGCAACAACAACGGGTATCGTCCAAACGGAGGACAAGGGTACAACCAAAACCGACCATCATATCAAGGAGGTAACAATTTTTCCGGCTTTAACAATAATCAGCCTTCCTTGAAAGATTTGGTTTATGGCCAAGCTAAAATCAACGAATCTATCAACAAAAAGCTTGCTGCCAACGACAAAGTCTTAGAAAACATAACCGCACAAATAGAAGGTTTCTCCTCTCGCTTTCAAAAATCAGCCGAGCTTTAATAAAATGATTGAAACCCAAGTTGCTCAGCCTAGCTGCTCTTATTCCCTGGTTCTAATTCTGGGAAGATCCCGGGGCAACCCGAGTCTTCTTTGGAAAATGTTAATGCGGTTACCACGAGGGAGGAAAATCCACTCGGGATCCGCCATATCCTAACCATGCAGCAAAGAAGAACAGGAACGAACCGGAGGAGGAAAGCCCTTCTACTACCAAAGAAAAAGAAGAAGAACCGAAGCCAAGTGACGGGAAGAATGGAATTGAATTTCAAGACACAAGCTTCTTGCCATTCCCTCACGTAAACAGGAAGCCAAAGGAGGATGAACAATTTGCTCGATTCGTCGAGACCATCCGAAGGATTCATGTCAACGTGCCATTGTTGGACATGGTGCAGGTGCCCACGTATGCACGTTACCTTAAAGACATCCTCAACAACAAGAGACCACTACCCAACGAGGAAATGGTCAAGCTCACAGAGGAGTGTAGCGCAGCTATACTCAATCGGCTTCCGTAAAAGAAGAAGGACCCCGGCTGCCCCACAATATCATGTTCCATTGGGGCACACCACTTCGACCAAGCCTTATGTGATCTTGGGGCAAGCGTCGCCGTGATGCCCAAAGAAGTCTTTGATCGTTTGAGCTACACAACCTTGACTCCTACACCAATGAGGTTGCAATTGGCAGACTCTTCGGTCCGCTACCCCGCGGGAATAGCCGAAGACGTGCCAGCAAAAATTCGAGGCAACTTCATACCGGTGGACTTTGTGGTGCTTGAGATGGATATTGACAAGAACACGCCCTCATTTTGGGACGTCCCTTCCTCGCACCGCGAACGCCCAAATTGATGTTGGGAATGGAGAAATCCGATTCCACATCAATGGGAAGGAGGAAAAGTTTGAGTTTCAACCAAGAGAAGAACAATGCTCAATGATCAAGATCAAGTATGGGCCAAATCCCTCAAACATCCGTGAAGTTGAAGTGACACCAAGAAAGACGGATAGTCTCGTCGCCTTTTGGAAGCAACTTGACAAAATTGAGAATCCGTCATGGTACCAACCCAAGAAGCCCGCAACAAGCAAGGCCGGGATTATGGGCCAAGAAGCCGCTCCTTCAAGACACAAAGCCACCTACATCAACAAAGCCCAACCAAGTGTGGCAAGTGAAGAAGGTGCAGCCATCTTCATCCTCCTCTCCAGGGAAAGGGCCCGCACCACAAGGATGAAAAGAAATGGAGAAGTCCTCGCTCGCCGCACTTAAAATGGCGAAGCCCCGGCCGACAGGATAAATCGGTATTATCTTTCGATTTCTTTTTGATTTTGTTTTCCACCACATGCATTTAAAAACCTCCCTGCATACTCTATTTTATCACAAGAAAATTTTCATTTCATTTATTTGGATTTTCCGCCAGCATATTCGATTTTTTTTCACTCACCATGCATATAAAATTTGAAAACCAAAATCCTTTTACGTCCAAATTTTCCTACTTTTGTTTGAAACTTTTGGACAACCCTTGTATCCTTATACAAAACCCAAAAACAATTTTGCATGTTGGAATTTTCTCCAACACTTTTTCTCGAGATTTGATTTTTCGAATAAAGTTGAATTTGAGGCAACTTTCTTTGGATTTCTTATCGAGCAAATATTTCGAGGAATATCCGGACGTAGCAACCATGGTCAATGATCATTTGGCCGGTGGGGGCTATGGGCCAAAAGGGGGAGCAAGAGGGACCCACAGCAGGCCGGCCGAACCCACCTCCTTGGTTCGGCCGAACTCGCTATGACCGTTGCTCGGTCTGTCTTTTTTTTCCAACGGTCATATGCCCCTCCTAACGTTCAAAAACGGCTACTTCGTGAGCTATAAGTAGAGGTGGCCGGGCCAGAACTCTCTCCCCTCTCACACTATCATTTCCACTCCTCACTCACTTCATTCTCATTGCTCTCAAGTTTTCCATTGCCCTCACTTGCTCATTGCCTAAAAATTCTGCAGAAATCTTTTGTTCTTGGTGTGCTTTCTAGTTTTTGGTTTGATTTGTTTTTGTTTGGTTTTCTCGAGTTGCGATTTCTTGCTCACATGAACAACCGACGGTGTCGCCAATTTGATTTTTCCCTCACATAACCCGTTCGGAGTTGTTGTTCTTGTGTTCTTGCTCTCTTTGTGTGCAGCCATGACCGGTGCCAAGAAGCTGTTCGGGTCGATCAAGAGGTCCTTGAGCTCACGCTCAAGTTCAAGCTCTTCACGTCGAAGCACCCGCGCACGCCCCGTAGTCGAGTCACCGCCAAGTTCACCACCACAAGTCGAGGAAGAAGGGCAAGAGGGCAACATCGAGCATCGTCTCCTCACCGACACCGACCTCGACTTAGTGGGCGAGTACGAGACGCACACCTACACGCTTCTCCAACACCGCCTCTTTGCTCCTACGCGAGCATTTGACACGGAGCTGCTGCACAAAATAGGTATGGATGCTGAATTTGCTCAAGTATTTAAAGCCTTAGGGTGGACAGATTTTGCTAGTGTAGATGAGCCGGGTTCCCGCTTGCTTACACTTCAGTTTTTATGCACCCTACGAACGGTAGATGAAGGAATTTCTTTTCGGTTTTTTCGTGAATCCTACCGTTTGACTTGGAAAGAACTTAGCACTCTTCTTGGCTTTAATACTCGCTGCAATACCGACTTGGATGGTGCCCTTCCTCAGTTTTCAAAGCATGCTTTTTGGGAGAGGATTACGGGTCTTCCTAATTGCGTGCGACCTAGAACTAATCACATCCATCATCCTACCTTGCGTTTTATGCACATGTGGATTGCTATCACTCTTTTTCCAAGGAGTGATATTCGAATTGTGCGCGAGGATGAGCTAAAAATTCTTTTTGCTGCGGTTGATAAAATTAAGATTGCTCCCGTGAAAGCCATGATTCGCCAATGGATAGAAAATCTTGGGACGATAGGACCAATTGAATGTACCTCTTTAGTGACACGAATTGCCATGCGGGTGGGAGCTTTACATGATGCTAATGTTGAATACCTTGCTACACCTCGCTCTCTTATAAATAAAGATTATCTTATTCAAGGTCACTCTCTTAAGAATGGTCCGAACGATTCCCTCATATATTATTTTGTGGGATATACAAACGAGTTTCGGTTACCTAACCCGGACCTTCGTTTGTATACTCTCAAAAATCTAACCATTGAGCTCCAAGAAGCGGAGCGGTCTCGCAGGAGTGTATCTTCTCGCAGGGGGCGCACAGATCGGAACAGCCATCTACCTCCGAGATGCCCACACCGCAGTCCACGGCTCATGGCGGGCCGGGGTACAGCCACCCCGGGCTTTCTCCCGGTGGGTACCCAGCCCCGCCACCTCACATGGCCGGGGGATCGGCGTGGCAAACTCCGGGATATGGCCCGGGGCTGTTTTCTCCACAACAACAATGGGAGGAACACTCCACCGACTCCGGATCAGCCCAAGGCTACAACTTTGAGCAGGAGATGAACAACCTCTCCTCACAAATGGGAAGACTCCAAACCACGGCGGAAGACACCGAGTATGCGCTCAACCAACACATCTTGCAAACTCATCAATGGCAAGAGCGCACCGACACCCAGCTCACCACCCTCACCAACATGACGGAGCAACAACGATCCGATCTTTTGGCTTACTTCCGTCACATGGGGTTCATTCCACCAAACCCATGAGCAAGAACAAGCTTGGGGGGGCAGCACCCCTCGCTAAGGTATCATGTATCGCAACTTGTATCCTTTTTTGTCTCCTGTTTTTGCTTGTTCTTGCCTCTCATATGAAAAACAAAATAAAAATGATAAAACTAAAAAGAACAAAAAGAAGTAGCTTAGTTTCCTTTTATGCGCTGCAAGTATGCTGCTAGTCTTTCTATGTTGAGATGATGAATAGTTGCTCTATTTTATTTCTCTCATGTGCCTAGTTTATAATTTAGAACTCTCCTAGTTTTGAGTTTGTTGGCTGGCAAAACTTGCTTAGAACCTGAAACTTGTGGGCTGCACATGCTTGAGCTGCACCTAAGTTGTTGTGAGATGATGATATGGTAAAAAGAGCTGCTATGATCTTGTCCTAAGTTGAACTTGAAATCTCCGGAATTTTGTTCCCAAAAATTGCGAAATCTATAAGTTCCCAAGTGATGATAAATTCCTACCAAAGCCGTATGCAAATTTCCTTTGAAAACCTTACTCATTTGCTACTTGTTACTTCATTGAGCTTTATCAAAATTGTGTGACCCTAGTGAGATGCTTTTCATACTCTCATGATCAAGATCACGTACACATTCCACCTCATATGCTACACTTCTACACCGGAAGTTAGCAACATGTCATGCCATCCACCAAAATAAAGACACTCCTCACATTTTATCACCTCTCTTAAAATATCAAAAGAAGGCATGGCTATGCAAAAGAAAAAGAAAATAAGGCTCACAAAAGATGAGCATGAGAAAAAGAAAAAAAAAAAAAAGCTGCTCTCATTTCGAGCATGGAAAAAGAAAGAAGAAAAGATAGCCATGCCCAAAATCCAAAATAAAAAGAGGTGAAACAAAAAGAGGAGTAGTCACATACACCACCACCATCATTTTCACACTTGCACATCTTGATCTACGATTGTATGACTTGCTATCTCCATGGATCCACTCTTTTGGTTTTGCAAAATATGAATGCAAGTATGCCTCATTTCATATCCTACCTTGAGCTCCACAAAAGCCTATTAGATGTAGGATGAGGCAATACACATGCCTTGGTGAGGAATACAAACACCACTAGAGCGATTCGAGAGTATCACTTGTGGAACGTGGTTTTACTTGAAAAAAAAAAAATCCTTTGAAAACTTCCGGAGAATAAAAAGCAAGACAAGGGAAGAGAAAATAAATGCTCTATACACCGTTCTCTCTCTCAACCGCCCAAGGTAAAGTGAAAAGCACAAAGCCCCATGAGGACTAAGGGGAAGGGTGAGTTACCATTGCCAACTTATTCAACTCAAGGATGAGTATCTTTGTTATACACTTGGTACCTTTGAGAAGTAGGCATTATAGCAACTCCCGATCAACAACCTAAAGTTCTACTACTTGCTCGGGACGAGCAAGGGGTAAGCTTGGGGGACTTGTTGACGGTCGTTACGACCAATTTCGACCGTCAATTAGTCAAATAAATGAGAAGGATTAGGCATGTCTTACACGCATTTTACTTAGAAATAACCTAGTTCCACTTGTACCTCTAGATTTTTAGTGTGCAGGTGGATAATGATGAATTCCAGTGCCCCAAGGCGACAAATCAACACTTTTACAAAACTTCCACTTCGCCGCGGGAATCAACTCCAAGATAAAAGGCCAATGACCACGAAATACAACACAAAGAAGGCCACAAGCACCTGGATCAAAGACCAACATCCAGTGGGGGAGCCAATCGCCAAAGCCCAGCCTCAGGAGGGGCCAGGACCAGCTCGGCCGAACCCACCAGGGTGGTTCGGCCGAACCAGGATGGTGGCCCCCCGGCCCACTTTTCTCTCGGCGGTTTGCCCACCGCCTCCGGAGGTCGGTTCCACGCGCATTAAATGCCACCGACCTACGAAACCGCCTCCAGGAGCCGACCTTTCAAGCCTATATAAGGAGGGGTACCCCCCCTCCTTAACACACACAACAACACAAGGATCATTCTCTCCTCACACTAGAAGTTTAGAGGCTTTCTAGGTAGTGCTAGGCTTAGTAGTGGGCTGCCTCATTGCTCCCAAGGTCTTGTGGAGAATTGGGTATAGCTCTTGTATCCTCTCTTTGTAAGACTTGACCTTTTATATATGGAATACTTTCGTTTATATCATTGTCATGAGCTTGACAGAGTAGTCATGATCTTGCTTGATCGTTCATCGTTCGTTCATATGAGTTCATCGTTCGTTCTTCGTTCTTCATTAATAGAAGATGAACACATATCGAATGTTCTTCGTTCGTTCATACTTGATCATCGATTACTCTTGATCTTACTTGGTTGATTGCCGTTCGTCGCTCATTCTTGAGCGACGAACGCCTTTGCATGACTTAGTGCTAGCTTTGATCCTTTCATCCGGCTTATGCTAGTTAGACTAGTGTTCTTATGAATAGGTTTCGGGTTCATCGTCCCGCAAGGGTGCTCTAGATTTACCACCATGTCGATCCATAGGGTTGGGGTGCCTCGAGGGATCTAGAGTTGTGGTTAGTGACGCCGGCATGGTGTCGGGGTTAACTACCCACCTTTGAATGTGCTTCGTGTCCCACGGTTTGTAGAGGTAGGTGACAAGAAGTGACAGCCTTGTCATCCAAAGTAATCCTCCACGTTCGGGCATGGCATAGGAGTCTAAAAGGCCGGAGTCGCGAGGCGGACCTCGCGTAAGACGGATCTCCCGATGATGCCTAGGCATTAGACGCTTGCTTGCGCTTGCATGATCTTGGATGTTAGGTAGAAGCTGCGCACTCATATGAATGTTGTATCATTAGGAGTAGTGGTCTGCTAGTCTAGTTTAGCTTTATCTAGGATTGCCTCTATCCCTTTTATTAGAGAATGCATTGCCTTGGTGTGTGTCACACTATCCTCAAATTATTGCTCCTAACCCCTGCATTGGAATGTGATTACTTCATCACTCTTTTGTAACACCATGAGCATAAGTACTCTTATCAACCATGTCTTCCTTTGGGAAAATATAAATACGATACCCTTGAATACTCTCGGGTGAAATGCTACAACGGGTTATCCGTCCGCTTGCGGATATTCATGACCCACCTTATAATACATATCTAGTGCTTGTACTTGGATGTGGATTATTTGGTTAAATAGTGCAAGTGACTTAAACCCTTGGCTCTCCCGCGGTCACGTGTTTCTTTCCACGTGACCTTAAGAGATGCCAACAAGTCCTCGGGTCTTCGGCCCACGCTTCCTTCGTCGGGCTACGGGGATGGTGCGTCCCATCGGTGTGCTCCGACGGGACCAGGTAGCCGCGGTAGGGGGATGGGGCGAGAGTCAAAGGCAATGATTGCTGGGGAACGCCCACGTGTGCGCGGGGCAGGTGGAGTTAATGCGGCTGGTGCGCGAGCTTGGAGGTCATGCGAGGCGGGTTTCCCCGAGTCCTGTGGACGAGGTCATGCGAGTCGGCGCTTTCCCGAGTTCGGCGGGCAAGGTCGTGCTTGTTCTCGCTAGGTTCGCTTTTTCACGAGGGTCGTACGAGAGTGGGTCCAGCTTTGATCGTTGACATGATTTCGTGGCCCGGGGACTAATCCACTGTTGGGTGGGTCTAGATGGTGCCACATGGCATCGCTAATCTTTCCCCCGACATCAAGGTTTCGGTGCCTCTCTCCCCGTCGCTTGGTCGCATCCAACCTTGGCCAGGTCTAAAGCTACCCGTATTGTGTTCTAAGTTCGTGAGATCGAGTCGAATTCAAGGATTGGGTGCCTCTCTCACGTAGCTTTACCACATCTCCAACCTTTGTCGGGTATAAAGCTATTTATCCCGGCTGAATTTCAGCTAGTTATCTTTCTATCTACCTACTGCCGTGAAGATCGGGCCAACCCCCGGGTTTTCCCCTATCATTTGGTATCAGATTTCAGGTTGCCACGGTAGGTTCCATCTCCATTTCATTCCCTAGTTCATCACCATTTTACTACTCTCCATCTTATGTTATTTGTTCCCTACCTATAATCCACATAAAGCCATAAAATATAACCCAAACCTTTTTGTAGTACTGCTGGTTTTGTGTTGTTTTCACCATTACGTTGCTGATTACTATATCTATTTAATTGTTTTCATTTTCTTCACACCCTCCTTGTTGTTCATATAAACAAAGAAAAAGAGAGAAAAGTCCTTCAGAATCATATTTGTGCTCAGATCAAAACAGAAAAAAAGAGAGTTACAAAAAAGAGAGGAAAAGATTGTGTGTGAAGAGAAAGAAAGAGCACGGGTTGCTTTGTTATAGTTGCTGGAATTTTCAGAATCATAGTTGTGGTCAAGTGTGCAACGTTTACACGTCATTTGTGTGGGTTTACAACACTTAATTTTTTAGTGCTACAAGCCTTCCTTGTGTTAGCCATCCAAGCTCCACCACATACCGTAACCGGACCTCTCGATTTGTGAACCGTTCAACCGCTTAATCACAATTGTGGTACTACTACATTAGCACACTCACGGTCTTTGAGAACACGTAAGAATTTTGGTGAGTAAGAGGTGAGGTTGTGAGATTCCACAAATATTTTCATTCCTACTCTTTTCTTCGATTACTTTAACATGGCAGGATCACAACCAAGTGTTCATGGGAGAAACCGTGATGAAGATGCAGCGAGACCCGTGGTTCGTGGTGAACTGCAGGGCCACCAAGAATCATTTATGCAAGCAATGGAAACGATGCTCAATGAGCGTCTCCCTGCTGCGGATCGTCGGGTGCCACAACAACATGCTAACCCTCATGGTGAATTTGATGATGAAAACTCAGTTGGTGTTGCTGAAAATTACTACTTTGCCAATAACGGAGGCCGTCGCGGAAGATTTGGCCATGGTGAACAGCATGGAGGAGGTGCTCGCGGGCGTGGCTTTCGCCCCCAAATGCACTTTGATGATGATTTTCATGGTAATTCTGATTATTATGATGAGTATGATGATGATGTGAATCTATTTGCAAATAGAGGGCTGTTTGGACATCACAGTGATCTTCGCCATGGTACTGCTTATGAATTGCCTCATCATCGTCACGGAGATGATCCGGATAATCCAGCATGAATTAAGTTGAGTGTCCCTAAATTTACAGGATGTGAAGACCCCGATGCATATTTTGAATGGGAAGAACAATGTGATCAGATTTTCAGAGTACATAATCTCTCTAATCGACGGTTTGTAGACCTTGTTTCCATTGAATTTTTGGGCTATGCACTAACATGGTAGAACCAAATTCAAGAAAATCAGATTGTGTTGGGTTGTGTTCCCGTTGATACATGGGCTGGAATGAAGCAAGTAATGAGAAGACGTTTTGTGCCATCAAGTTATCAGCGCGATCTTCCGTTGACGCCGGTTTTTGACCAAGGGACCCATTGTCAGCGACTATAGGTAAAAAGGGGCCGGTGGGCAGAAGGCCGACGGCCGCTTGGGCGAGTAAAAGGCGCGTCTCTCCCGGGAATCGTGCGCGGACGCCAACAGAAGAGCACAACATTGATGGGCCCGGCCCACGTTATAAAATTAGAAATAATAGTTAGTTTTGGAAAAAGGATTCTAGTCGGTTAGGAAATCGGCTCGAGGAAGGTCCGAATAGGATTCTTTTTGCCGGGTATAAATACATACTCGGATGTAACATGTAAACTCGATTCACATCCAATACAACTTTCGGCGCATCGCCAAACCCTAATTTTCTGTCAAGTCTTTACTGTTTCGCGCGGGGATCTTCGGGGCTCGGTCGACAACACGTTGGCTTGACAAGGTAATTATGTTGTCTAATTCTCGGCGCATTGTTCGTAATTAGATGGCTTAATTGCTAGTTATCCGGCGACCGGATCTGTTTTCGATCGGCGTAGTGAGTATCGGCCGGGATGAGTCAAGTTGACCTGGTCCGGGCTCGTGGTGGAGGTAGTTTGACTTGTCCCGCCTCCCCGTTCCAGCCTTTGCTCACGACGCCGATTGGCTCGGATCTGGTCGTTCGAGTCACGATAGCCGCTATGAGAATTCTTTTACATCTTGGCCGATTCGATCGTGCAGATTCAGTTGACGTGTCCTGTGTTTGCCTTTGCGATAGTTGACTTGTCCTAGGCGCATGCAGCCGATTGGCTAGGGTGAAGACTTACTTTCATAGTTAAGACGTTTATGATTGTGCTTGTCCTAAATCGGCCGGGCGTGCGCGGTCGTTAGACCTGGTCCAGCCGCGTGCCATCGGTTGACTTGTCCTGTTGGAGCGACCGGTCGATTTGGGATCCGTGTGGTTGTATCTGTCTTACTTGTTCTTTCGGAGTGTTTAGCCGATTGCTTATCACGTTCATTAGCTGTTTTATGTTCAATTAGTACCAAATCTGTTAAAGCTGCTTTTGAACCCGAGTTATTAGTATGATTTTATTGATCATCATTATACATTTAGATAGATCTAAATAATTCACTACTATAATCAATGGCAAAATCGGCCGGATGCCTGATCAGCCGATTTACTGATCTAGTTGATGATTAAACCATCTTCTTACTACCAAATTAATCACATCCCATTAATAATTACCTTGTTTACATTTTATCCGATAATGCATCCTCGCAAAGTCTTAATGATGTGATCGTTCATCGACGGAATCAGTTGCTAGCCACCGATCGCATGTTATAGCGTCGGCCGATTTCGTATCGTTTGTATCGCAGATTCGTTTGCCTGGCATTTAATACATAAATGGATGGGCCGTGCTGCTCCCGATCGATGGCCGATTTTGTCTATCTTACACCGAGAATCGGCTACGGCTGCACATCGGTCTATCTGGACCGATGACCTGGAATTTTACACCTTTTATTGTCTTTGTTGGTTTGCAGGAAAACCATCCGCACGCACCAGCGCACACGAACATCGGCGAGCCGAGCCGGTCCGTTGGGAGCACAGGGCCTCGCGTCGGCCGGGGTTTCGGTGGACTCTCCGGACGACGGTGTGTCGGCGACTTTTGACGTCAACACACTTTTGGCACGCCCAGTGGGACAGAAGCAACCAAGATCAAGATGTCGTACATGCGAGGCGGTCGGGGAGGACGGAACACCAATGGTCGATGCTCGAGAATCGGCCGATTTTTGTTCCAGTTCCTCTTAGGACGGATGGCAAAGGGCATGGAGAAGTTTCGATGACAACGAGGTTTCGGCCTGGGGGAAGATGACGACGAACAGAAGCTGCAGTACCAAGAATACCTGGCCGAAGCAATGAAAAAGTACTTTCAAGCCCTGAAAGTGACACGTGGCGAGTGGCCACAAAAGGAGACATCCCTCGGATTCCGCATCCGGAAGAACTAGACCAAATCAAGGCCCGAGACGCGCGGATGCCAACCAACTCGGTGATATGGTCAACTCGTCCGTTCATCAGGCCCTAATCAATCAATCGGGCGTGTTGACCAACACCATTGGAAATTTGATCAAGGACACGGTTGATGGCAGACTGTTTATCGAAGGATATTCGGACCTGCATACACTCAGCCTGTTGGCACTCTGTACGACCGATTCAGGGAATCGGCATCCGAAATACTACACCGCCAACGGGGTTTCAGCCCATGTATGGCATGCCACCTAACCTATGGCCTGGCAAGGACAATGCAAATGCAAGTACCGAGTGCAACCCAGCCAAGCAAAGAGGATAACAGTGATCCCAAGAAGTCGGTAACGGAAGAGGGCAACAGGCAAGATGTACAACAGCCGGCTTCCGAGTTGGGGGCACCAACCAATGTGGCAGCGGTACCGCAGATGGCACAACAGCCCAATTTCTTCTACGTACCAAATACCGGCCCGAGTAGAATTGAGAACTCACCCACTATAGTACGGCCGATATCCGGTATTCCACAACCGACCGCATCGGGCCGAGGGACATGGATTCATGATCGGACGGCCGATCCAATCGGCCATGAATTATGGAATCGCTCCGCAGTACATTATTCCGGCTACTAGCCCTGGGATTTCCGGGAACGGTCGGTTGATACACCCAACTGGGGGCAGCCCAACACAGCTTATATGACGGGGACCGGATCGGCGGCTGTTGAACCCAATGATATAAATAGCCTCATGGCTAAGATCGCCGATATGATGAAAGATCGGTTCGATTTGAAGCCTAAGGAGAAAAGTGCATTGTATCGGCGACCTTACCCCGACCGGATGGATTCCGTGGCTTTACCCAACAAGTATAAAATTCCTGAGTTTTCCAAGTTTTCTGGGCAAGATAACACCTCAACTATGGAGCACATCAGTCGGTATGACGCACAACTTGGTGAGGCATCTACTCGGGAGGCTTTGCGGGTTCGGCTATTCCCACTGTCATTGTCCGGATCGGCCTTTTCATGGTTTGCTTCGCTGTCACCTGGTTCTATTCAGAGTTGGGCCGATCTGGAGAAAAGGTTTCACTCGTACTTCTTCACGGGCATTACCGAGCTTAGTTTGTCCGATTTAATGGCAGTGAAACAGAAATCGGGAGAATCGGTGACCGATTATATACGGAGGTTCAGGACTCGAGGGGACGATGCTACAATCCGAACCTGACGAGCAACAGTTGGCCGAGATCGCTTATGCGGGGCTATTCTCCAACATCAAAGAAAAGTTTACCCCACATGAGTTTGATGGGCTGGCACAGCTAACACGTAGGGCGGTTGGCCAGGAAGAAAATCTCCAGCTCACCAGGAATCGGCGAGTATCGGGTAGCTTATGCTGATTTCGACAGTGAAGATGATGAAGAGGGAGTTAATGCAGTTGAGTGGACTAATAATAAACGGCCGATATTTTCTCCGCATGTCAATCCTAAGGAGAGAAAATATGATTTTGATTTATCTAAGGCCGACGAGATATTTGATCGGATGCTGCGGGAAAAGAAAATTCAGCTTTCACCTCATCACAAAATTCCTACGCCGGAGGAATTGAAGAAAATGGCTAAGTGGTGCAAGTGGCATGGAAATTCACATCATAACACTGTTGATTGTTATGCTATGAGAGATGAGATCCGGAAGGCGATTGACGAGTGGGATATTGCGAGCAGCCGATGTGAAGAAGAAGATGAAAGTTGATGGGCACCCTTTCCCTGCTAATACAATGTACATCAATACCATCGGTGGTGGATCAGCTGGTTTCATACGCCGATATGAGAGGAAGAGGGAGAGGGAAGAAGGAGATCAAGTGGCGCGTGAACAGGAATCTATCGAGTCAAAGTCGCGAGTACGAGCAAAGCGTGATCCGCCGAGAAGATTTTGACCCACACTGGGATTGTCCTTTCTTTCAGCATCTGCTGGGACCGAAACATGAAGCTTCCATCTATCGAGAACTGTCCGAGTGCACTGGCCGGGAAGAGTATCGTGACGTCGGGTCGTCAAGTTACCAGGGACGGCCGATTGGTCGCAACTATGAATCTCGACAATCGGCCCCCGGAAGAGCAATCGACTACAATCATGGATATAATGAACGAAGATACGTAGTGCCAAAGAGAACCTCTGTTCACGATCGATCGGGGCCAATCAATGATGAAGAAGAGTTCGATTACCAATACCATGAAGATTCGAGGGGTGATCAAACGGAGAACGAAGGTCGATGGTGCCCGGTGGTTTGCTCAACAAAACCCAAAAGAGGAGGCTTCAAAGAATGCGTTGTCGGGAAATCAAGGGTAGACGCCATTACGGAGATGACCAAGATGATGAGCCCAAGCCCAAGAGGCAATGGAGGCCGAAAGTGCGGTCTCGGGTGGTCCGGGCTGAAGCCGCGAGTGAATATGATGTCACCGATGCCCGGGATTGTCGGATCGGCCGATGAAAATTCGGCTGAAGAAGAACCGATTGGGGAAGCTTCGGAGATTCCGTGGACGCCGGAATCGGCGGTATTTGATAAGCCGGTCAACTCGATCATTTGCACCTCAAGGCATTATACATTAGCGGCTATGTCAATGGGTCACCGATGAGGAAAATGTTGGTCGACGGAGGAGCGGCGGTCAACGTCATGCCGATTACTACATACCGCAAGCTCGGGAAGACGCCGGAAGAAATGATGAGGGCTAATCCGACGCTCAAAGATTACAGCGGGAGAAGCCAAGATGTGGGTGGGGCCGCAATAATGGAGATCACTCGTGGGCAGCAAAACCATACCCACCACTTTTTTCATCATTGACGGGAAAGGTGCATACACAACTCTGTTAGGAAGAGACTGGATTCATGCCAATTGTTGCATCCCCTCAACCATGCACCGGTGTTTGATTCAATGGGTCGGCAACAAGGTCGAAATCGTGCGGGCCGATAAGTCCGTAACCATTGCAACCGCCGATTTCGAGTTTGCTGGTCTAGAGAGCTTGCCTTGTTTATCGGGCACGTATTGGGATGCGGAGGCCATAAACATCACGAGATGATGGAGTTATTGTGACCGGGGGTCGGGTACCCCCGGCTGCTCGATGGGCCCCACGGGAGAATTGACGGACAATCCGCCGATCGGTATACACACCGAAGACATGGTGAGTCGGCCGATTGATGGACCGGAAGACGGGAAATTAGGCCACGGTTTTGTGTCGGCCGATGAATTAGAAGAAGTGGATATAGGGGATGGAGACAAGCCTCGGCCGACATATATTAGCAAGAAATTGTGTAAAGAAGTAAGAGATGAATTGGTGGCCTTATTGGAAGAATTTAAGGATTGTTTTGCTTGGGATTATAGCGAGATGCCTGGACTCGGCCGATCGATTGTTGAACATCGGTTGCCCACTAAACCCGGATATCGACCATATAAGCGGGGGCTCGGAAGATTGACCCTAGGTATTATGAAGCCGTCAAAGAAGAGATTATCAGATTGTATGAAGCCGGCTTCATCAGGCCATGCCGATATGCGGAGTGGGTTTCTAGTATTGTGCCGGTGGAGAAGAAAAACGGAAAGATGCGGGTCTGCATTGACTTCAGGAATTTGAATAAGGCAACTCCGAAAGATGAGTATCCAATGCCAAACGCCGATTTGTTGGTTGATGCAGCCGCCGGCAACAAGGTTTTGAGCTTTATGGATGGGAATGCTGGGTATAATCAGATTTTTATGGCCGAAGAAGATATATCGAAACGGCATTCGGATGCCCGGAGCGTTGGGACTATATGAGTGGGTTGTCATGACCTTCGGACTAAAAAATGCTGGTGCTACATATCGGAGGGCCATGAATTTTATATATCACGATTTGATCGGCCGATTGGTGGAAATTTATATTGATGATGTCATGGTGAAATCAAGATCGATTGGAAGTCATGTGGCTGATCTCGGGGAAGTGTTGAAGAGAACAAGACAATACGGATCGAAGATGAACCCGCTCAAGTGTGCGTTTGGTGTCTCAATTGGACAATTTCTGGGGTTTATTGTGCATGAAAAGGGAATTGAAGTTGGCCCTAAGAGTATTGATTCTATCGGAAAGTTGGAACCGCCGACGAACAAGACGAAGCTCCGATCCCCGATCGGCAAGATTAATTTTATTAGGCGATTTATCTCAAACTTGTCCGGCCGACTTGATGTGTTTACGCCATTATTGAAGCTCAAGGACAGTCAAGAGTTTCGGTGGGAGCCGATCCATCAAAAGGCTTTAGAAGATATCAAGAAATATTTGGTGTCCCCACCGATGATGGTTCCGCCGAAGTCGGGCACACCCTTTAAGTTATATTTATCGGCTGATGATAGGTGCATCGGCTCAGCATTGACTCAAGAGCAGGAGGGAAAAGAGCGGGTCATATTTTATCTCAGCCGCAAACTGATTGATGCAGAAACACGGTATCCGAAGTGGAAAGGTTATGTCTCTGTCCGTATTTTTCATGCACGAAATTAAGGCATTATCTCGTTGGTCGAAGAATGTACTTGTCGTTTGCCAGGCCGGTGTCGTAAAGTATATGCTATCGGCTCCGGTCCCCAAAGGCCGGTTGGGCAAATGGATGTTGGCAATTGCGGAGTTTGATTTAGGCTATGAATCGGCCAAAGCAGTGAAAGCACAAGTATTGGCTGATTTAGTGGTGCAACACGGTGAGCACTCGGCCGGATATGTTGAACCGAGTGCCATGGACGGTGTTCTTTGATGGTTCGATTTGCAAAGAAGGAAGTGGAATCGGCTTGGTTGTTGTGTCGCCTCGGGGCAGTACGTGGATACTCTATTACAGTGGAGGCGTACACCAACAACCAAGTCGAATACGAGGCAGTATTAAAAGGATTGGAATTACTCATCGATGCCGGGGCTGATTTTGTGGAAATTTTCGGCGATTCTTTATTGGTTGTAAGTCAGCTTGCCGATGAGTATGAGTGTAAAGATGAAATATTGTTGCAGTATTATGAAAAGTGCCAGAAGTTGATGAAAAGGTTCAAGTGTGTTAAAGTCAGCCATATACCAAGAGAGCAGAATTTTGAAGCAAATAACTTGGCTCAACTAGCATCCGGATATCGGCTCGCCGAAACAGACTTAGAGATAGCTGATATTGAAGAAGTCGATTAGCGTACGGAAATTCGAAAATTTTTGAGCAATCCATCCCAACCTACGAGATAAGAAGATAAGATATAAAGCTTTGAAGTATGTTCTGTTGGATGATCGACTATTTTTCAAGACAATTGATGGGGTGCTTCTCAAGTGTATTGATGACACCGAAGCCAAAGTGGTAATGAGCGAAGTACATGATGGGATTTGCGGAACGCATCAATCGGCCCATAAGATGAAGTGGCTGTTAAGGCGAGCTGGTTATTACTGGCCGACAATGTTGGCCGATTGTTTCAAATATTACAAGAGTTGCCAAGACTGCAGAAATTCGGGCCTATACTGAGGGCGCCCGCATCGGCTATGAATCCAGTAATCAAACCTTGGCCATTCGGAGGTTGGGCCATGGATATGATCGGCCGGATAAATCCAGCGTCGAGCAAAGGGCATCGAGTACATATTGGTAGCTACAGATTACTTCACAAAATGGGTTGAAGCAGCGCCCTATCGTAAAGTTTCGACGGCCGACGTGATAACGTTTGTTAAAGAGCATATTGTTTATAGGTTTGGGATTCCAGAGACAATCACAACAGATCAGGGATCAGTATTCACGTCGGACGAATTTCAATCTTTTGCTGATGAGATGGGAATTAAGTTGATTAATTCATCACCGTATTATGCCCAAGCCAATGGACAAGTCGAAGCGGCGAATAAGAGTCCGATCAAGCTAATCAAGCGGAAAATACAAGAGTATCCTCGTAAGTGGCACATGAAATTGATGGACGCTTTGTGGGCTTATCGTATGTCACGGCATGGAGCTATGCAAGTTGCGCCAGTATCAGCTGGTATATGGGCACGAAGCCGCATCGCCATGGGAGACAGCTATCGGCTCCGGAAGGATTGAGTTGCAACAAAAGCTTTCGGCCGATCAGTACTACGGATTGATGATGGATGAATTAGAAGATGTAGTACAAAATCGGCTGGATGCATTGGAGAAAATAGAGCAGAATAAAGCAAGGGTCGCCCGCCATTATGATAAGAAGGTTGTGCATAAACAGTTTAAAGAGGGCGATTTGGTCCGGAAGCTTAGGATGCCGATCGGTGTGAAGGACAATCGGTTTGGCAAATGGTCGCCTAATTGGGAAGGACCTTATTTGATTAGCCGAGCGGCACCGGGTAATGCATATATTTTGAAAGAGTTAGAAGGGGAAGAATTCGGCCGAGCACTTAATGGAAAGTATTTGAAGCAGTATTATCCTAGCATTTGGATTAACTCATAGTGTTCGGCCTAAAAGAGACTATAGCCGATGTCGATGCACATCGCCTTGAGACGGCCGATACGAGAGTATCGCCCTTAGCCCAAAAAATATATGAAAGTAAAACAGAGGGAGTCACCGATAAATTAGCCGATGTTTGAACATCGCCTTCGGATGGCCGATATGATTGTATATCGCCCTTAGTGCAAAAAAAATGTTTACAACCAAAACTTTGTTCAAAATCCTATTACACCTAAGCATAGTCAACGGCCTCGAGCACGGGACAGGAAGTCTTGGACAGCGAGATAGTGCGCGGGCCGGCGTGGAGTCGAGTTTGGCCATGACCAATAAGTCATCCTCGATGGGGCCGATATCAGCTTGCGCCGCGGCGACCATCTTCTCGGCCGTTTGAATGGCTTCGTCCGTCGTCTTCTGCTGAGCCGCCACATCGGCCGACAATCGTGCAATAGTAGCTTCCAAGGCCGCCGCCGCCTCCTCCTTGAGAGCCAGCGATGCTCTCAAATCGGCAATCTCCTGGTTGATTGCTTGCAGTTCATCCTGCCGATTTGAGAGTTGCTCTTGCATCTCTTGGATCTTCCGGACCTCCTCCTCGGAGCGCTTGATGGAGTTATCGGTGAGTAACGCAGCTTGCTGCTGCTCCGCATGGCGAGCCAAACGCCGCTGGGCACGAGTGAAGTCCATTTGCCAGTACTCCATGTATGCCACGCGGTGCGAGCATCGCGCACATCCTCCGGGAGTTCAGTCCGGACCTCCAAGTACCGGGCCCTTATGGGTTGTGCGTCGGCCACCAAGCGGTCGACGGAAGAGGCCTCAAGCCTGCGCGCGATTTCGGCCATGGTGGTAAGACTAGAAGCAGATACCAAAATCGGCGCGGGACGAGGGAAGCCGAGCGCCTGGAATACCAAGAAAAATAAGGTGAAGTTAATAATCAGAAGCAAATCAAGAAAATAAAAAAAGAGATAGTAAAAACAAACCCGGGAAGCGTCGATGCGAAGCGGCCGGACGTCTATCGGCTGGGCCATTGAACCTACGAGGTTCGTATGTTTCAATCAGCTCTCGGCCGACCGATCCCCTTCATCGGCAGCATCCTCGGAGGCAGCATCGGGCACATGGCCAGCTTGTTCAACTTCGGCGGGCTCATCGGCGGGCTCATCGGCAGCGGTGCCTACAGGAGAAACCGCGGGCGGCTCCTGGCCGACCGATTCTTCGTTAGCAGCGGTGCCTTTGGGAGAAGCCGCAGGTGACACGCGGCCGGCTTGTTCGGTTTCGGCGGCGACCTCGAAGACGCAGGCCGATCCAAGCGAGTTGAGCTCTCCGCAAGATTTGGATCGGCCTGGCTTGGTACAACCGCCGGTTCCGGAACTACGGGGCTCGGCCTTTCGGGTGTCGGCGTCCTGGCCGGGGGGAGTTGATAGGCAGATCGGCCTATCGGGCGTCGGTGTCCGGGCACGAGGAGGAAGAACCGCCGATTCCTGCAAAGAACTCATAGTTAGACTATGTAAAGTAAAGAAGGAATCGGCGATCATGCAATAATAACCCGACGCGGCGGAGATGGTTCGCTGAAGTAGTCCGGGTCGGACGGGCGCGCAGTCTGCTTTAACGGCGCGCGGTGGCGCTTCGGGGCTTGAGTCGGCCTTGCGGCCGGCACATTAGCCTTCCTCTTTCCGATGGCGGCCGTTTTAGTCTTGGCCTTGCGGGCAGCTGGTGCCCTCGACTCATCGCCGCAAAAGCTTGGGCAGGAGTGCGATCGGTGAAGCCGATATTTGGAACAATTGGGCTCGGCATCAAGTATGCAATTGGCCGGCCATCGATACTCCGGGTCGGCGGCTCCTCCGTGTCCGATCGAAAAGGAATATACAAGGGTGAGCATTTGGAGTGGCCGATTTCGTCAACAAAATCGGCCTTATAAAAATAAATCGGCTACACGTACCTCGGCGAAAGCTTCCGTCGGGACTAAGCCGGAGAAGAAGGAGGCGGTGTTCCGGCTGCGGAGGTGCCGGTTCCATTCGCCCACCAACGGTCGAAAAGGCGAGTACTCCGAGGCACCGGGAAAATCCGGTTAAGTCACCGGTGATGACATCGGCGGTGCGGCCGACGAGCCAATTCCACCGGATGGCGTTGTCGACGACGGATCGCGCCTTTATTTGCCCCACATAGAAGAGACCGGGGGCAATCGGCCGAAACCGAGTTGGCGGGCCGCCACCGACGGGTGGTAGAACTCATAGGAGCAGAAAGCCTTGCTCCCGGCAATGAGTCCCGTCGGCAGCAGACAGGGGCGGAGGCAGGTGGTAAAGATCTTGACCGCTTCCGCGTCGGCCGTCGGGAAGGTAGGGTCGATCGAGAAAGGAGTGTCATACCCCTTCTCGAAGAAATCAATGTACGGGTACCAATCCGTACTTTCGTTGTTAAGGCCCTTGTAGAGGGCGGCGAACCAATATGCCAGGGTGTCATCCGACATGGCCGCCCCGGTGCCATGGACAACGCTTCCCCGAAAGAGATACATCGGCTGGATCGGGCGTGGCCGATTCGGCATGATTGCCGGGGAAGGTGAGGACACCGAGGTCCGGATCGATGGCCTTGGTGGTATGAAGGGACAACCACATTTGGATGAACCACCAAGGGCCTCCCGGGTTCTTGACCGATCGGCCGGAGCGCAACTCCACCGAGACCCGGTGAAGGAGGAGGTAGGCCGATCCCGAAGATACTTGCCCATAGGAAGGGCATAGCCGTCGGCCGAGACATCGGCCATCGGCAGAAGTTGTTTGTGGGGCTTACGCTGACCCCACAAAAGAAAAAGTGGTCAAGCCACATGTTGAGGAAAGCAACGTGCTCGCGGCGATCGACCGAGCCGTGCCCCTTGTTGTAGGTCCGGATATAGACCTTCCAACCCCTGGTGTCCTTGGGATTGATCCGGTGGGTGGACTTGATGCGGATGGCGTCCGGGGTGGCCTCCGCCGTGATATTCAAATCGGCCAACATGACCGTGTCCAGGAGGGTCATGGTAGCCGGGCCGTGCCCGAACATGAAGCAGTTCAGGGCATCCGACCGGAGATAAGAAGCGGCCGCTAGCAATGGTTCGTTCTTGTGGTGATCGGCTAGAGAGAGTTTGATGGCATGGGCGATGCCGATATTGGCCCAACCTTGCCGATGGGCGGCCGATACCCGGTTATACCAATCCCGCCACCCTCGCGACAGAGTCGGCCATGACCTAAAGCTACTCGGACCACTCGGCCGATAATGGAGATTGTTGCCGAAACGGGACCCGGTTCGTTTCGGCACGGATGAGATCCGTGGGGTCCGGATCGCCCATGGGGCCCAAGAAGAAATGGGTCGGGATGTTAGAAGGGATGACGATTTGGTTCCGGATCTCCTAAAAACAAGGAATAGGGCTAAAATGAGAAACAAGACGGAAAGAAGATAGATTGTGAAAATGAACAAGAACAAGAACACAAAGAAAATTGCAAAAGTAGAGAAGAGGGATGCCCGAATGTACATTACCTCCGGAACGGCGTTGGTGGTGGCGACGACTCGGTCAGCGGCGGCGACGCAGCAGCAGCAACGAGTGGGATTCATGGTCACCGGGAGAGAAAACGACGGCGGCGCGGTGGGAAGTTGAAAAAAGCTCGAAAAGGGCAAAGGTCGCTAGAGCAGGGGAAGATGAAGGCCAAAGGAGAGGAAACAGATGGGAAATGACCAGGGGTCACCCCGGCTTTTATGAAGAGGTGACGGGCAATAAAACCGGCGCAGATAAAGAGGATAAATCAGTCCGACGCATGCGTTGCATACCCCGGACCGGGGGACATGTGTTGACGCCGGTTTTTGACCAAGGGACCCATTGTCGGCGACTATAGGTAAAAAGGGGCCGGTGGGCGGAAGGCCGACGGCCGCTTGGGCGAGTAAAAGGCGCGTCTCTCCCGGGAATCGTGCGCGGACGCCAACGAGAAGAGCACAACATTGATGGGCCCGGCCCACGTTATAAAATTAGAAATAATAGTTAGTTTTGGAAAAAGGATTCTAGTCGGTTAGGAAATCGGCTCGAGGAAGGTCCGAATAGGATTCTTTTGCCGGGTATAAATACATACTCGGATGTAACATGTAAACTCGATTCACATCCAATACAACTTTCGGCGCATCGCCAAACCCTAATTTTCTGTCAAGTCTTTACTCGTTTTCGCGGGGATCTTCGGGGCTCCGGTCGACAACACGTTGGCTTGACAAGGTAATTATGTTGTCTAATTCTCGGCGCATTGTTCGTAATTAGATGGCTTAATTGCTAGTTATCCGGCGACCGGATCTGTTTTCGATCGGCGTAGTGAGTATCGGCCGGGATGAGTCAAGTTGACCTGGTCCGGGCTCGTGGTGGAGGTAGTTTGACTTGTCCTCGCCTCCCCGTTCCAGCCTTTGCTCACGACGCCGATTGGCTCGGATCTGGTCGTTCGAGTCACGATAGCCGCTATGAGAATTCTTTTACATCTTGGCCGATTCGATCGTGCAGATTCGGTTGACGTGTCCTGTGTTTGCCTTTGCGATAGTTGACTTGTCCTAGGCGCATGCAGCCGATTGGCTAGGGTGAAGACTTACTTTCATAGTTAAGACGTTTATGATTGTGCTTGTCCTAAATCGGCCGGCGTGCGCGGCCGTTAGACCTGGTCCAGCCGCGTGCCATCGGTTGACTTGTCCTATTGGAGCGACTGGTCGATTTGGGATCTGTGTGGTTGTATCTGTCTTACTCGTTCTTTCGGAGTGTTTAGCCGATTGCTTATCACGTTCATTAGCTGTTTTATGTTCAATTAGTACCAAATCTGTTAAAGCTGCTTTTGAACCCGAGTTATTAGTATGATTTTATTGATCATCATTATACATTTAGATAGATCTAAATAATTCACTACTATAATCAATGGCAAAATCGGCCGGATGCCTGATCAGCCGATTTACTGATCTAGTTGATGATTAAACCATCTTCTTACTACCAAATTAATCACATCCCATTAATAATTACCTTGTTTACATTTTATCCGATAATGCATCCCTGCAAAGTCTTAATGATGTGATCGTTTACCGACGGAATCGGCTGCTAGCCACCGATCGCATGTTATAGCGTCGGCCGATTTCAGTATCGTTTGTATCGCAGTTCGTTTGCCTGGCATTTAATACATAAATGGATGGGCCGTGCTGCTCCCAGTCGATGGCCGATTTTGTCTATCTTACACCAGAATCGGCTACGGCTGCACATCGGTCTATCCGGACCGATGACCTGGAATTTTACACCTTTTATTGTCTTTGTTGGTTTGCAGGAAAACCATCCGGCACGCACCAGCGCACACGAACATCGGCGAGCCGAGCCGGTCCGTTGGGAGCACAGGGCCCTGCGTCGCCGGGGTTTCGGTGGACTCTCCGGACGACGGTGTGTCGGCGACTTTTGACGTCAACATCTTCGCAATAGGTTGCAGAATTTGAGACAAGGAAAAAATCAGTTGATGAGTATTTTAAGGAGATGGAATTGCTTTCAGTTCGCTCCGAAATTAGAGAGGATGTTGAAATGGCAAGATTTTTGCCTTGTCTCAATTTTGAAATCTCAGATTTTGTGGAGATATTTCCTTATACCACTTTACAGGAACTTGTTGATCACGCTATGCGCACAAAAAGGAAAATTCAGCAAGAGAAGAGTGGGAGATCATTTCCACTTGTACCATGGCGCCAACGATAGTCCAATAGCTCTTTTTCGCGAGGTCGTTCCTATGGTGTTGCTACAAAGAGCTCTCCAATTACCCCTACTTCAAAGGCAGCACGATCTTCGGCTTCTTCACCGGCACCACGCAACACACCCAATAGCCAAGCTGCTGCTACTACTGGGGCAATGTCAGTTGCATCCACATCTCGCAGCCGGGATATTCAGTGCCACAAGTGCCAAGGACGCGGACATATTGCTACCGAATGTCCTAGTCGTAGGGCCATGCTTATCAATGAAAAAAATGAGTGGGAATCAGCTAATGAATCAGAAGATGATGAGTACCGGATGACACATTAGGTGGTGACGATAATGAAATTTATGCTAATGCCGATGACAACAAGTGCTTTGTCTCCCGTCAAGTGCTTAGTGTGGAAGTAAGTAAGGATGAAAAAGGGCAGCGACACAATGTTTTTCACACTCGTGGCATGATCAATGATAAGTTGTGTCGAGTCATTGTTGATAATGGTAGCAGCAAGAACATTGCAAGCCAAGAGTTGGTTGAGATAATGGGTTTGAAACAGCCACGTCATCCTGCTCCATATAAAATACAATGGCTTACGGACAATGGTGCAATGCGTGTAACCAATATTGTGACTCGTGCAATTCTCCATTGGGAAGTGTCATGATCAAGTAAAGTGCGATGTGGTTCCAATAGAAGCATGCCAATTGCTTTTGGGTAGACCTTGGTTATATGATCGTCACGCTCAAATATCTCGGGCGTTCCAACAAAGTTGTTTTCATGTACAAAGGAGAGCGTATTTCTTTGGTTCCTTTGACACTAGAGGAAATCATGATAGATAACATCAAAAGAAAACAGCGAGAGAGCGAGAAACACTTGAGTGAATCCAACACAAATATTGAGAATGAGAGCTCAAAGCCACATAAAACCCCACAACCACAAAAATCCAAGCCAATGGGAAAATAGGGATTAGTGATAATGATTAGGAAGGGAGATATTAAAGATTTGAGGGAACCTAATTCCATATACTTTGTGCTCTTGTGCAAAGACAAATTTTTATCAACTAATGACTTACCTTCTACTTTGCCTAGTGTTGTTTTGATATTTTACAGGAGTAGAAAGATGTGTTTCCCGATGAAATACCAGTTGGGTTGCCACCAAAAAGAGGAATTAAACATCAAATTGATCTTTTACCAGGATCTCCCTTCCAAATCGGCCACCATACCGCACAAACCCCGAAGAGACAAAGGAAATTTAGTGCAAGAATTGCTTGACAAAGGGTATTTAAAGGAGAGCCCTTCTCCTTGTGCTCGTTTGAAAGTCGCCTAAAGGGGGGGGTGAATAGGCGATAATCCCGAAAATAACATAATTCAACAAATTAGAAACGTAGGAAAGATTTGTGCGACTATAGTAGGATAAAGTCCGACTAGGACAAATATCCGACTAGAGTAGGACAATGTCCGACCGCCTCATGCGGAAAGTAGATTGATAGTCAAGATGGACAACTCCACGGATAATAAACAACAAGCAAGCAACTAGCAACACAAGAAAGCTAAGGCAACAAGGGGACAAGCAAGCAAGCCACCTACATAAGTTAATCTAGGAATTTAAGCAAGAACAACGTAGAGCTAGAGCACACAAGTTTGCAAGAAACTAAAAGGGACAAAGGAGATACACGAATTTTCACCGAAGTTCAGCTCCACCTAGGAGCCTACGTCTCCGTTGAGGAGTCCACCAAGGACCGGGTTGCTCTCAACCCTAACCTCTTCAAACCGCCACAAAGGCCGGCTTAAAATCCACTAAACAAACTCCACGAAGGGAGGAGCAATACAAATGACCCGAGTCTCAATCACAAGCTTGGGAGCTCACCGGGTAACACCTAACCGTCTAGGGGATGAATTCCCAAGAGTAACAAAGACAACAAGCGTCGGCGATGAGAATGAATCAAGTGCTCTTGAGAGGGAGATGAAGCTCAACGAATTCTCCTCAATCTTCTCACAAATCCGCCAAGGATTGGAGTGGGGAATCAATTTGGAAGAGGAGGAGTGCTTGGGAGATTTTGGGAGTATTTTTGAGTGTGGGGAGGGTGCCAACCGGCCAAATGGGGATGAAGTCCCCTTTTATAGCCGGGCACCAAATAGAGCCGTTGGGCTCAATCCGACTCGGATTTTGTCCGATTCCGACTCATTGAAGTGTTCTCGCTCTAGAGTCCGAGAGAGAAATCCGACGTAAGTCGGATATGTCCGAGGGTTCAAGACAGTCGGATATTGTCCGATTCCTAGGGTTTCTAGACAATGGCGGACTCTCTAGAGTCCGACTGAAAATCCGAGGGGTATTTGTATAAAGCGTACTATCAAGAGGGACACACAAGTATACAACGTGGGAATCAAATGCTCAAAATTCCCTCTCCAAGTCAAAAATCAGTTTTTCACCTCCCGAGAGTCGAACAAAGTCCGAGTCTATCTGGACATTTGAGTCCGACTCCGCCGTGGTGTAGCGCTCCGGAGTCCGACTCCAATATCCGACCGAGTCGGATATTTTCCTACTGCCCATGATTTTCACGAAGTGGCAAGGACTCGGAGTCCGACTCAAATGTCCGATAGACTCGGACTTTGTCCGACTCCCGGGAGGTGAAAAACTGATTTTTGACTTGGAGAGGGAATTTTGAGCACTTGATTTTCCACGCTTTATACTTGTGTGTCCCTCTTGATAGTACGATGTTTCCTATACTCAAGACATAAATAAAAAGCTTCATATCTTGATCTTGAGCATAGTTGACCATTTTTCCAAATCTTGTAAATATGAAAGCTCTTGGCCACTTCCTTTTTGTGCTTCTTTGCTCTCAATTTGAATTTTAAATATAAACCGCATACAAGATCATTTGAAACATTAGTCCTTTTTAATTATATCGACGTCAATCACTCAAAACCATAATTAGGGGCCTAGATGCACTTTCAATCTCCCCGTTTTTGGTAATTGATGACAATACAACTAAAATTCACAATTAAGAATAAAAAGAGCTACAACAGAGCGAGCAAAAAGGAGAGAGCTCCCCTAAAGGTGTGCATGAGTTGAATTCATAAATGGTCAATTCAAAACCAAGTGCACACATTTTAGAGAAAAACAAGAGGGCTCCCCCTAAAACCATGCATTTGATACACAAGGCATATATTTAAAAGAAGAAGAACAACAATGCATATGGCATGAGGATCCACACAAATGCAACTAGAAACGACACAAATAACATTACACCATTCATCATCCACAAGACATAGTTCATCACATAGGAATTTAAAAACAAAGTCTTATAAATAAAGCACACCACTTAGTTCATCACAAAGCACACATCATAAGCAACATGTTCATAAATAAAAACAAGATATAAGAGCAACTCTCACTTGCTCTACTCATCATTATCAAGGGCTTGCTAAATTTTACTTCTCCCCTTTGCCATCAAGACACCAAAAAGGAAGGAGGGGTGTGTCTACTCAGCGTCGCTCCAATCCTCATCATCATCCTCATCATCATCATCCTCCTCCTCCTCAATATCAGCTGGGCCCTTTGTCACACCCAGCTTTAAGAACAAAATCGAATGCATAACTATGTGTGTGCCGGGATCAATATTTCACACACATAGAGACAAAAGTGAAGTGACAGTAAAAACCATGTTATTATTATATCATAAAGTAAATAAGAATACTCGAATTATTACATGCCTCAAAGGCAAAAACACAACGCAGTGGAATGCCATCACTCCACGAGCAGATCAATCGGGAGAGTCGCAAGCCTAGAAGTAGTCCTCGTCGAAGAAGTCCAAATCTTCATCATCCGAGCAGCAGGTATGTAGAAAAAATAAGAAAGTAGCACGCGTGAGTACATAACGTACTCAGCAAGTGGGGTCCCTACTCCGCCTTATATATCCGGGGAGCTAGGGTTACATGCGAAGTCCTAGTCGATTACACGGATTACATATATGGGAACTCTATCTCTAGCTTTCCTTGTTGATTCGTAGTCCTAATAAACTACAAATTACTCCTTTACTTGTTTCTCAAGTTAACATACGTCGGTCTTGATACCCGCCATGTCTTCATACCGGTATATGGAATCCTCTGTTATTCCAGCACCGGTTAGGAACCGATCCGTTGACTATCCCTGCCAGCTTTATCTTCTTTGATTTGTTACCATGTCTTTGTATATCCATTTCTTTATCATCTCGTATACCCATAACGTAAGTATACGACAGCAGCCCCCGAGTAATTTCTGATTTGACCTTGAATAAGACCGACCAGTCTTCCGCATGTTGGTCTCGATTCCATGGTAAAATTAAAAATAACTCTAATCTGCCGTATCTGTTTCTTCTTTCTTCAAGGCGCTTCAAAAAGCCCAAAAAATCAGTGTTTTTGTCCACCATATCACCTAATTAGGTAAACAGGAATTATTGCATATTCTTCTTCTGGTGCACCGATTAGGTGCACCCAATTGGGTATAGCCCCGACTCTTGGATCATTTGAACTCCTTTCAAATAATGTAAGAGTCAACTAGTTGATTCTTCATTATTTCCTTTAATATGCATTCTCTACAGACCGCTCTTGAATACGGTACACCGATCAGGTGCACCTAATTAGGTATAGCCCCGACTCTTGTATCATTTGAGGCTCGCAAATAATGCAAGAGTCTTTCCGGATAGACTATGTTTATTATTTTCCATTAAATCATATCCTTCTTAGCAATCTCTCGCCAAGAGCATACTTTTAAGACTCGGTCAAACCAGTCATACCATATATCCTTTTAAGACCACTTAAGTCAGTCTTAACTTATCATTTTTAGTTAATTTTAACTAAAAGGCAAAATCCTGGTTGATCGGACCAGTCTTATTCCCAGATTCTCACATCGACTCGAGTCTCCATGGCCCATAATCAGCCGGATGATTAGCACCCATAGCCTAAGGCATCAATTAACATTGAGTTAAGTAAAATCTAACTCTTTCATACTACTAAATTATGAAAATTAGCATTGCATTAATCCAGATCCAAAAATTCAATTTTCGGACCGATTTTCTATTTATAGAAAATTTCTCATATAGTAATCACGAGGATTTATCCTTATGACCGTTTAGGTCATAATTAGCGCAAATTACTAGCAAATCTTTAATATCCTTATGGCCGTTAGGTCATAATTGCACGATCATGACATAAGTCATTTAATGGCAAATTCACCGGGCCGTAAAAAATAGCCCAATAACTTTTCAGCCCCGAGCCCAGCTCGGGTGCTTATAAAAGAAATCGAAAGGTCGACCTAGGTCAAACCCATTCCCGAAACTCCATACGCGCCGATCATACGCCCTTGTTCTTCGGACATTACGATTCTTGTTCTTCCCTTCCGCACAAACCAATCTCGGATTTCCTTTTTTTCATCTTTCAAGATGGGCAAAAAGAAATCTGCCGCCAACCCTACGTCTTCCTCTTCTCGTTCCTCGCGACCAGCTCCCGTTCGGTGTTCAAGATCTAGGTAGCAGCAAAGTCACGGAAACATCACTCAATGATGCAGTTCGTGACGGATATCTTCCACTCCAACCAATCATGAACTGGAGTGTCCCTACTCCCGGCCAAGTCCCATGGAGAATAGACGACTTTCGAGCAATTAGTTTTCAAATCTTTTTTCCTCCGTGGCCTTGATCTCCCGTGCTGCTCCTTCTTTAGGGGTCTTCTTTTCTTTTACGGATGGGAGTTAGTAAATCTCAACCCTAACTCCATCCTGCAGATCGCTTTCTTCATCCACCTTTGCGAAGCTTTCCTTGGAGTCCTCCCTCACCTCAAGTTGTTTCAATATCTTTTCCAAATCCGCCCACTTCCCTCACCGGACCGCCAGGCTGCAGTAGGTGGGGTAGGAATTCAATGTTGGAGTGCAGATGAATACTTCTCTATTTCCCCGAATAAAAGCATAGCCCATTGAAAAAATGGGTGGTTCTTCCGTGATAATCCCCAGCCTGCACTCCCTCCTTTCAGCGCCAAGGTAGCCAAAAATTTCCCTACCCCGGATAGTAGGGAGAAACTCAAAGAAGATGAAGAAATTCTCGCTCTTGTCTTGTATAAAGTATCTAAAAGAAGTCAAATGTGTCACCGCCGAGACAATTCTTTGGAGCTTCATAGTGCGAGGGGTCCAGCCACTAAAAAGCATGAACATCCAAAGCATGGTGCTTCAATGAAGATGTGGCCATTCCACGGGATGGAACTCTTCTCCCCGACGTAGAGCGGTTAGAAATCCGCCTCAAGCAAATGCTCCAACCAAAGCCGGACCTATCAGGATATCAAAGAGTGGGCCCGGCCTTCAGTATGTCAAACCCTCGAGATCCCGTAAGTATTCCTCTCCTTATTTTCGAATTTTGTTACATTTAATCTTCATTCTCTTATTCAATTTTAATTGTGAAATATAGAAAATGGATAATTTTAGAAGTCACCCCCTCTTCCTCCTAATGATACTTGAGGGGATGATTATGAAGGCAATACCGCTCCTCTCGCTGTTCGAGACCGGTCTTACTCAAAAGACTTCGGACCGGTCGTATCCCTCGCCGCCCAAAGATAGCTCCGAAGATATCCAAATCCGAAAAAGTGGTCCAAGCACCTAGTACAAAGAAACGTACTACTTCCTTGACCATCGGCAGACCAATTGCGCCTTCCACTTCGTATCGGGTGACACGCGTACGGAGGCGCAAAAACTTGAAGATCGGCGGAAGGAAGAGGAAGCGGTCGAGAGGAATCGCCAAGCCGCACCGGCTGCTTTTGAAGCCGCTATCGGGAAACCTCAAGGAACCCCCTCACCGACGGATTCTCCGGCCAACGTTCCCAAGAGATCCCGATATGGAATTCGGACCGGTCCTTCATCGGGTGGTGCAGGGGAACCAGTCTCATCGCCGCAAGTCTAACCAGCGGCAAAAAGGGCTACTGAAGGCTCCAGTGAAGATACTCAAGGTCCCTCCAACAAGATCAAGACCTCTACCGGCTTTAAGAAAGCCACTTCGTAAGTTTTCTCGCATCACTAATCCCTTCCGAATCATTTTCATCCCAGTCTTATAGTGCTCGCCACTTTTTCGCATAATCCCTTCTAATTTCCAAGCTAGCATAGCTAGCTTTCCAAGAAATAAAGCTTCTACTCCTGCCCCGACCGGTAGTGCTTCCACTACCCCTCTCGCTGCATCTCTTGCCGGCGCCAAGCCTTCGAAGCTCAAAGTGCGGCATCCGCAAAGGAAATCCCTGCTGCCTCTAGTGTAGAAGCTTCATCCCAAGCGACCGAAGAACAAGTTATCAACGTCGAGGGCTCATCTACCAGCGACCTTCCTCCCCAGTGCTACTCTGTTCCAAGTTCCTCCATAACTCCCATTGGGACCGGTCCGGGTGGAAGAAATTCCTCGTCGGCCTAGGACGACGCGCAAAGCTCCGGGAGAGCCCAAACCGGCCAAAATGGTAGTCGGAGATGTTGAAGTGGACAGCTCAAGTGGAGCTAGAAAGTTCACCGCAACAGCTCGGTGGGATGCCCTTCAGGAAGAGGAAGCCCCGAAGAACTTCTCCGAATCCTGCCGGGTATATCTTGTTACTTTACTAATTCCTTTGAATAATATTTTCTTTATAATATGATCTTTTACTTCTTCCTCCTTTTAGGTTCTTCTAAAAACTCCGAAGCCAAAAATGCAATAATCGCTCGTCCGGAGGAAGAACTGTACCACAATCAAGAGTCTGTTGGTTGAACTTGAATCTCAGACCGCCTCCGAAATCCAAGGAAACCGATATGTCGAAGAGGGAGGCCAACCTCGATGAGCACCTACCGGTTGATGGAGGAACGATGGCAAGAGATCATTAAGCTCCGCAAAGAAGTCCGAAGTAATTCTTTTAATCTTATCTACACATTTTGTATTTTCCTTCTTTTCTCTCCGACCGGTCTTGTTTTTGTTTCAAGCACTTAAAAATCTTGTTGCCGCCCATAAAAAGGCGGAAGAAATTCTTTCGGAGAAAACAGCTGTCCAAGAACAAGCTCTGCTGGAAGGTTTGCAAATTGAAGAGCAGCAAGCAGCCCGGATCGGAGAGATGGAAGGCGAGCTCACCGCCAAAGATAATATTCTTGCGTAGACTCTGCGTTCCAACAAAATGCTAGAGGCCGACAATGCTCGTCCGAAGGCTGAATTGGCCGAGGCTCGGAAGCCGTAAAGACAGCGCAGACAGAGAAAGAGAGTGTTGTAAGGATAGCCCATGAATCCGCCCAACTCGCGCTCAAAGCTAAGGAAGAAGAAATTCAACGTCTCGCTGAAAATTGAAACCAAGCCGAGAGAATTAAATGTCAACATTAAAGGAAGATTCGGGGCCGCGAAGTTAGACACGGACGTAAACTTCTTCTTTTTCTCCTTTATTGAGTAAATTCCCTTTTGACACCGGTCTATACCGACAATTTTTCCTTTGTCCTTTTCCGGAACTTGCTGCGAGGCACGGTACGGACGCTCGAGTATCCGAATGGTGGCCAAGCTATTGATCGGAATGAAGTAGATCTCGAGACCGCTATCCGGGCTTTCCCAAGAAGGATCGGAGAGCATTCCAAGATGGTTGCCGCAGCAGGAGGAGGTCACATTGCCGCCATAATCCAGTCTTGGACTCCGGTCGAAGATTGTGATTTCAACTTCATCAAGGATGGCGTCCACCCGAACACTACCGAAGATCGGTTCAATGAGCTGAAGAACTCGCCCATTGGTACCATTTCGGAACCGATAGAGTATGTTCCTCTTGATCCGACGGGTGTTCCCTCGAATGTAGCTGCGGCAGCTCTTGCCGTGGACCGGGACGCTCAAGATGCGAGCAACCGCCGCTAGGCAGACGGTGGAAGATGATTTTGAAGATCTTTGTAACAACTCTCGGAAAAATAATGCATTTCATGTCATCATGAGCATTTCATCTTGTTGTTGCATTTTTGAAGATATCAAATTTTGTGTTAATAACAAACACATAAAATATCAAAATAGATAAAGAAGAAAGGAAGTGTTTAAAAAGAAATAAAATAAGAAGAAAATTTATGTTTAATATTTTCTATGGCTCAAATGTCATAAATAAAGATTTATGAAAATCTCCTGAAATTATTTTGCCTTGTGAAAATATTTACAAGAAATAAACAAAGCTTCTTTTATTAAATTAGCTATGAATTTTTAATCTGAAAATGATTTGGAGTTTTTACCTGGACTTAACAGGAAAAATGCCTAAAATACTTTCAATTACAACCCTGATTTTTTTGTAAAATTTTTGGAGCTCGGGAAGGCTACTTTTTAATTACGCGAAAGGCTAGGGGGTTTTTGTAAAATGGCCGGGCCGGGCCCGGTCGTCACTCTCTTCTTCTCTCCCTCTCTCTCACCGCGTCTCGGCGCCGCCCGCGGGAACCGCCTTCCGACGGCGTCACCACGCAGCTGCGCAAGCAGCCGCTCGCCTGTCGCCCGCACCGCCTCCCCGGACAAGCTAAAAGCCCCGCCCGGCCTTATCTTTCCTCTCCTCTCTCTCATTTGCTCCTAACCCTACCGCCATTGCTCCCCTCTCGTCATCGCCGGCGCCAGCCCGCTCGGGTGACTCCCCGTCCACACCACCACCGCCGGAAGCGCCGCCAAGAACCGGTGAAGCTTCCCCACCCGTCCAAGCAACTTGAGCATCCCCGCTCCGTCGTGGCGAGCTCGTTTTCCTCCACGGCACTTCACCGTCGTTTCTCTGCCGCGCACCGAAATTGGTGCTCTCCGGTGAGCCATAGTCCTCCATTCTTCAACCAAGTGGTGCGCAACTCACTCCTTTAGCTTCGGGCGATTGCTCATCTAGTTTCCTTCACGAGTCGCCACGGATTTTGTTGTCTTCCCGAGTCCGGTTCACCGCCGCCGCACTACCCACGGTGAGCTCCACTCTCCGGTCATGCTCATGCTCCGTTAACCATCCGTCGTCGTTGCGCATGGGCCGTAGTAGCTTCCCGTCAAGTTTCCCTAAATTTCGAGCTCTCTAACGAGCTCCCCACCGTGCCGGAGTCGCCGCCGCGGCCGGGTCTCGCCGCCGGTACCTCTCCGGTGGAGCTCATGAGAGCGCGTCCATGCCAAGCGATTCGCCGAGTCGTTTAGAGCTTCCGAGTGTCTTCGCGGCGAGCTTTGGGCCAAGTCCGGCCGTCTCCGGTGGCCGCGCCGCCGCCGGCCCGCCGCCACGGTAGTGCCACACCGCGGGCCACAGCGCGCGGGATCGCGTGTGGCCACGTGGGGATACCGTGCGGTCAACCCCGTGGCCCGGCTCGTGGCATAGAAGCATTTGTGATTTTCAAAAATTTGTAGAAAATTCATTAAAAATCGGAAAAATACAAAACCAACTTTGTTAGACTCGGAAAAATAAGAGTTATTTGTTTATGAAATAAAATATGTATTTTGAGTAATTTTTATTTCATAAATAGTAATTTATCCTTTTCTTTGTTTAAAGAAAAGCTATTATTTTATGTTAATAAAATGTTTAATGAAGAAAAATAATTTAATTAGATGAAGGAGATACTGCAGACGAAAGTTATTATGAAAATTATTTTCCAAAGTTAAACTTAAACTTTATTATTTCATGTGATCCCAATCTATTAGCCTTTTATCACATTTCCTTTAAAGTAATGATTTATTTATTGCTTAATAAACAAGAATAAATTATTAATTATTAAACCTAAGTAATTAGTGAACTTAATTAATTAATTAAGGAACAGGACTAGTTAATACTTAATGACCTTGATTAAACATTTATTAATCAGCATAATTAATTGTTAGGTATTGCTTAATGGACATGCTTATTCATAATTTATTAATTAACCAAGGTGATGAAGCATTAATTAGTAATTACTAATTATTAGACTTAAGTAAGGAAACCTTGCATAATTTTATCATGAGCATTCATGCATACATGATTGTGATTCGCAACGCACTGTCTGGTCGACTTAGGTTCGAAGTGATCGAGGTCCCACCCGAGGTCGAGTCGGAGCCGGAATCTCGAAGTCGACCCGACCGCCGAGGAAGCTAACTCCGAACCGTATCAAGGCAAGCCCCGGTGCATCCTACCTATGTTTTTAAATATTTTATTTTATCACATAGTACGATTATGTTTGTGCATTATGTGTTCGGGAATGATTGATACCCTAGTTGCATTATGGTAGGTTTCCGTTTGTTTATTCTATACTAATACAGGTAGCTCAATAGAAGCTAGGCTTAATGCATAGTCGCAATGGTAGATGTTTTAGGGAATCTTAAAGCATGGAGGCTTTAAGGATTTATGTGTTCACACTAAAGATGAAGAGAGTGTTAATGAAGTTGAGACCGGACGGGCCCCGTAGGAGAAAGGGCAAGACGAGATGAGGTCTTGCAAGGTGGTAGCCCCGTCCGAGTCGGTCAAGGACCGTACCGTTGTCGGCTTAGTTGAACAAGTTTGAACGTACCGTACTACATGCTGGTATCATGGGCCCAGCAAGCTGATGTACCCTATCGCCCCGAGAGATGTAGCGTAGCCGGCTCTCTTTTGCCGGCTGTTAGTGAGAGGTTAGTTTCACGGGAGGGAGATGGGTCCGCCACGAAGGAAGTCGTGGAGTCGCCATACTCCCGGGGAGTTGGAAATGGCTAGTCTTCCGTCAGGTGCTAGCGGGAAAAGTTGTCGTATACGACCGGTGGGGTGCGTATACGTCGTGTAGTCGGGTTTTGCCAGCTGGTATAAATCGATTCGAATCGCTGTCCCTCGCAGTAATGAGTACCGCTTGTTTAGCTTGTCACATCGTAGTAAGTTATATGGAAGATGAAGATGAGAGATGAAAGGATAAATGATCTATTTTACCTTGTCTTGCAAACTTGATTGCAATAGTGATAGGCTGCAAATGTCAAGGCTAATGAACTTAATACCGAGCTAAAATATTGAAAGTAAGGATCCACCCTTTTAATGCTGTTTTCGCAAAGGAGTAAACCCCACAGCCGGAAAGCCTTTGGATACTAGGCGTCGGCCTTAGCGTGCCATGTCGACGGGTCAATCTTGCTTGTGTATTAGAATACTCGGGGTTTGTTCGTTATCTTTCAGGGAACGAGTCGTACTCGCCACGACTTGTATGGCATCTTCCCGGAAGAGGAGCAATGCCCGGAGGGAGGTTCTCTTCGGTGGGAACGTATCCCCACTCCGTGAAGAGAAAGGACCGTGATGTACGACGGGCTCGAGTACATCACGTTAATCGTTGAGAGGTCTTTTGTTGTATAATAGTACAAGCTTCCGCTGAATACTCGTAGGATGTTAAACTTCAATAATGTTATATTTCCGCTGCACGAATGTTTGTATTTCAAAAACCTGGTTGTATTATACCATGATGTATATATTCTAGCTTGTATAAGATGATGTTTCGTTGTAACTCGCTTCGTCGAGTGTTCCTCCGTACCGATTCCCGGGTATCCCGGAGGGGATGTCACAGCTGGTATCGGAGCGGTTCGGAGGCAACAAGTACATCATTACAAGCTAGTTTTCAAAACTTAACACGTTAGTACGGTAGAAACCGAGAGAGTGCGGAGCCCTATAAGGATGTAGGATAGTTAGATTTTTACTAACTCTTCGAAGTTCGGGTTTTGGGAAGTGCTAACTATTCGTCATAGTTTTATATACTATAGTACGTATAGTTAGTTTATGAGCATGCATCATGTCATATTGGGTGCTAAATAAATGTTGGGGTATAGATACTTAGCTAGTTTTATAGTACTCGTATAGGTTGTTTCTGTTCGTTTTCTTCGTCGGAAGAAGTGTTTAACTTGTTTAAACATGTTCCCTGCAGATGCCGATGACTCGTGGTAGGAAGCGCGCCTAGGAGGAGGAGGACACACGAGCTGCACGCATCGTAGAGCTGGAGCAGCAGGTCCACGATCCGGAGTTACGGACGCAGAGCCGGGACCGACAGCTGGGTGCTTGGAAGCACCGTTGTCGCGTAGACCGCCGGGAGGTTCGGAGGTCCCACGCCAGGATCGCGGAGCCGGAGGAGCAGTTGGTGGAGGTTACCCAGGACTGCGACGAGTTTCACGGGGCGGCCATAGCCTTGGATGCACAGCTGACCACCGTCACCGAGGAGCGAGACGCCGCTCGCGAGGCGGACGACGAGCACGAGCTGCAGCTTGGCCCGGATGACGGCGCAGCGTAACCACGCCGTGGAGACACCGGTCGTGGTGCAGGACCGGATGGCTGAGCTTGAGGCGATGTTTGACGGGATAGCCGACGCACTCCATGCACCGATCCACGACCACGACGACCTACTTGAGCAGTTCCAGCAGTTGCAGCAGGGTCCACCGGACGACGCCGAGGAGGTCTCTCGGGATGGACTACGAGCCACCACCCGCCTCACCAGCGAGAGGACGTCGAGTCGGACGCCGACAGCCACGCGCCGTCGGCCTAGTTGTGTTGTGACTTCACCGATGTAGGAGGATAGCCACATTTTGCCGACGTAGGTCGGATGTAGATAGGGTACTAGCAGGTGTTTGGGCAGATGGGAGTGTATGAAAAGTGGGTTTGAGTTGTACAAACAATAAATAATGAAAAAGAAGTGGTAGTAATATATCTATGCAGTTACTAGAATAAAAGAATTGCTGAAATAATAGGAATAGTTTCTGCTTGTATCCGATATTCTTACTTCTCCACAGAGATGGACAAGCACGAGTACCGGTGTGAGTGAAGTAAGAGGACAAAGGGAGGATGTTCGTGTAGCAAGGCTGGAGAGACAACTGCAGGAAAAGGAGGAGTTGTTAGCACTTAGAGAGGTGCAGTTGTTAAACAAGGAGCAGCAGGTTCAATTTAAGGATCAATAGCCGGCAAACGCACATGCCCCGATCGCTCGGTTAGAGCAAGATCTACCGCAAGCACACAATGCAATACTCGAATGAAGCAATAGGACAGCAACCTCCCGAGGATGAACCAATGAGTGCAGGAAAATCCTATGGAGGCTGAATCTGAAGAAGAAGAGGAGGATCCCGAGGAGATAATGGACGTGGATTCCGTCATAGACTTCACGGAGATTCCACAACCGGAGGATGCGGAATCCGATACGGACAGTTCTATGAGCCGGAAGTGACGTCCGGGCTTCGTGAAGAAGAGTAGAGTACTAGCTAGTAGCAAGTGGGGAAACTAGTATGTAAATTAGGCGCTAGTTAAATAACGAGAGTGATGTAACCACGCCCGAGTGTATCTTAGGAATCGTTATAACGTGGATGTGTGAGCACGTGTTTATGGATTTGGTGGTTGTTCTAATAAAGATGGTTGTTGCATAAGATTCATTTGAAATTCCTCATTCATGTATTCCTGTTTCTTCCATTATTATGTGTTGGCATCTCTTAAGGTCACGTGGAAAGAAACACGTGACCGCGGGAGAGCCAAGGGTTTAAGTCACTTGCACTATTTAACCAAATAATCCACATCCAAGTACAAGCACTAGATATGTATTATAAGGTGGGTCATGAATATCCGCAAGCGGACGGATAACCCGTTGTAGCATTTCACCCGAGAGTATTCAAGGGTATCGTATTTATATTTTCCCAAAGGAAGACATGGTTGATAAGAGTACTTATGCTCATGGTGTTACAAAAGAGTGATGAAGTAATCACATTCCAATGCAGGGGTTAGGAGCAATAATTTGAGGATAGTGTGACACACACCAAGGCAATGCATTCTCTAATAAAAGGGATAGAGGCAATCCTAGATAAAGCTAAACTAGACTAGCAGACCACTACTCCTAATGATACAACATTCATATGAGTGCGCAGCTTCTACCTAACATCCAAGATCATGCAAGCGCAAGCAAGCGTCTAATGCCTAGGCATCATCGGGAGATCCGTCTTACGCGAGGTCCGCCTCGCGACTCCGGCCTTTTAGACTCCTATGCCATGCCCGAACGTGGAGGATTACTTTGGATGACAAGGCTGTCACTTCTTGTCACCTACCTCTACAAACCGTGGGACACGAAGCACATTCAAAGGTGGGTAGTTAACCCCGAGCACCATGCCGGCGTCACTAACCACAACTCTAGATCCCTCGAGGCACCCCAACCCTATGGATCGACATGGTGGTAAATCTAGAGCACCCTTGCGGGACGATGAACCCGAAACCTATTCATAAGAACACTAGTCTAACTAGCATAAGCCAGACGAAAGGATCAAAGCTAGCACTAAGTCATGCAAAGGCGTTCGTCGCTCAAGAATGAGCGACGAACGGCAATCAACCAAGTAAGATCAAGAGTAATCGATGATCAAGTATGAACGAACGAAGAACATTCGATATGTGTTCATCTTCTATTAATGAAGAACGAAGAACGAACGATGAACTCATATGAACGAACGATGAACGATCAAGCAAGATCATGGCTACTCTGTCAAGCTCATGACAATGATATAAACGAAAGTATTCCATAGATAAAAGATCAAGTCTTACAAAGAGAGGATACAAGAGCTATACCCAATTCTCCACAAGACCTTGGGAGCAATGAGGCAGCCCACTACTAAGCCTAGCACTACCTAGAAAGCCTCTAAACTTCTAGTGTGAGGAGAGAATGATCCTTGTGTTGTTGTGTGTGTTAAGGAGGGGGGGTACCCCTCCTTATATAGGCTTGAAAGGTCGGCTCCTGGAGGCGGTTTCGTAGGTCGGTGGCATTTAATGCGCGTGGAACCGACCTCCGGAGGCGGTGGGCAAACCGCCGGAGAAAAGTGGGCCGGGGGGCCACCATCCTGGTTCGGCCGAACCACCCCGGTGGGTTCGGCCGAGCTGGTCCTGGCCCCTCCTGGGCTGGGCTTTGGCAGTTGGCTCCCCCACTGGATGTTGGTCTTTGATCCAGGTGCTTGTGGCCTTCTTTGTGTTGTATTTCGTGGTCATTGGCCTTTTATCTTGGAGTTGATTCCCGCGGCGAAGTGGAAGTTTTGTAAAAGTGTTGATTTGTCGCCTTGGGGCCTGGAATTCATCATTATCCACCTGCACACTAAAAATCTAGAGGTACAAGTGGAACTAGGTTATTTCTAAGTAAAATGCGTGTAAGACATGCCTAATCCTTCTCATTTATTTGACTAATTGACGGTCGAAATTGGTCGTAACGACCGTCAACAAGTCCCCCAAGCTTACCCCTTGCTCGTCCCGAGCAAGTAGTAGAACTTTAGGTTGTTGATCAGGAGTTGCTATAATGCCTACTTCTCAAAGGTACCAAGTGTATAACAAAGATACTCATCCTTGAGTTGAATAAGTTGGCAATGGTAACTCACCCTTCCCCTTAGTCCTCATGGGGCTTTGTGCTTTTCACTTTACCTTGGGCGGTTGAGAGAGAGAACGGTGTATAGAGCATTTATTTTCTCTTCCCTTGTCTTGCTTTTTATTCTCCGGAAGTTTTCAAAGGATTTTTTTTTTTTTTTCAAGTAAAACCACGTTCCACAAGTGATACTCTCGAATCGCTCTAGTGGTGTTTGTATTCCTCACCAAGGCATGTGTATTGCCTCATCCTACATCTAATAGGCTTTTGTGGAGCTCAAGGTAGGATATGAAATGAGGCATACTTGCATTCATATTTTGCAAAACCAAAAGAGTGGATCCATGGAGATAGCAAGTCATACAATCGTAGATCAAGATGTGCAAGTGTGAAAATGATGGTGGTGGTGTATGTGACTACTCCTCTTTTTGTTTCACCTCTTTTTATTTTGGATTTTGGGCATGGCTATCTTTTCTTCTTTCTTTTTCCATGCTCGAAATGAGAGCAGCTTTTTTTTTTTTTTCTTTTTCTCATGCTCATCTTTTGTGAGCCTTATTTTCTTTTTCTTTTGCATAGCCATGCCTTCTTTTGATATTTTAAGAGAGGTGATAAAATGTGAGGAGTGTCTTTATTTTGGTGGATGGCATGACATGTTGCTAACTTCCGGTGTAGAAGTGTAGCATATGAGGTGGAATGTGTACGTGATCTTGATCATGAGAGTATGAAAAGCATCTCACTAGGGTCACACAATTTTGATAAAGCTCAATGAAGTAACAAGTAGCAAATGAGTAAGGTTTTCAAAGGAAATTTGCATACGGCTTTGGTAGGAATTTATCATCACTTGGGAACTTATAGATTTCGCAATTTTTGGGAACAAAATTCCGGAGATTTCAAGTTCAACTTAGGACAAGATCATAGCAGCTCTTTTTACCATATCATCATCTCACAACAACTTAGGTGCAGCTCAAGCATGTGCAGCCCACAAGTTTCAGGTTCTAAGCAAGTTTTGCCAGCCAACAAACTCAAAACTAGGAGAGTTCTAAATTATAAACTAGGCACATGAGAGAAATAAAATAGAGCAACTATTCATCATCTCAACATAGAAAGACTAGCAGCATACTTGCAGCGCATAAAAGGAAACTAAGCTACTTCTTTTTGTTCTTTTTAGTTTTATCATTTTTATTTTGTTTTTCATATGAGAGGCAAGAACAAGCAAAAACAGGAGACAAAAAAGGATACAAGTTGCGATACATGATACCTTAGCGAGGGTGCTGCCCCCCCAAGCTTGTTCTTGCTCATGGGTTTGGTGGAATGAACCCCATGTGACGGAAGTAAGCCAAAAGATCGGATCGTTGTTGCTCCGTCATGTTGGTGAGGGTGGTGAGCTGGGTGTCGGTGCGCTCTTGCCATTGATGAGTTTGCAAGATGTGTTGGTTGAGCGCATACTCGGTGTCTTCCGCCGTGGTTTGGAGTCTTCCCATTTGTGAGGAGAGGTTGTTCATCTCCTGCTCAAAGTTGTAGCCTTGGGCTGATCCGGAGTCGGTGGAGTGTTCCTCCCATTGTTGTTGTGGAGAAAACAGCCCCGGGCCATATCCCGGAGTTTGCCACGCCGATCCCCCGGCCATGTGAGGTGGCGGGGCTGGGTACCCACCGGGAGAAAGCCCGGGGTGGCTGTACCCCGGCCCGCCATGAGCCGTGGACTGCGGTGTGGGCATCTCGGAGGTAGATGGCTGTTCCGATCTGTGCGCCCCCTGCGAGAAGATACACTCCTGCGAGACCGCTCCGCTTCTTGGAGCTCAATGGTTAGATTTTTGAGAGTATACAAACGAAGGTCCGGGTTAGGTAACCGAAACTCGTTTGTATATCCCACAAAATAATATATGAGGGAATCGTTCGGACCATTCTTAAGAGAGTGACCTTGAATAAGATAATCTTTATTTATAAGAGAGCGAGGTGTAGCAAGGTATTCAACATTAGCATCATGTAAAGCTCCCACCCGCATGGCAATTCGTGTCACTAAAGAGGTACATTCAATTGGTCCTATCGTCCCAAGATTTTCTATCCATTGGCGAATCATGGCTTTCACGGGAGCAATCTTAATTTTATCAACCGCAGCAAAAAGAATTTTTAGCTCATCCTCGCGCACAATTCGAATATCACTCCTTGGAAAAAGAGTGATAGCAATCCACATGTGCATAAAACGCAAGGTAGGATGATGGATGTGATTAGTTCTAGGTCGCACGCAATTAGGAAGACCCGTAATCCTCTCCCAAAAAGCATGCTTTGAAAACTGAGGAAGGGCACCATCCAAGTCGGTATTGCAGCGAGTATTAAAGCCAAGAAGAGTGCTAAGTTCTTTCCAAGTCAAACGGTAGGATTCACGAAAAAACCGAAAAGAAATTCCTTCATCTACCGTTCGTAGGGTGCATAAAAACTGAAGTGTAAGCAAGCGGGAACCCGGCTCATCTACACTAGCAAAATCTGTCCACCCTAAGGCTTTAAATACTTGAGCAAATTCAGCATCCATACCTATTTTGTGCAGCAGCTCCGTGTCAAATGCTCGCGTAGGAGCAAAGAGGCGGTGTTGGAGAAGCGTGTAGGTGTGCGTCTCGTACTCGCCCACTAAGTCGAGGTCGGTGTCGGTGAGGAGACGATGCTCGATGTTGCCCTCTTGCCCTTCTTCCTCGACTTGTGGTGGTGAACTTGGCGGTGACTCGACTACGGGGCGTGCGCGGGTGCTTCGACGTGAAGAGCTTGAACTTGAGCGTGAGCTCAAGGACCTCTTGATCGACCCGAACAGCTTCTTGGCACCGGTCATGGCTGCACACAAAGAGAGCAAGAACACAAGAACAACAACTCCGAACGGGTTATGTGAGGGAAAAATCAAATTGGCGACATCGTCGGTTGTTCATGTGAGCAAGAAATCGCAACTCGAGAAAACCAAACAAAAACAAATCAAACCAAAAACTAGAAAGCACACCAAGAACAAAAGATTTCTGCAGAATTTTTAGGCAATGAGCAAGTGAGGGCAATGGAAAACTTGAGAGTAATGAGAATGAAGTGAGTGAGGAGTGGAAATGATAGTGTGAGAGGGGGAGAGAGTTCTGGCCCGGCCACCTCTACTTATAGCTCACGAAGTAGCCGTTTTTGAACGTTAGGAGGGGCATATGACCGTTGGAAAAAAAGACAGACCGAGCAACGGTCATAGCAGTTCGGCCGAACCAAGGAGGTGGGTTCGGCCGGCCTGCTGTGGGTCCCTCTTGCTCCCCCTTTTGGCCCATAGCCCCCACCGGCCAAATGATCATTGACCATGGTTGCTACGTCCGGATATTCCTCGAAATATTTGCTCAGTAAGAAATCCAAAGAAAGTTGCCTCAAATTCGACTTTATTCGAAAAATCAAATCTCGAGAAAAAGTGTTGGAGGAAATTCCAACATGCAAAATTGTTTTTGGGTTTTGTATAAGGATACAAGGGTTGTCCAAAAGTTTCAAACAAAAGTAGGAAAATTTGGACGTAAAAGGATTTTGGTTTTCAAATTTTATATGCATGGTGAGTGAAAAAAAATCGAATATGCTGGCGGAAAATCCAAATAAATGAAATGAAAAATTTTTTTGTGATAAAATAGAGTATGCAGGGAGGTTTTTAAATGCATGTAGTGGAAAACAAAATCAAAAAGAAATCGAAAGATAATACCGATTTATCCTGTCGGCCGGGGCTTCGCCATTTTAAGTCCGGCGAGCGAGGACTTCTCCATTTCTTTTCATCCTTGTGGTGCAGGCCCTTTCCCTGGAGAGGAGGATGAAGATGGCTGCACCTTCTTCACTTGCCACACTTGGTTGGGCTTTGTTGATGTAGGTGGCTTTGTGTCTTGAAGGATCGGCTTCTTGGCCCATAATCCCGGCCTTGCTGTTGCGGGCTTCTTGGGTTGGTACCATGACGGATTCTCAATTTTGTCAAGTTGCTTCCAAAAGGCGACGAGACTATCCGTCTTTCTTGGTGTCACTTCAACTTCACGGATGTTTGAGGGATTTGGCCCATACTTGATCTTGATCATTGAGCATTGTTCTTCTCTTGGTTGAAACTCAAACTTTTCCTCCTTCCCATCGATGTGGAATCGGATTTCTCCATTCCCAACATCAATTTGGGCGTTTGCGGTGCCGAGGAAGGGACGTCCCAAAATGAGGGGCGTGTTCTTGTCAATATCCATCTCAAGCACCACAAAGTCCACCGGTATGAAGTTGCCTCGAATTTTTACTGGCACGTCTTCGGCTATTCCCGCGGGGTAGCGGACCGAAGAGTACTGCCAATTGCAACCTCATTGGTGTAGGAGTCAAGGTTGTGTAGCTCAAACGATCAAAGACTTCTTTGGGCATCACGCCGACGCTTGCCCCAAGATCACATAAGGCTTGGTCGAAGTGGTGTGCCCCAATGGAACATGATATTGTGGGGCAGCCGGGGTCCTTCTTCTTTTACGGAAGCCGATTGAGTATAGCTGCGCTACACTCCTCTGTGAGCTTGACCATTTCCTCGTTGGGTAGTGGTCTCTTGTTGTTGAGGATGTCTTTAAGGTAACGTGCATACGTGGGCACCTGTACCATGTCCAATAATGGCACGTTGACATGAATCCTTCGGATGGTCTCGACGAATCGAGCAAATTGTTCATCCTCCTTTGGCTTCCTGTTTACGTGAGGGAATGGCAAGAAGCTTGTGTCTTGAAATTCAATTCCATTCTTCCCGTCACTTGGCTTCGGTTCTTCTTCTTTTTCTTTGGTAGTAGAAGGGCTTTCCTCCTCCGGTTCGTTCCTGTTCTTCTTTGCTGCATGGTTAGGATATGGCGGATCCCGAGTGGATTTTCCTCCCTCGTGGTAACCGCATTAACATTTTCCAAAGAAGACTCGGGTTGCCCCGGGATCTTCCCGAATTAGAACCAGGAATAAGAGCAGCTAGCTGAGCAACTTGGGTTTCAATCATTTTATTAAAGCTCAGCTGATTTTTGAAAGCGAGAGGAGAAACCTTCTATTTGTGCAGTTATGTTTTCTAAGACTTTGTCGTTGGCAGCAAGCTTTTTGTTGATAGATTCGTTGATTTTAGCTTGGCCATAAACCAAATCTTTCAAGGAAGGCTGATTATTGTTAAAGCCAGAAAAATTGTTACCTCCTTGATATGATGGTTGGTTTTGGTTGTACCCTTGTCCTCCGTTTGGACGATACCCGTTGTTGTTGCTCATATAGAACGCTTCTTCATGGGTATGGGGGCAATCTTTCCCCATGTGGCCGGTGTTCCCGCATTCCTCACACGTCATGTGTGAGTCCAATGCATGAACACCACCATTTGCGTTGTGTTCATCCAAGCGTTTTATGAGGAGGTCAACCTTGGCGGACAGCATGTCCACCTCCTTGACAGGGTGTACGCCTCTTGAGCGTGTTTGGAGTCGATCATCGCTCCACCCTTGATTGGAGACCATCTTCTCTATGAGTTCTTTTGCTTGGGCAACGGTTTTGGAGAAGAAGGCTCCTCCAGCAGCGGCATCCATATGTCCACGGGTTGTTGGTGTCAACCCGTTGTAGAAGTGTTGAAGAATGAGCCATTCCTCCATCCCATGGTGAGGGCAGGCCAGAATGTATTCTTGAAGCCTTTCCCATGCCTCGGGCATGGATTCATTTGTCGCTTGCTGGAAACTTGCAATCCTTCCACGAAGGGCATTGGTTTTGCCCATCGGGAAAAACTTGGCGAGGAACGCCGTGGAACATTTGTCCCAAGTGTCAATGCTTGCACGATTGGCATAAAACCACTGTTTCGCCTTCCCAAGGAGGGATAGGGGAAACAGGCGAAGTCCGATAGCATCTTGGTTGACTCCGGCTGTGGCTGATGTGTTGCATATCTCCGAGGAACTGTTGGAGATGAGAGTTGGCGTCCTCGGAGGCCTTTCCACAAAAGGGAATGGCTTGCACCATAGTGATGAGGCTGGACTTGATGTCAAGTCCTGCGGCACCGGCGTCGACGTTGGGCCCAATGGGCACATTGGCGACGGAGGGCGCAGAGTAGTCACGAAGGGTCCTTTCAGCCATGAGTGTTGAGGTTGATGGTGCGGAAGATGCGGGCTCACTTGTCGTGGGTTCTTGAGGAGAGACAACGACGCGAGGTCGAGTCTTTCTCGCAAGAGCCTCGGGATTATCAACGAAGTTTTTCGGCAAGTTGAATCCACGCATGCACTATCCTGTTTTCACATTGAAGAGAAAACAGATCAAGGTTAGCCTGCAAAGGTAATGATTAAAGCATCATCAAGTGTAATCATGAACATTCATTGTATTCTTATTAACCAATGTCTTCCCCGGCAACGGCGCCGGAAATGCTTGTTGGCATCTCTTAAGGTCACGTGGAAAGAAACACGTGACCGCGGGAGAGCCAAGGGTTTAAGTCACTTGCACTATTTAACCAAATAATCCACATCCAGTACAAGCACTAGATATGTATTATAAGGTGGGTCATGAATATCCGCAAGCGGACGGATAACCCGTTGTAGCATTTCACCCGAGAGTATTCAAGGGTATCGTATTTATATTTTCCCAAAGGAAGACATGGTTGATAAGAGTACTTATGCTCATGGTGTTACAAAAGAGTGATGAAGTAATCACATTCCAATGCAGGGGTTAGGAGCAATAATTTGAGGATAGTGTGACACACACCAAGGCAATGCATTCTCTAATAAAAGGGATAGAGGCAATCCTAGATAAAGCTAAACTAGACTAGCAGACCACTACTCCTAATGATACAACATTCATATGAGTGCGCAGCTTCTACCTAACATCCAAGATCATGCAAGCGCAAGCAAGCGTCTAATGCCTAGGCATCATCGGGAGATCCGTCTTACGCGAGGTCCGCCTCGCGACTCCGGCCTTTTAGACTCCTATGCCATGCCCGAACGTGGAGGATTACTTTGGATGACAAGGCTGTCACTTCTTGTCACCTACCTCTACAAACCGTGGGACACGAAGCACATTCAAAGGTGGGTAGTTAACCCCAGCACCATGCCGGCGTCACTAACCACAACTCTAGATCCCTCGAGGCACCCCAACCCTATGGATCGACATGGTGGTAAATCTAGAGCACCCTTGCGGGACGATGAACCCGAAACCTATTCATAAGAACACTAGTCTAACTAGCATAAGCCGGACGAAAGGATCAAAGCTAGCACTAAGTCATGCAAAGGCGTTCGTCGCTCAAGAATGAGCGACGAACGGCAATCAACCAAGTAAGATCAAGAGTAATCGATGATCAAGTATGAACGAACGAAGAACATTCGATATGTGTTCATCTTCTATTAATGAAGAACGAAGAACGAACGATGAACTCATATGAACGAACGATGAACGATCAAGCAAGATCATGGCTACTCTGTCAAGCTCATGACAATGATATAAACGAAAGTATTCCATAGATAAAAGATCAAGTCTTACAAAGAGAGGATACAAGAGCTATACCCAATTCTCCACAAGACCTTGGGAGCAATGAGGCAGCCCACTACTAAGCCTAGCACTACCTAGAAAGCCTCTAAACTTCTAGTGTGAGGAGAGAATGATCCTTGTGTTGTTGTGTGTGTTAAGGAGGGGGGTACCCCTCCTTATATAGGCTTGAAAGGTCGGCTCCTGGAGGCGGTTTCGTAGGTCGGTGGCATTTAATGCGCGTGGAACCGACCTCCGGAGGCGGTGGGCAAACCGCCGAGAGAAAAGTGGGCCGGGGGGCCACCATCCTGGTTCGGCCGAACCACCCTGGTGGGTTCGGCCGAGCTGGTCCTGGCCCCTCCTGGGCTGGGCTTTGGCGGTTGGCTCCCCCACTGGATGTTGGTCTTTGATCCAGGTGCTTGTGGCCTTCTTTGTGTTGTATTTCGTGGTCATTGGCCTTTTATCTTGGAGTTGATTCCCGCGGCGAAGTGGAAGTTTTGTAAAAGTGTTGATTTGTCGCCTTGGGGCCTGGAATTCATCATTATCCACCTGCACACTAAAAATCTAGAGGTACAAGTGGAACTAGGTTATTTCTAAGTAAAATGCGTGTAAGACATGCCTAATCCTTCTCATTTATTTGACTAATTGACGGTCGAAATTGGTCGTAACGACCGTCAACATTATGTTGGAATGAAGATGTCTAACGTAAAATTTTCTTGGACAGAATGGTTGGAACAAGGAGACGTGATGAGCCGAGAGAGTTCTCAACGTGGGCGGAAACACCACCACCACCCCCGACACCGGCGCAGACCATCGCCGCTATCTTGGATTCTCGCGCGGAGCAGCGAGAATTATTGGAGCAATTGGTCCGCAACACCGCTTCACAAGAACGTCACCAAGGCCGGAATGTCCCGGAAGAAAGGGTGACTTTCTCGGACTTCTTATCGGTTCGCCCCCGGTCTTCTCGGATGCGGGTGAACCCTTGGAAGCCGACAAGCGGCTTCGCACCATCGAGTCGAAGCTTGAATTGTTTCCATGCACGGATCATCGAGAAGACCCTTTTCGCTTCCCAGCAATTGCAAGGATTTGCTGGAGCACGGTGGGCCAACTACAAAGCAATGTTTCCTCCAGGACATCAAATTTCTTGGGCCGAGTTCACCAAAGCCTTCAGGGAGCATCATATTCCGGAAGGTTTAATGAATCGAAAGAGGAAGGAGTTCTTATTCCTCGAAGCAAGGCGACATGAATGTGCATACCTACTCCAAGGTATTTAACCGTCTTGCTCGAGTACGCTCCCGAACATGTGGACACGAGATGCCAAGAAGAAGAATCTGTTCAAGGAAGGAATGAGTACCAAACTGCGAGTCACGCCCAGTGCTGAACAAGACCGACAGACTTCACCGACTTTGTGAGTGACGCTATCGCGTTGGAAGATTCTATCCGTCTTCATCGGACGGAGAAGAACAAGAAGAGGCCGGCTACTTGGACATGGAGGGGGCGGACCGTCAAAGTATAGGCTGGTCTACACTGCACCATCGGGTCGGCGTTATCAGCATACGCCTTCTCGTCCAAATTTCTACCGGCGAGTCTCAGCCACCACAACAATCTCAGCAGCAGCGGCCAAATCAATATCGTCCGCCCTATCGGCAGCGAGAATACTCGGAATCCCGGGCCGGCGAATCAAGCACCGCAACAGAATGGACCGCCATGCTTCAATTGTGGCCGTCCAGGGCACTATTACCGCAGTTGTCCATATCCTCGGAAGGCACCATATGCACCTAGACCTCAAGGACAGCCGCAAAATCAGCCGAGGGCACCAGCCAAGAATACACCGGTGAAGAGCGGCCGTGCCAACTTTACTACGGGCTGAGGAGCTACCCGAAGGAGGACAAATCTTAGCGGGTATGTTTTCTTTCGCTGATCATCCTGCTATGGTTTTATTTGATTCGGGAGCTACGCATAATTTTATCAGCAAGTCATATGTTACTAAGCATCACATCATGCCATCCAAGTTGCTATGTGCTCATATCATTTCAACACACAGGGGTAAAATTCTTACTAATGAAGAAGCTGCCAGGCATGCCATTAAAATTGGGTAGCAAGGTTTATTCCACTTCATTGATCATATTGGATGGGCAAGGGTTAGATGCCATTATTGGCATGCAATGGATGGATTTCCATAAGGTAGTATTGGATATAGCATCTCGAGCCGTATATCCGAACTCTCCTGTTCATGGTCGAGATTGCTTACTCTTAACTTCTCCCCGAGCTATGCTGCCAATGGTTAATAAGGTGGTAGGTAAAAGTCCGGAAGATATACCCATAGTCCGTGAGTACCCGGATGTCTTTCCGGACGACTTACCGGGACTACCGCCGAGACGAGTGGTAGAGTTTAAGATAGAATTACAGCCTGAAACAGCACCAATATCAAGGAGGCCATATCGGATGCCGCCAAATGAGCTAGCGGAATTGAAGGTGCAAGCTGAAGGAATTATTGGATAAAGGATATATACATCCTAGTTCATCGCCCTAGGGATGCCCAGCTTTGTTCGTAAAGAAGAAAGATAAGACACCGAGGCTATGTGTGGATTATAGACCTCCGAATTCGGTTACCATCAAGAACAAGTACCCTCTTCGAGGATTGATATCTTGTTTGATCAAGCGATGGGAGCCAAAGTCTTCTCCAAGATAGATCTACGCTCAGGATATCACCAGATTAAGATAAGAGTCGAAGACATACCGAAGACCGCATTCTCCACGAGATATGGACTTTATGAGTATCCGGTAATGTCTTTTGGATTGACTAATGCACCAGCACACTTCATGTACCTCATGAATTCCGTGTTCATGCCTGAGCTGGACAAGTTTGTCGTAGTGTTCATTGACGACATCTTGATCTACTCTAAGTCGAGAAAAGGAACATGCCGATCACTTACGAGTTGTGTTGCAAAGGCTCGGGGATCATCAGCTATATGCTAAGTTTAGCAAGTGTGAGTTTTGGCTGAAGGAAGTGCTGTTCCTAGGTCATGTGATATCAGCCGAAGGAGTGGCGGTTGATCCCGGCAAAGTTCAAGAAGTACTTGGATTGGGAGCCGCCGAAGTCGGTTTCGCAAATTCGAAGTTTCTTAGGATTGGCTGGTTACTACGGAAGATTTATTCCCAACTTTTCAAAGATCGCCAAGCCAATGACCAAGCTATTGGAAAAGGATAAGAAGTATGTATGGAGCAAAGAATGTGAAGAGGCTTTTCGAACATTAAGGAAATTGTTGACAACAACTCCAGTACTTGCTCGACCGGATCCGACAAAGCCTTTTGATGTATACTTGCGATGCATCGGGAACGGGACTTGGATGCGTTCTCATGCGGGAAGGTCGAGTGATTGCCTATGCATCTCGACAACTAAGGCGTCATGAAGAACACTATCCTACACATGATTTGGAACTAGCAGCGGTGGTACTTGCATTGAAGGGTTGGAGGCACTATCTCTTGGGTAACTTGGTACATTTATACACCGACCACAAGAGTCTTAAGTACATTTTCACCCAAGCGGATCCGAACATGTGCCAACGAAGATGGCTGGAGTTAATAAAGGATTATGAGCTAGAAATTCACTATCACCCGGGCAAGGCAAACGTGGTAGCCGATGCTCTAAGTCGCAAGGTTCATTGCAATAATCTCACGGCTCAACTTATGACTCAAGCACCACCACCCGAAAGTAAAGAGCCAAATCTTCGGATTGTTCCGTATGGAGCATTGACAAATCTGGCTCTTATCCCTACCCTTCATGAAGAAGTGATAGCAGCTCAACGAGAAAAGTGTTGGTATGGGACATATAAGAAGACGACTCAAGAAAGGCGAAGTCAAATGCTTCGAGAGAAGATGACGAGGGAGTTATTTGGTTCAAGAATCGATTGGTTGTACCAAAGGACCTATCCCTTCGCAAGAGGATCATGGATGAAGCTCATATGTCCAAGTATTCTATTCACCCCGGCACCAATAAGATGTATCAATATCCGAAGCAAAGATTTTGGTGGACACGCATGAAGCGAGAAATAGCCAAGTATCTCAATGAGTGTGATGTCTATCGGTGAATCAAAGGCGAGCACTTAAAGCAAGCGGGACCCTTACAACCTTTGAGTATTCCTGAATGGAAGTGGGAAGACATCAGCATGGATTTCATCGTTGGGTTACCACTAAGCTCACGAAAACATGACACTATCCGGGTTATTGTGGACAGGTTGACGAAGTCTGCTCACTTCATACCGGTACATACTCGCTACACTCGTCGAGAAGTATGCCGAGCTGTACATCGCTCGTGTTCTCTCGTTTACATGGAGTGCCGAAAACCATTATATCGGATAGAGGAACGCAATTTGTCTCCAGATTTTGGGAGCAACTACATGAATCACGGGAACAAAACTAATACAAAGCTCGGCGTATCATCCTCAAACGAGATGGGCAAACAGAAAGGATAAATCAATATCTTGAAGATATGCTTCGAGCATGTGTCTTGACCTATGGTAAAGATTGGGAGAAGTGTTTACCGTTAGCGAGTTCTCCTATAATAACAGCTATCAAGAGAGTGCGGGAATGTCACCGTCCCAAGCTCTATATGGACGTAGTTGCCGCACACCTCCGAATTGGTCCGAAAGTGGGGAAAGAGTAATCTTCGAGCCGGATCTAGTAAGGGATGCGAGAAGAACAAGTACGTCTCATTCAGCGAGAATCTTAAGAGGGCTAAATCTCGACGGATCAGCTATGCTGATAAAAGACGTCGAGAGTTGATATTCAAGGTTGGAGACCAAGTCTATCTTCGAGTATCTCCCACCAAAAGTGTTCAAAGGTTTGGAATCAAGGGCAAGTTAGCCCCACGATATATTGGACCGTTTCCAATCCCGGAAAGATGTGGAGCTGTGGCATATCGTCCGGAATTGCCCTCACACTTGGCAGGTATCCATAACATATTTCATGTATCCTAACCGAAGAAGTGTTTAAAACCACCAATGGATATACCGACAGTAGAGGTGGAACAGATTACTGACCGGACTTAACGTATGACGAACGGCCGATTAAAATTCTCGACACCAAGGATAGAGTGACTCGACATCGGACCATCAAGTTCTACAAGATCCAATGGAGTAATCATTCGGAAGCTGAAGCTACTTGGGAGCAAGAGGAGTTCCTTTGATCAAACTACCCCGAGTTCTTTAGCACTATCGTCTAGTCGTTCCAAATCGTGAATCTCGGGACGAGATTCCTGTAAGGAGGGAGGGCTGTAACAACTCTCGAGAAAAATAATGCATTTCATGTCATCATGAGCATTTCATCTTGTTGTTGCATTTTTGAAGATATCAAATTTTGTGTTAATAACAAACACATAAAATATCAAAATGGATAAAGAAGAAAGGAAGTGTTTAAAAAGAAATAAAATAAGAAGAAAATTTATGTTTAATATTTTCTATGGCTCAAATGTCATAAATAAAGATTTATGAATATCTCTTGAAATTATTTTGCCTTGTAAAAATATTTACAAGAAATAAACAAAGCTTCTTTTATTAAATTAGCTATGAATTTTTAATCTGAAAATGATTTGGAGTTTTTACCTGGACTTAACAGGAAAAATGCCTAAAATACTTTCAATTACAACCCTGATTTTTTTGTAAAATTTTTGGAGCTCGGGATGGCTACTTTTTAATTACGCGAAAGGCTAGGGGGTTTATTGTAAAATGGCCGGGCCAGGCCCGGTCGTCACTCTCTTCTTCTCTCCCTCTCTCTCACCGCTTCTCGGCGCCGCCGCGGGAACCGCCTTCCGGCGGCGTCGCCACACAGCTGCGCAAGCAGCTGCCGCTGTCGCCCGCACCGCCTCCCCGGAGAAGCTAAAAGCCCCGCCCGGCCTTATCTTCCCTCTCCTCTCTCTCGGTTGCTCCTAACCCTACCGCCATTGCTCCCCCTCTCGTCATCGCCGGCGCCAGCCCGCTCCGGTGACTCCCCGTCCACACCACCACCGCCGGAAGCGCCGCCAAGAACCAATGAAGCTTCCCCACCCGTCCAAGCAACTTGAGCATCCCCGCTCCGTCGTGGCGAGCTCGTTTTCCTCCACGGCACTTCACCGTCGTTACTCCGCCGCGCACCGAAATTGGTGCTCTCCGGTGAGCCATAGTCCGCCGCTGGCCCGCCGCCACGGTGGTGCCACACCGCGGGCCACACGTGCGCGGGATCGCGTGTGGCCACGTGGGGATCCCGTGCGGTCAACCCCGTGGCCCGACTCGTGGCACGAAGCATTTGTGATTTTAAAAAATTTGTAGAAAATTCATTAAAAATCGGAAAAATACAAAACCAACTTTGTTAGACTCGGAAAAATAAGAGTTATTTGTTTATGAAATAAAATATGTATTTTGAGTAATTTTTATTTCATAAATAGTAATTTATCCTTTTCTTTGTTTAAAGAAAAGCTATTATTTTATGTTAATAAAATGTTTAATGAAGAAAAATAATTTAATTAGATGAAGGAGATACTGTAGACGAAAGTTATTATGAAAATTATTTTCCAAAGTTAAACTTAAACTTTATTATTTCATGTGATCCCAATCTATTAGCCTTTTATCACATTTCCTTTAAAGTAATGATTTATTTATTGCTTAATAAACAAGAATAAATTATTAATTATTAAACCTAAGTAATTAGTGAACTTAATTAATTAATTAAGGAATAGGACTAGTTAATACTTAATGACCTTGATTAAACATTTATTAATCGAGCATAATTAATTGTTAGGTATTGCTTAATGGACATGCTTATTCATAATTTATTAATTAACCAAGGTGATGAAGCATTAATTAGTAATTATTAATTATTGGACTTAAGTAAGGAAACCTTGCATAATTTTATCATGAGCATTCATGCATACATGATTGTGATTCGTAACGCATTGCTCGGTCGACTTAGGTTCGAAGTGATCGAGGTCCCACCCGAGGTCGAGTCAGAGCCGGAATCTCGAAGTCGACCCAGCTCGCCAAGGAAGCTAACTCCGAACCGTATCAAGGCAAGCCCGGTGCATCCTACCTATGTTTTTAAATATTTTATTTTATCACATAGTACGATTATGTTTGTGCATTATGTGTTCAGGAATGATTGATACCCTAGTTGCATTATGGTAGGTTTCCGTTTGTTTATTCTATACTTGATACGGGTAGCTCAATAGAAGCTAGGCTTAATGCATAGTCGCAACGGTAGATGTTTTAGGGAATCTTAAAGCATGGAGGCTTTAAGGATTGATGTGTTCACACTAAAGATGAAGAGAGTGTTAATGAAGTTGAGACCGGACGGGCCCCGTAGGAGAAAGGGCAAGACGGAGATGAGGTCTTGCAAGGTGGTAGCCCCGTCCGAGTCGGTCAAGGACCGTACCGTTGTCGGCTTAGTTGAACAAGTTTGAACGTACCGTACTACATGCTCGGTATCATGGGCCCAGACAAGCTGATGTACCCTATCGCCCCGAGAGATGTAGCGTAGCCGGCTCTCTTTTGCCGGCTGTTAGTGAGAGGTTAGTCTCACGGGAGGGAGATGGGTCCGCCACGAAGGAAGTCGTGGAGTCGCCATACTCCCGGGGAGTTGGAAATGGCTAGTCTTCTATCAGGTGCTAGCGGGAAAAGTTGTCGTATACGACCGAGTGGGGTGCGTATACGTCGTGTAGTCGGGTTTTGCCAGCTGGTATAAATCGATTCGAATCGCTGTCCTCGCGAGTAATGAGTACCGCTTGTTTAGCTCGTCACATCGTAGTAAGTTATATGGAAGATGAAGATGAGAGATGAAAGGATAAATGATCTATTTTTATCTTGTCTTGCAAACTTGATTGCAATAGTGATAGGCTGCAAATGTCAAGGCTAATGAACTTAATACTCGAGCTAAAATATTGAAAGTAAGGATCCACCCTTTTAATGCTGTTTTCGCAAAGGAGTAAACCCCACGACCGGAAAGCCTTTGCATACTAGGCGTCGGCCTTAGCGTGCCATGTTGACGGGTCAGTCTTGCTGAGTATTAGAATACTCGGGGTTTGTTCGTTATCTTTCGGAGAACGAGTCGTACTACAACGACTTGTATGGCAGCTTCCGGAAGAGGAGCAATGCCCGGAGGGAGGTTCTCTTCGGTGGGAACGTATCCCCACTCCGTGAAGAGAAAGGACCGTGATGTACTATGGGCTCGAGTACATCACCTTACTAACTAACTTCTTTATCCGAGCAATGATGGTTATTTTAGCTCAAACTAACTATGAACAAATTCTGGTTCTAATCAACACGAGATCACAATTCATAGTTGTAGCTTACTTTAACGAGATCATGCGACATAAAAAAAGAACTAGCTTGTAAGGTTTGAGATTCCGCAATATCACGGATCGCTCTTAACACGAGCAGCCTACCAATCATAAAGAAAATATCAACAAACTTCCTTTCCTAAATATTCCAGTCTTAAGCTGAAAAATAGACCGCTCTCGACACGGCAGTCTACCGACTAAATGACTGGTCTTATTTTTCAGGAATAGCACTATATCACAAACTGCTCCTAACACAAGCAGCCCCCGACTCGATAAGTTAATTCAAAATTAAAATATCGAGACACAAAAAGCAAACACATTCACATTAGATATTAAAATTACTTTATTATAATATGATGAAGTTTACAAGAAGTACTTTTAAGTATAAAAACGACGAAGTTGTTCAATATTCCAAGAATTTGGAATTTTTTCTTCTTCCAAGGTCATAAGCCTATAAGCCCCCGGTCCGGAGACCGATTTAACCAAAAAAAGGTCCCTCCCAGCACCGGTGACAACTTATGTCTGTTCTTGTTGGACTGAATCTTCCGAAGAACCAAGTCTCCTACTTGGAATTCCCGCGTACGCACATTGCGATCATGATATCGACGCAACCCCTGGTGATATTTGGCTGCTTGAATCAGAGTTTGGTCCTGCAATTCTTCCGCCGCAATCAACTCAACCTGACGTTGGTCTTCATATTTCTCTTGATCGTAATATCGTACCCGAGCTGACACCATATTCACTTCCATAGGTAACATGGCTTCGAGACCCATATAACGAGAGAAAAAGGAGACTGCCCCGTAGCTCGACTAACATTAGTGCGTAGTCCCCAAAGCACCCAAGGCAACTCCTTAACCCACTTTCCTGCGTACGGTTTCAAGCGGTCAAAAATTCTAGGTTTAAGACCGGTCGGGATCATTCCATGGCTCGTTCCACTTGCCCATTGCTCGAGGATGTGACACCGACGCATATTGTATCTTAATCCCCAAGCTATCAGCATAATCCTTAAAAAAATTCCGAAGAAAATTGAGGCCCATTGTCGGTGATGATACTGTGCGGGACTCCAAAACACACAAAAATATTACTGTAAGAATTTGATCGCTCGAGCGAGTGGTCGTGGTGGTAACGGCTTCAGCTTCAATCCACTTGGAGAACTTATCTACTGCCACAAAAATGTGCGTGAATCTTCCTGGCGCTCTTTTAAAAGGTCCAACAATATCCAACCCCCAAGTAGAAAAAGGCCAAGTCATCGGAATTATCCGCAACTCATGAGCCGGAGCATGTGGTCGTCCGGCGAAAAATTGACATCCCCGGCAATTTTTAACCACCTTGTGCATATCGTCCACAGTCGTGGGCCGGTAAAATCCTTGTCCGAACACTTTCTCGACTAGTGTCTTCGAAGAAGCATGATTGCCACAAATTCCCTTATGCACGTCTTCAAGCAATTGAACGCCATCGGAGACCGATACACACTTCATCAAAATATTAACACCACGCCCGTACAACTCTCCTTCAAGAATCGGATAACTGCGTGCTCGGACCTCCAGTCTTTGCTTCTCTACCTTATCTTCCGGAGTTTTACCGGATCGTAAATACTCAAGGTATGGGGTACGCCAATCGAGTCAATGATCATAACGTCAAGTGACCGAGTATCTTCCGGCGAGATTGTTTCCTCGGCGTTGACCACATTCTCGGTCTTGTCCGGTATACTGCTTCCTCGGATCGGTCTTTCGAGATCGCTTTCTCCGCCTCGGTCCTTCAAGACTGCTTCATCTACTATCTCTCGTAATAGTAGCCATCTTTATGGATGGCTTATCCGAGTACTTGAAGGAAAACACCAGGTGGAACCACTTGTCTTGATGACCCCGGTCCGGCTAACTCATTCGCAGCGAGAATTGTTTCCGCGTAGTATATGAGAAAATCGAAGACCATCAAATTTGTCTTCAAGCTTCCCGACCTCTTGACGATAAGCGATCATATGATCATCATGAGCGTCCCATACCTTGTTAACCTAACTTATTACCAGCATCGAATCACCATATATGTCTAATCGCCCGACTCCTAATGAAACAGACTACTCGGAGTCCATGAAGCAAAGCTTCATAGTCCGCACTATTATTTGAGGCACCGAAATGCATTTGTAATACATATCCGAGTGGCTCCTTACGTGGGGTGAGAAGTACGACCCCAGCCCCCGCGCCTGAAAGCTGCGGGGACCCATCAAAGAACATCTCCCAATACTTCAACGTCCGAATCCCCTGCGGGACTGGTGTCTCCAACCACTCTGTAATGAAATCAGCTAAAGCCTGTCCTTTGATAGCTGTCCGCGAAGAAAATGTAATCTCATATTGCCCAAGTTCTATAGCCCACTTGGCAACTTGGCCCATCGCCTCTCGGTTTCGCACAATATCCCCAATGGCGAACGAGTCTTAACTTCAATGGGATGCGCTTGGAAATAGTATTTCAGCTTTCGAGAGGTTATCACTACGAGCATATAGTAACTTCATGAATCGAAGATACCGCATCCGTGATTCGAGTATGGACTTCACTCACAAAATATACCGGATGTTGCACCAATTGCAGATGTCCTTCTTTCTTCCGGTCGACCGCCAATACCGTGCTCACCACATGAGTTGTTGCAGAAATATATAACTGAATGGTCTCATCACGGTTCTAGAGGTACCAATACCGGAGGATTGCTAAGGTATTCCTTGAGCTGATCAAACGCGGCCTGCGCCTCGTCCGTCCATTCAAACTTATCTTGCTTCTTAAGCAACTTGAAGAACGGAAGTCCACGGACTCCCAGCCTTCGGATGAAACGGCTAAGCGCAGCCATACGCCCGTCGGCTTACGAACGTCCTTCAAGGAACTCGGGGTTTCATATTGATAATTGTCCTGGATTTTTTTGGGTTAGCTTCGATGCCTCGCCATGACACCGGGTATCTCAGCAATTTTCCGGAGCGGACTCCAAACACGCACTTTCCCGGATTAAGCTTCATGGAAAAATTCCGCAGATATCGAAGGTCTCTGCCACGTCGAGAGACGATCTTCGGTTTTCGAGATTTCACCACTATATCATCGACATAAGCTTATGCGTTCCTTCCCAATTGCGAGTCCAAACAACGTTGCATGCCGCGCTGATAAGTAGCTTCGGCATTTTTTAACCCGAATGGTATGGTTGTGTAGCGGTATGCTCCGAAGGGGTGATAAACGCGATCTTTGTTTGATCTTCAACTTTCGGAGGGATTAGATGGTACCCCGAATAAGCGTCGACGAAACAAAGACGTTCGCAGCCAGCGGTCGATTCGAGGCAGCGCGAAAGGGTCTTTGGGGCAAGCTTTGTTGAGATCGGTATAATCGACACACATTCTTAATTCTTTAGTATTCTTTTTCGTACAAGCACTTGGATTGGCAAGCCAATCTGGATGATACACCTCCCTAATGAACTTACCTGCTAACAACCTAGTTAACTCCTTCTTAATGGCCTCCTTGCGGTCTTGAGCAAACCTCCGGAGCTTACGCTTAAGCGGCTCGTATCGGGACGCACTAACGGTGCGTGCTCAATCTTCTCCCTAGGAACACCCGGCATGTCGGAAGGTTGCCATGCGAAGATATCCCTTTTTTCATGGAGGAAAAGAATGAGCGCGCTTTCCTATTTGTCCCCCAAGTCAGCCCCTATATGGGTGACCTTGGAGGGGTCCGACTCATCAAGCGGAATAGTCTTAGAAATAACCGCATCCTGTCTTCGACTTCTCCTTTGCAATCTTCTTGGCTGGAACTTCATCTTCTAACCTTGCTTGTATTTCTAGAGCTTCGGCTGCTTCTCCGATTTCTCGCCATTCATCCTCCGAATTGACCCGAGAGGCCGGTTCGGTGCTATGTACTTCACAAGCATAAGCGGTCTTGATATCGGATCGGAACGATAAGACCCCCTTTGGTCCTGGCATCTTCGACATTAAGTACTGGTAATTTGGGATGGCCATAAACTTCGCCGAGCCGGTCTTCCAAGCATCGCGTGGTATGCTCGAGTCAATGTCGGCCACCCGGAAGATGATATTCTCCTTCCTGTAGTTCTCCTTTGTCCCGAAAGTCACCGGCGAGAAATCTGCCCCAAAGGATAGCTGTTTCGACCGGGTATTATACCATGAAACGGTGAAACACTGCGATCCAGGTCAGCTACGGAGAGGCCAAGCTCGCGCGAGTTTTAGCAAAAAGGATATCCAAGCAACTTCCCCCATCAATGAAAGTTCTCTTCAAGCGCACCTTCCGAACAATAAGAGCCGGAATGAGCGGGTATCTACCGGCTTTCGGTAGTACTTCGGGATGATCAGCCCTACCGAACGTGATCGGCACCTCGGACCACCGTAGATATTCGGGGTAGCGGGAGCAATGGCGTTGACCTCTCCGAGCGCCATCTTACGCTTCGCTTCTACTCGTATGCATCGGGGCCTCCATGGATCATGTTCACCTCCCTCGCTGGTTCTTGAAAACCTTCGTCATCTTCATTATCCTCGCGCTCTTTATCCTTGCCCTTGTCGTCTTTCTTGTTCCTGTGTCCAGATCGGGGTGTTACCTTTAAAGCGAATTGAGCGAACGGCCTTAACGAAAGCACTCTTTAGCTTTATGATTCCCATTATGAATCATGCAAGGGCCCTCCGGAAGTGTTACGAACGAAAGTCGTTCTCTCGGACCTCTCTTAGGAGGTGCCGGCCGATCTCCTCCATGAGGCTGGTCGACAACTGCAACAAGGTGATCAGCCTTACGCTTGTTGTTATTCTTGGATCCGGATCGGTTGCCTTGGTCATGCTTCGGCTCCTTCTCTTTGTTCCCGCGCAAATTGACTACGTTTGATTCACCGACGAGCATAGTCATGTGCTATCTTGAAGCACTCCGACGCCGTCATGGTAAGTTTCCGATTACGCCTTCCAATCTTGTGAACTAATGCTTCACTCCGGACGCCGACTTGAAACGCCGCAATTACCTGCTGATCGGGAACATTGGGGATTAAGGCCTTCTTGTTGCGAAACGCTCGATGAAGTACTGTGAGAGTCTCGTCGGGCTTCGCTTCGACTGTTGAGGTCGAAGTAGTTCCCTGGTTTCTCACAAGTCGCTCGAAAATTCTCCACGAACTTTTTGGTGAGATCACCCCAAGAAGAGATAGATCTCTCGGGTAAGGATTGCAACCACAAGCGTCCAGCCTGTTCCATGTACATGGGAGGTAATTAGCTAGCACAAAAGTATCTCCTCCTGCTGATCGGATGGCGGTAGTATACATGCGAAGCCACTCAGCACGAGGCGCTTTGCCGTCATACTTGTCAATGGCCCTAGGCTTAAATCCCCCGGGGTATTTGCAAATGCGTAAATCTCGCGTGAAAGCAGGGATCCCGGAGTACTCATCATCTTCTAGACCGGTCCGGACCGGTGAAGGAGATTGCCGACGAGGGTAATGCCGGTAGTTATGATCCCTGTCATCATCGGAGTAGTCATAGTAGCGATCGTCTTGATATCTATCTCCTGAACCATCCCGGCGTTCGTTGTTCACCCGTTCTGCAGCTGTGAAGGAGGAGGCGGAGGTGGAGGCGGAGGCACCGCTTGACGATCATTGTGACCTCGTCGGGGTTCCCCGTCCCTGTCTCTCGTTGTCTCGTCCTCTTCAATCTCCGGTGTCACGATGATCGTCTCTTCTTGGCCGGTCATCCCGATGAGCATGTCGATTGCCGTGCCTTCGATGATCATTGCGCGGAGGATTTCCGCCGAGGGCCTGCGCTGAAGCAGCCGGTCCACGCCGTGGCGAGTTAGTTACATGTGGGCGAGGTGGGGCAAGATCTCGCGAACGATCATCAACATGACCGGTCCGTCACCTCTCATCTTCTTCTTGTCTCCTGCGCTCTTCCGTCCTCTCTACATGGCGATCGATAAGCACGTTACGAGCGTCACGATTGTCGTTGAGTGGTACGCGTAAATCTAGGTCCGGGGCTCGTTCATGTTCGTCCGTGATCGGAGTGTGTCGAGGCCCAAGCCTTCCGTCGGAAGAAGCTCCTTTAGACCGGGCTCTTGCAGGCCGCTCCGAGCGAGAACGCGAGCGACTGTAAGATTCAGCTCTGTTATGAACGAGTTGATTTGTTTGTAGAGCAGCCACATCTACCAAATTCAAGGCGCGTTGCAGCCACGGCGTCGCGTTGAAGACTTTCTTCGGTATTGTCTCTAGAATTTGCTTTACTCCCACAATATTGTGGATCGGTGACGTGAAGACCCGGGCACCATTTAATTCCACCTCCATAGAGCTCAAATCTAATGCTCGCTCGAAGAACGATGGCGCCTTCCACTGCGGCATCCACGTCGGCTGTTATATCCTAGAGATGTTTCTTCCGGGTCTCTAGACCGCTCCGACAACGGACCGGTGGCGGGCGTAGCGGTAGCGAGAACACTTCCTCCCGCCCGACTAGTGCCGCCGACGTTTCCGCGATGATTCGCGGCTGAAGGTTGCGGAGGTTGTTCATCTCCGTCCGCTTCGTTTGTCTCGCGTTGGCGGCGGTTAGCTTGGTCTTCCACCATCCTAGCTTCTTCGGCAGCGGCTTCCTCGGGAGTGAGTTCTTGAAGAAGCTGGACCCGCCATGAACACTTGGAAGAAGGCTGTAGACCCTTCCTCGAAGTAGCTACCAAGCTCGCGAGAGCGGCTTATTGTCGCAGACCGGGTGTCGGTCCGAGACATGAGCGGTTCGATGATTCGCGCTAAAGCTGCGTCATATCGGCAAGGTATCGAACAAGAGGTGTCGACCGTGGTAGGTGATCGCGCTTCGGAAGCTGCGGCCTGGCTATGAGTCGGATTCGTTAGGTGTAACTTTCCGGCGGAATCGGATGCAAAGTCAAGGGACCCGAAGCGGATCTTGAAGCCGGGGGCGAAGTCGACGACGATCGAAGAGGCCATCGAACTCACCGAAAACTCACCGGGACCCCTTCTCGGCGCGCCAAATGTCGAGTCTTAAACTCGACACTAGAACTACCTGGTCCCTCACGAGCGTGGAATTCGATGGTGCATCACACGGAACACACAAGAACACGCGATTTTAGACGAGTTCGGGCCTCTCGATGGAGAGTAATACCCTACGTCCTGTGTGTTATGTATTGCCTTTAGCAGATTGCTAATTGCTAGATCTCGGAGAGTTTTCGGGGGGGGTCCCTACTCCGCTTTATATATCCGGGGGAGCTAGGGTTACATGCGAGTCCTAGTCGATTACACGGATTACATATATGGGAACTCTATCTCTAGCTTTCCTTGTTGATTCGAGTCCTAATAAACTACAAATTACTCCTTTACTTGTTTCTCAAGTTAACATACGTTGGTCTTGATACCCGCCATGTCTTCATACCGGTATATGGAATCCTCTGTTATTCCGGACCGGTTAGGAACCGATCCGTTGACTATCCCTGCCGACTTTATTTTCTTTGATTTGTTACCGTGTCTTTGTATATCCACTTCTTTATCATCTCGTATACCCATAAGGTAAGTATACGACACCCCACCTGTTGGACGAGTATAGGTTACCCCACCTGTACCAACACGTTGGGTTACACCACCCAAACACCACTACGAGGTTACCCCACCTGTAGTAACCCACCTGTAGTAACCTATGGGTTACACCACCCGAATCTGGTTACCACACCGGATCCAATCCAGCCCCTCTAGTCCATGTGAAAGGTCCATGCCGCTTGTGACCGTGAGCACGACTATTATAATAGTTTTACACTCTGCAGAGGTTGCACAACTTTACCCACAGGTTGGTGATTTCATCACTATTCGGTGACTAAAGTCTCCATGTTGCCAAAACACTTCCGTAGGTGTAAGGCCAAGAGATCACCACATGGTCTTTCAAAGAGCTCCCCGGTTTGCAAAACACCCACGCTAAGGTTTCACCGCTGCGGAAGTACACCCTTCCTACGAAGCCCCCTAGCGTCGTGGCTTGTAGTACACCCTTCCTCGCTCTGAATCCGGAAGTACACCATTCCTTCATCCTTCCTCAATGCTCGTAGAAGCGGGAAGTGGTCTCCTACTTGACCAAGCCTACCCATATCAGCCATGTGCTTTGCGCTGTTGTCATGGTTACGCGTTCCACGAACTGGTCCTTAGAATCCCAAACAGGCACTACCGCAACCAAATGGTACTATACCAAGTACTCGTGCATACCCACACCATCATCAACATCCTCCTGTTGGGATTACCTAAGTACTATGTTGCTAAAAAGAGATTAACCCATGATTATTAGGTTAAAGTATATAATTAGTCAAAATTATAAGTCAAGTTATTTTCCCAAGATTAAGCAAGACTATGCATGACCTACCCTCAACTATTCAACTACACCCAAACGAGTCGACAAGGAAAAGATCACAACAAGTCTAGTAATTCCTAACATAGGATTCAAATTAGACAAGCATGTATGAATTTAAATTCAGATAGATAGAGAAAATAGGAGCAAAGTGCATCAAAGACACTTGCCTCTATCCGCGTGCTCGCTACTGTTGCTCGGATTCTTCAAACTGGTAGTCTTGGAAATTCTCCACGAGGCTCGCCCTCTAAACGATCGTCAAATCGGAAAAACAAATAATAAAACAACATAAGAAAAACAGTACAATAAACAGAGGAAAACAATATGTTTATGCAATGATTGAAAAGAGTTCGTCGCTATGAGAATTTTGGTTCAAAAATCAACTAAATCGAGTTACGATTTAAAAGATATGAAAGTTTAAAGATTCTAGGGGTTAGATTGTAATTAAACCTAAATTTCAGGGGTTAGCAGGTAAAAATTACACGCTGAAAGGCCTGTGGGTTGATTAACGAAACTACGGGGGCTTGAGCTTAAAATTGCCAAGGCCGGGTGGATCGCTGGTTCGATTTTACAAAATCTAGAGGGCTAAAGTGTAAAGTCTGCATAAAAGGGTTTTTCTAATTTATTTTCAAAAAGGAAATTACATAGACAGGGTCCACCGGTCCCCCGTGGACCATGGCCCCATCGGCGGTCCACCGTCGACCGGGTGGCGTAGACGGTGGCGGCTGTCGTGTAGGGCTGCCGGAGCGGTGCGCACGAGCGCTCGTTGCACGGATCCTCGCCGCGACACGACCAGGCGACGGCAGAGGAGCTGCCGCAGTCACCAAGATGGTCGCACGGGCTGGGAAATCTCGGAGATGTTCGGCGGCGGTGGAGGTAGCCGAGCTCGACGGACAATGTCGAGGAAGAGCTTGCGAGTGCCGCGCGAGTGAGAGAAGAAGGGCTACGGAGCTCCACGATAGACCTGCGCACCGGGGAACAAGATTAGGGGCGGGGAAAAATAACGAGAGAGGGGGAATCGATGGCGATAGCGGCCGGTTGCTCACCGGAGTTGGCGGTGGTGGCGATGGAAAGGTCGGGAGCCCGGCTATTGGTAGGGAAAAGAACCGTCAAGGTGTCGAGTCTTAAACTCGGCACTAGTACTACCCGGTCCCTCACGAGCGTGGAAATCGATGGTGCAACACACGGAACACACGGGAATGCGCGATTTTAGACAGGTTCGGGCCCCTCGGATCGAGAGTAATACCCTACGTCCTGTATGTTATGTATTGCCTTTAGCGATTTGCTAATTGCAAGATGTTAGAGAGTTTTCAGGAGGTCCCTGCTCCGCCTTATATATCCGGGGAGCTAGGGTCACATGCGAAGTCCTAGTCGATTACATGAATCACATATATGGGAGCTCTATCTCTAGCTTTCTTTATTAATTAAGAGTCCTAACGGACTACAAATTACTCCTTAACTTGCTCCTCAAGTAATCATACGCCGGTATTGATATCCGCTCGATCTCCATACCGGTATATAGTATCCTCCGTTATTCCGGACCGGTCGGGAACCAGTCTACCAACTATCTCCATCATCTTTATCTTCATTGATTTGTTACCGTGTCTTTGCGCATCCATTCCTTTATCATCTGTATACGACAACGAGCTCCCGAGTAATTTTTGATTTGACCTTGAATAAGACCGACCAGTCTTACGCATGTTGGTCTTGATTCCATGGTAAAATTAAAAAGAACTCTAATCTGCTGCAATGGTTCTTCTTTCTCCAAAGCGCTTTAAAAAGCCAAAAAATTAGTATGTTTATCCTTCATATCACCTAATTAGGTAACCATTGCAAATTCTTCTCTCGGTGCACCGATTAGGTGCACCCAATTGAGTATAGCCCCGACTCTTGGATCATTTGAACTCCTTTCAAATAATGCAATAGTCCACTAGTTGATTCTTCATTATTTCCTTTAATATGCAATTTCTACAGACCGCTCCTTTCAATTTCCATCTTTTTCTACTTCCAAGATCTCTACAAACCGCTCTTGATCACGGTGCACCGGTCGGGTGCACCTAATTAGGTATAACCCCGACTCTTGTATCATTTGAGAATCGCAAATAATGCAAGAGTCTTTCTTGAGAGACTATGCTTTATTATTTCCCATCAAATCACATTCCTCTCAGCAATTATTTGCCAAGAACATATTTTCCGGACCGGTCATACCGGTCGAATTTCATATCTCCTGGATATTTTCACAAGTTTCACATAATGCACCGCCTAAATCAGCCTCGAACTTATAATCCGCTTAGTAAAATTTCACTAAGAACCAAAATTCTGGTTGATCGGACCAGCTTATTCCCTATATTCTCACAGATGACTCGAGTCTCCAAAGCCTATAATCAGCTGGATGATTAACACCCACAGACCTAAGGCATCCTTTATCACCGAGTTATGTAAAATCTAACTCTCTCATACTACTGAATTATAAAATTCAGTATTACTTTAATTTCTATCTGAAAAATTCCGTATTTCAGACCGCTTTTTACTTTCACAAAAAGCACGATGGCTTATTCTTATGACCGTTAAGTCATAATTATCGCAAATAACAGATCATTAATTTCCTTACGGCCGTTAGGTCATAATTGCGTAGTTACGACATAAGTCATTAACAGCAAAAATCCATCGGGCCTCTCAAAATAGCCCAATAACTTTTCAGCCCCGGGCCCATCCCAGGTGTCTATAAAAAGAAACGAAAGGTCGACCTAGGTCAACCCTGCTCCCAAAAGCTCATACGCGCCCGCCATTCGCCTTTGCTCTGTTGCTCTCTTCTTCCACATTAACCAATCTTAAGCTTTCCTTTTCCATCTCTCAAGATGGGCAAGAAGAAATCTGCCGTCGTCCCCGCGTCTTCTTCCTCTCGTTCCTCGCGATCGGCTTCCTTTTGGTATCCAAGACCTTGGTAACAGCAAGGTCACCGAAACCTCCCTCAATGAGGCAGTTCGTGACGGATATCTTCCTCCTCAACCCATTTTGAATTGGAGCGTCCCTTCCCCTAGCCAAATCCCATAGGGAATAGATGATTCTCAATAGTTAGTTTTTAAGGCTTTTTTCCTTCGCGGCCTTGATCTCCCTTGTTGTTCCTTTTTCGGAGGACTTCTTTTCTTTTACGGATGGGAGTTGGTGAACCTCAACCCTAACTCCATCCTACAAATCGCTTTTTCCATCCACTCGTGTGAAGCTTTCCTTGGAGTTCTCCCCCACTTCAAGCTATTCCAGTACCTATTCCAAATTCGCCCACTTCCTTCATCGGACCGCCAAGCTGCGGTTGGCGGAGTAGGAATCCAATGCTTGGAACGTAGATGAATATTTTTCTCTGTCTCGGAACAAGAGCATAGCCCATTGGAAAAACGGATGGTTTTTCCGTGATAATCCCCGACCAAGCACTTCCCGCCTTCGGCGCTAAGATAGCCAAGAATTTCCCGCCGCAGAGACTAGGGAAAAGCTCAAAGAAGACAACAAAATTCTTGCGCTCCTAGCCTGCATTAGATACTTGAAGAACGTCGGAGGTGTCACCGCCGACACGGTTCTCTGGAGCTTCATAGTGCGGGAGTTCAACCTCTCAAAAGGCAAGAGCATCCAGCTTGGTGCTTTGACGAAGACACCGCTATGCCTTTGGATGGAACCCCGCTTCACGACAAAGAGCGATTAGAAGCTCGCATCAAGCAAATGCTTCAGCCAAAACCAGATCTATCTGGATGCACAAGAGTGGGTCTTGCCTTCAGCTCATGCAATCCTCGTGACCACTGTAAGTATCTCTTTCTATTTCTTCAAATCTTTGTCGTTTATTACCATCATTTTCTTACGAAAATTCAATCTTTACAACTGCAGAAAATGGACAACTACAGGAGTCATTCTCCTCTTCCTCCCAATGACACTTGGGGAGAAGATTATGCCAACAATACCGCCCCCGGCTATTCGGGCCGGTCGACTCAAAGGCCTTCGAGACCGGTCCTTTCCTTTACCTCCCAAAGCATAGCTCCAAAAATCACTAAGTCCGGGACCGTGGTTCAAGCACCTAGTACAAGAAAACGTACTACTTCCTTGACCATTGGCAGACCCGCTACTCCTTCTCATCGCTCCCGGCGATACTCGCTCAAAGGCGCAAAGGCTTGAAGATCGACGACGAGAAGAAGAAGCCGTCGAAAGGGATCGCCGAGCAGCTCGGCCATTCTCGAAACTTCATTGGGGAAAACTCAAGGTACTTCTTCCTTGGCTGATCCCTTATCTAAGGTTCCCAAAAGGTCCCGGTATGGCCACCGGACCGGTCCCGGTGATGTCTGTAGAGGCGGTTCCAACTCCGCAAGTCAATCCAGCGGAGAAAAGGACTACAGAGCGAAGTGGTGGAGATACCCAAGGCCCGCCCAAGAAGATCAAGACCTCCACTGGCTTCAAGAAGGCTTCCTCGTAAGTCTTTTATATTACTAATTCTTTTCGAATTATTCCATCTGCCAAAGTTCCTTGCCCCGGTCTTATTACATTTGCTTTTTTCTTACAGGATCCCTTCTAACTTCCAAGCTAGCATAGCTAGCTTTTAAGAAATAAAGCTTCTTCAACAGCTCCCGCCGGTGGTGTTTCTGCCTCTACTCCCGGCGCATCTCGGACTCGGTCCCGCTCCCGGCACTTCTCAAACCGAGTACCGCTCCCGCTTCTTTCTCTCGGACCGGTAGTGCTCCTGCTTCCGCTTCCACTGCTTCAATCACGAAGCCTCAAAGTGCGGCATCCACGGAGGAACTCCCCGCCGCCTCGAATATAGAAACCGAAGAGCAGGTTACCATTGCCGAATGTCCATCTTCTAGTAATCCTCCTCCCCAAACCACCTTATTCCGGATTCCTCCGGAGCTATCACTGGGACCGGTGCGGACGAAAGAAATTCCTCGCCGGCCTAGGACAACACGCAAATCTCCTGGAGAACCAAAGCTGGCTAGAATGGTAGTTGGAGACGTGGAGGTAGACGATTCGAGCGGGGCCGAACTTTCACCGCTACAGCTCAATGGGACGCTCTCCAAGAAGAAGAGGCCTTAAAGACTTTTTCGGAATCCGGCCAGGTATATCCTCTCGCTTCAAAAATCTCTCCGGGCAATCACATTTTAATTATTAACTCTCTCAATCTTCTCTTTAGGTTCTTCTCAAAAGCTCGAAGCCAAAACCACTATCATCGCCCGCTTACGGGAGGAGCTCCGCACCAATCAAGAGCGATTGGTTGAAGCTGGAATCTCGGACCGCCGGTCCGAAGGCCAAGGAAGATGATCTTCATAAAAGAGAGGCCAATCTGCAAAACACCCATCGAATGATGGAAGAGCGCCGGCAAGAAATCATCGGGCTCCGTCAAGTTAATCGAGTAATATTCTTGATTTTTCCTTCATATTCCATATTTTTCCCAGCTGCCTCCCTTCCCGACCGGTCCCACTCTCGATTTCAGCACTCGAGAACCTTGTTGCTGCTCACAAAAAGCCGAAGAAGTCCTTACCGAAAAGGCAGCTGCTCAAGAGCAAGCACTTGAAGAGGGTTCTCGTGTCGAAGAGCAACAAGCGGCGCGGATTGGAGAACTCGAAGGCGAGCTTACTTCCAAAGATAGTATCTTGGCTCAAACACTTCGCTCCAACAAGATGCTTGGATACCAAGAATGCTCGCTTGAAGGCTGAACTAGCTGAAGCCTTGGAAGCAGCAAAATCAGCGCAAGTGGACAAGGAAAGCGCCCTGAATACTGCCCAAGAATCCACTCAGCTTGCCCTCCGGGCAAAAGATCGCGAAATTCAGCGTTTGCTGAAAATCGAAGCCACGCCGAGAGAATCAAATACGAACATCAAGGGCAGATTCGGAGCTGCTGAGATTAGGCACGAGCGTAAGTCCCATCTTTCTTGTTCACTCTTATGTCATCCTTTTGAGAATACTGGTCTTCAGCAATATCTTTCTCTTAAATTTGTGCTTGTTTTTTCAGAACTTACTGCAGGTACGAGTGCACACTCGGAATATCTTAATGGCGGTCAAACTATTGATCCCAATGAGATAGACCTCGAGTCCGCCATCCGGGCAATCCCTAGAAGAATCGGAGAACATTCAAGGATGGTTGCTGCTGCAGGAGGAGGACTCATCGCTGCTATAATCTAGTCTTGGACTCCACTCGAAGAATGTGATTTCAACTTCATCAAGGATGGCGCCGACCCCGAGACTATCGAAGACCGGTTCAATGAGCTGAAGAACTCACTCATTGGCACCGTTTCAGAGTTGGTGGAAGATGTTCCCCTTGATCCAACAGGTGTCCCTCTAAACATAGCACCAGCAGCTTTTGCTCTGGACCAAGATGCTCGGGACGCGAGCAACCGCCGCCGACCGGACAATAGAAAATGCCTTCGAAGATCTTGATAGGGATTTACCGAGTATCTTCTTCTGATTCCGAAGAAACGCTGGATGATAGACTCGAAGAAAATCCTAAGACCGGTGACACCGGTACTTCCAGCGGTCCTGCTTAGAAAACTTTGTAATAGGGCCATTTTGTAATCAAACATCTTGATCATCACATTGTTTATTTTTAAATACCAGTCACTTTTCTTTTCTATATGAATATCTGGTTTCACCATCATACTTACTAACTTATTTACCTAAGACATGATGGTTATTTCAACTAAATAATTATGATCAAACTACGGCTCTTAATCAGCACGAGATCATAATTCATAATTATAGCTTACTTTAACAAGATCATGTAACATAAGCAAAAAAGCTAGTTTGTAGGATTTTAAGATTTCACAGATCTGTCCTTAACACAACAGCCTACCAATCAGTATTCATAAGAAAGAATGCTTATACAATATCCTTTCCTGAATATACCAATTTTAAACTTAAATTTAAATAGACCGCTCTTAACACAGCAATCCGTCAACTAAATGACTGGTCTTATTATTCAAGAATAACAAAATATCACATGCATCTGCTCTTAACATAGCAGCCCCCTGGCTCAATAATTTAATTCAAAATTAAAGTATGGAGACACAAAAAACAAACACATTATCATTAGATAAAATTACTTTATTATAATATGAAAAACTTTACAAGAAATACTCTTAAGTATAAAAACGACGAAGTTGATCAATGTTCTAGGAATTTGGGATCTCTTCTTCCTCTCAAGGTCATAAGCCTATAAGCCCCGGTCCGGAGACCGATTTAACCAAAAAAGGTCCTTCCCGAGATCGGGGACATCTTATGCCTGTTCTTGTTAGATCGAATCTTCCGAAGAACCAAGTCTCCTAGTTGGAACTCCCGTGTACGAACATTACGATCATGATAACGACGCAATCCTCGATGATATTTAGCAGCTTGAATCAGAGCTTGATCCCTCAATTCTTCCGCAGCAATCAGCTCAACCTGACGTTGATCATCATATTTTTCTTCATCGTAGTATCGTACTCGAGCTGACACCATATTCACTTCCGTAGGTAGCATGGCTTCGAGATCCATACACCAATGAAAAAGGAGACTGTCCTGTAGCTCTTCTAACATTAGTGCGCAACCCCCAAAGCACCCGGGGCAATTCCTTAACCCACTTTCCTGCATATGGCTTCAATCGGTCAAAAATTCTTGGTTTAAGACCGGTCAAAATCATTCCATTAGCTCGTTCCACTTGTCCATTGCTTTGCGGGTGTGATACCGACGCATATTGTACCTTAATCCCTAAACTCTCAAGCATAGTCTTTGAAAAGCTCTGAAGTGAATTGAGGCCCATTATCAGTAATAATACTGTATGGAACCTCAAAACGTACGAAGATGTTCTGCAAAAACTTGATTGCTCGAGCTGTAGTTGTACTAGTGACTCGCTTCAACCTCGATCCACTTGGAAAACTTGTCTACTGCCACAAAAATGTGCGTAAATCCTCCTGGTGCCCGCTTGAAAGGTCCAACTATATCCAGCCCCCAAGTGGAAAAAGGCCAAGTCATTGGAATCAATCGCAACTCATGAGCCGGAGTATGAGGTCTGTCTTGCAAAAAGCTGACATCCTTGACAATTCTTAACCACTCTATGCGCATCATCCGTCACCGTAGGCCAATAAAATCCTTGTCCGAATACCTTTCCAACTAGTGTCTTTGAAGAAGCATGATTTCCGCAAATTCCCTTGTGTACGTCTTCAAGCAATTGAATGCCATCGAAACCGATACACATTTCATCAAAACATTAACTCCGCGCTTATATAATTCTCCTTCGAGAATTAAATAATTGCGGCTCGGACCTCAATCTTGGCTTCTACTTTATCCTCGGAGTTTTCAGGAGATAATCGAGGGGTACGCCAATCAGAATCGATAATCATAACATTCAATGGCTGAATATCATCAATGTTGGACTCGTCTGCTATCTTTTCCGGTAAGACCGCCTCATCGACCGGTCCTTCTAGACTGCTTTCTCCTCCGACTCTTTAAGACCGCTTCATCCACGATTTCTGTAATAGTAGCCTTACGCTCCATCTTTATAGATGGTTTATCCAACACTTGAAGAAAAACACCGGGAGGAACCGCTTGTCGTGAGGACCCCAGTCTGGCCAACTCATCCGCAGCAGAGTTATTTCCGCGCGAGTATATGAGAAAATCGTAATCCATCAAATTTATCTTCAAGTTTCCGAACCTCTTGACGGTAAGCGATCATATGATCATCATGAGCATCCCACACCTTGTTAACTTGGCTTATCACCAACATTGAATCACCATAAATGTCCAATCGTCGGACTCCTAATGAGACGGCTACTCTAAGCCCATGAAGCAAAGATTCATATTCCGCTGTATTGTTGGAGGCTCGAAAATGCATTTGTAACACATATCCGAGTGGTTCCTTTTGCGGGGTGAGAAGTACAACCCCAGCCCCCGCGCCCGAAAGTTGTAGGGACCCATCAAAGAACATCTCTCAATACTCCAATGCTTGAATCTCCCGCGGCACTTGTGTCTCCAGCCATTCTGTTATGAAATCAGCTAATGCTTGTCCCTTAATAGCCGTTCGCGAAGAAAACGTAATTTCATACTGGCCAAGTTCTATAGCCCACTTAGCAACTTGGCCAATTGCTTCTCGGTTTCGGACGATATCTCCAATGGCAAACCCAGTCTTAACCTCAATAGGATGCGCTTGGAAATAATGCTTCAACTTCGAGACGTTATCACTACAGCATATATTAACTTCATGTAATCGGAGATATCGTACCTTTGATTCGGTAAGAACTTCACTTACAAAATATACCGGATGTTGCACCAATTGCAGGTGTCCTTCTTCCTTTCGATCAACCGCCGGAACCGTGCTCACCACATGGGTTGTTGCGGAGATATATAACTGAATAACCTCATCCGGCTCTGGAGGCACCAATACTGGAGGATTACTAAGATACTCCTTAAGTTGATCAAGCGCAGCTTGTGCTTCATCAGTCCACTCAAACTTATCTTGCTTTTTGAGTAACTTGAAGAATGGAAGTCCTCGTACTCCTAGTCGTGAAATGAAACGGCTGAGAGCCGCCATATCGCTCGTCAACTTCGGACATGCTTCAAGGAACTCGGGGGTTGCATGTTAACAATCGTCCGAATTTTTTCTGGATTAGCTTCAATGCCTCTCCATGATACCGGATAACCCGGTAGCTTCCCGGAACGAACTCCAAACACACACTTTCCGGGGTTTAGCTTCATGGAAAAATTCCGCAGATTCGAAGGTCTCTGCCGGGTCGAGAGAAGATCTTCGGTTTTCGAGATTTGACCACTATATCATCAACATAAGCTTCTGCGTTCCTTCCTAATTGCGAATCCAAGCAACGTTGTATGCCGCGCTGGTATGTAGCTCCGGCATTTTTCAATCCAAATGGCATAGTTGTGTAGCGAGTATGCTCCGAAGGGGTGATAAACGCAGTCTTTATCCGATCTTCAACTCTCGGCGGTATTTGATGATACCCTGAATAAGCATCAAGGAAACTAAGACGCTCGCAGCCGGCGGTCGAATCAACAACTTGGTCAATTCGAGGCAGCGCGAAAGGGTCTTTGGGGCAAGCTTTGTTGAGATCGGTATAATCAACGCACATTCTTAATTCTTTAGTATTCTTTTTTGGTACAAGGACCGGATTGGCAAGCCAATCTGGATGATACACCTCCCTAATGAACTTAGCTGCTAATAACCTAGTTATCTCTTTCTTGATGGCCTCCTTGCGGTCTTGAGCAAACCTCCGGAGCTTCGTTTCACCGGCTTCGCATCGGGACGCACCAACGGTGCGTGCTCAATCTTCTCCCTAGGAACACCCGGCATGTCGAGAAGGCTGTCACGCAAAGATATCCCTATTTTCCTGGAGGAAAAGAATGAGCGCGCTTTCCTATTTATCCCCCAAGTCAGCCCCTATATGGGTGACCTTGGAGGGGTCCGACTCATCAAGCTGGATGATCTTGGAGACCACCGCATCGGTTTTTAGTTTCTCCTTTGCAACCTTCTTGACTAGAACTTCATCTTCTAATCTTGCCTGTACTTCCGAGCTTCAGCTGCTTCCCTGATCTCTCGACATTCAACTTCGAATTGGCTCGAGAGGCCAACTACGTGCTATGTACTTCACAAGCATAAGCGGTCTTGATATCACCCCGGAGCGATAGGACCCCATTTGGCCCGGGCATCTTCAACATCAAATATTGATAATTTGGATGGCCATAAATTTTCCCGAGCTGGTCTTCCGAGAATAGCATGATACGCCGAGTCTATGTCAGCCACACGCAAGATGATATTCTCCCTCCTGTAGTTCTCCTTTGTCCCAAAAGTCACCGGCGGATAAATCTGCCCCAATGGGTAACTATTCCGCACGGGTATTATACCATGAAACGGTGAAACGTTGCCCTCCAAATCAGCTATAGAAAGGCCAAGCTCGCGGCGAGTTTTAGCAAACAAGATATCCAGGCAGCTCCCTCCATCAATGAAAGTTCTCTTCGGTCGCACCTTGTGAACAATGGGAGCCGGGATGAGTGGATATTTACCGGCCTTCGGCAATACCTCCGGATGATCTGCCCTGCTGAATGTGATGGGTACCTCGGACTACCGAAGATATTCGGGAGTGGCGGGAGCAACGGCGTTAACCTCCGGAAGGCCAATTTTGCTTCCGCTTTGACTCATATGCATCCGGGCCTCCATAGATCATGTTCACCTCTCGAGCTGGTTCTTGAAAGCCTTCGTCATCCTCATTGTTGTCGCGCTCCTTATCTTTGCCCTTGTCATCCTCTCGATTCCTGTGGGCGGACTCGGGCGCAACCTTCAAGGCAAAGCTGAGCAAATGGCCTTAACAGGAAGCACTCCTTAGCTTTATGATTCCCGTTATGGATCATGCAAGGGCCATCTAGAAGTGTCTCAAACGACAATCGCTCTCTTGGACCTCTCTTAGGAGGTGCTGGCCGGTCTCCTCCATAAGGCCGGTCGACAGCTGTAACAAGGTGATCGGCCTTGCGCTTATTGTTGTTCTTGGATCCAGGCTGGTTGCCTTGGTCATGGTAAGGTTCCGATTTCGCCTTCCAATCTTGTGAACCAATGCTTCACTTCGGACGCCAGCGTGAAACGCAGCAATTACTTGCTGATCGGGAACATTGGGGATTAAGGCCTTCTTATTGCTGAAACGCTCGATGAAATCGGTGAGGGTCTCGTCGGGCTTCTACTTCGACTGTTGAGGTCGAAGTAATTCCCGGCTTCTCACAAGTCGCCGGAAGTTTTCTACGAACTTTTTAGTGAGGTCCCCCCAAGAAGAGATGGATCTCTCGGGTAGGGATTGCAACCACAAGCATCCGAGCCTGCTCTATGCACATCGACGGGTAATTAGCTAGCACGAACGTGTCTCCTCCTCGCTGACCGAATAGCGAGTGGTGTACATACGAAGCCACTCGGCGGGAGGTGCTTTGCCATCATACTTGTCAATGGCCCCAGGCTTAAATCCCCGGGGTATTTGCAAATGCGTAAATCTCGCGTGCAAGCGGGGATTACGGAGTATTCATCATCCTCTAGACCGGTCCGGACCGGTGACGGAGATCGACGGCTAGGGCGATGCCGATAATTGCGATCCCTGTCATCGTCGGAATAGTCGTAATAGCGATCGTCTTGGTATCTATCTCCCGAACCACCCTGTCCATCATTATTCACCGGCTCCGCGTGCCGTGAAAGAGCGCCCAGTGCAGCGTCCTTGACGATCATTGTTATCAGTTCTGGTTCTTCATGTTGCTGATGGAGGTGGAAGCGGAGGTACCAGCTTAGCGTTCATTGTTACGGTCTTTGGCCGGGTTAGACGTCTCAGTCCGGTTGTCTCGCTCTACATTACGGTCTTTCTGGTGTCCACCACGCAGTCTGTCATGCAGGCGTTCATCCCCGATGAGACATGCACTGTTCACTAATGCACCTCGACGGTCATTCGCGCTAGGATAATTTCCACCGAGGGCGGCGCGGAAGCGGCCGGCCGTGACGATGTACGCGGGTGTTCAAAAAGCAGCGATACGTAGGCGGGGCAAGATCCGCGTCGGACGATCGACAACATGACCAGTCACGTCGCTCTCAAGTTACTTGCTTGAGATGTCTCAGTGTCCTCCTTTACAGCTCTTTCTTACTGCGCGAGCGATCGAATCCTTATATTTGGCCGTCTGACGATTACCATTGGCGGTGACCGCTAAATCTTGATGCTTGGAGCTCGATTCATGTGCTATGCTCTGCTATTGATCAAAGTCGTCTGCGGGTCCACGCTTCTGGAACTCCACGGCGAACCACCATGACTTGCTGTGGCCTAGAACCTGAGGCTTTGACGACAGGAAGGATTCAGCTCGATCATGGACGAGCTGATTTGATTCATAGACGCTGCAGCGTCTGCAAATTCGGCGCGCGATCACGTCTTGTATACATTTGTTAAAACATATCATGTGATTGTCTCAAGAATTGCTTTACTCCTGACGGTATTGTTGATGCCCCGGCGATGCTTGAAAACTCGGGCGCCGTGCATCTCCACTTCCATAGGATTTAAATCCAATGCTGCGCGAAGATCGATAGAGCGCCTTCTAGACCTGCGACATCCCCGTCGATTGTTATATCCTGGAGAATTTTCCTCAGGGTCTCAGACTGAGTCTGGCCACGGGCCGTCACAGTGACGGAGGGAGTTGCCGGAGGCGCTTCCTTCGACAACCGACACTGTACAGGCTTGATAAGCAGATGTGGATAAGGTTGTGGAGGTTGTTCGTCTCCGTTTAGCTTAATACATTTCACGACAGCGACGACCGGCTGATCGTCTCTCGCCATCCTTGCTTCTTCTTGCATGACTTCCTCGGGATTGAGTTGGCGAATAGCTGGTCATCATCATGACACTTGAAAAAAGGCTAGGTGTTCTTCCTCAAAGTCATTAACAAACTCGCAAGAGTGGCTTGTCTCATCAAGCTGGACACCAATCGAGATGCGGGCGATCTGATTGTTCGCACTAAAGCTGCGTCGGATTCGCCGAGTTCTAAATCTATGGTGCCAACCGTGGCAGGTGATCGCGCTTCGAAGCTGCGGCCGACAACGAGTCGGATTCATCAAAAGCGGTTTTCCGGCCGAATCGGCTTCAAAGTCGAGGGACCCGAAGCGGATCTTGAAGCCGGGCTCGAAGTCGACGACAAACGAAGAGGCCATCGAACTCGGCGGGAACTCGCCGGGACCCCTACCGGCACGCCAAATGTCGAGTCTTAAACTCGGCACTAGTACTACCCGGTCCCTCATGAGCGTGGAATTCGATGGTGCAACACACGGAACACACGGGAACGCGTGATTTTAGACAGGTTACGGCCTCTCGGATCGAGAGTAATACCCTACGTCCTGTATGTAATGTATTGCCTTTAGCGATTTGCTAATTGCAAGATGTTAGAGAGTTTTCGGGGGTCCCTGCTCCGCCTTATATATCCGGGGAGCTAGGGTTACATGCAGAGTCCTAGTCAATTACATGAATCACATATATGGGAGCTCTATCTCTAGCTTTCTTTATTAATTCAGAGTCCTAAAAGACTACAAATTACACCTTAACTTGCTCCTCAAGTAATCATACGCCGGTATTGATATCCGCCTCGATCTCCATACCGGTATATAGTAATCCTCCGTTATTCCGGACCGGTCGAGGAACCAGTCTACCAGCTATCTCCATCATCTTTATCTTCATTGATTTGTTACCGTGTCTTTGCGCATCCATTCCTTTATCATCTGTATACCCATAAGGCAGCGAGAGGGAATGGGCGAGAGGGAATGTAGATCGACGGCCGGTCGGTTCGTCGGCCCGATTTTGGTGAGCAGCCTTCAATCCGTCGCGCGACCGTTTCTAGGCCGGTGAGAAGGGGAGGCGGGGAGGAGAAGGTGCAATGGCGTTTGGTGCTTCGTTTTACGGAAACGGAAGGGAGCGAAGGAGGCCGGGAGGCGACGGTGGTGCTTGATTTTCCGACGGCGGCCGCAGCGTTTCTGTTTGGCGAGAGGAGAACGAAGGGGCGGGGAGAGGTCTTGTGTTGCACTTGGGTCGCGGTTTGGCATTTGTCTTGGGCCAAGTGCATGGTCGGGGCTTCACCCTGTCTCGTTGTGTTTGCACTGGTAGGTTGGGCCGGTTACGTGACAAGGGAAAGAAAATGGTCCACGGGGAAATGGAAAATAGAGAAATGAAAACAAATTGACCCATCGAGGAAATTTAAACAAAGCATTTAATTTAATTTCTAAATAAATTCGTATGTGCCTTTGTAAATAAAGTAAGAATTCTGATTAAAGACAGTATTGAGAAACTCCTTCGGGGAAAAGAAAAAAAAATTGAAATATGTAAGTCTTTATTTAAAAGAACTAATTATTTAAAAGATAAAATAAATCCTTTTTATAGTCATTTAAACTAAAACCTTTAAACAACTTTTAAAAAAATTAAATCCTACCACTTTCAAGATTAAATTAATTCCTTTGATATAAAAACATATCTTAAAATGTTTGAATTTAAATAAATGAAATATTTCTTTTCGAAAAAGCTCACAACCCGAAATAAGAAATTTTGGGTGTTACACCCTTTCCCTTGGGAGAGAGCCTCCTAGTCTAGTGGGGAGAACGAGTCACCTCTCGTGCCATCGGCATCGTCTAACTCCTTATCATCCTCATTTCCTTCCTCCTCGGCCTCGGAAGCTACGGTAGTCCCAGCAGCGAGGCTCATGCTCGAGCTCATCCTCGGCCTCATGCTCCTCATAGTGAAATCTAGTGTGAGTGGAGCTACCCGTGCTAGGGTCGGTAGGAGCAATAGTGAAGGCTCGACCACTAGAGTAAGCTGGAGGTGGAAAGTAACTAAAGTAGCGAGACTCATCCGAAGTGAAGGTGTCCCACGAGTACTCAGCCGGTGGAGGAACAGGAAGCGGCTCCGGAGAGTGGGCTCTAGGAGTAGTGATCTTGAGGTGATCATAGATGACTTTACGTCGCTCGTTCGGCACATTATGACGCTGCTCAATGTTCTCCATACTGGCATCCATCCTGTGGCACATGCTGAAAATTCCCTTAAGCATCTTGAAAAGACCACTCTTGTTCTTGGAGCCGGGACCACGACCACGGTGCTCGTCATGGTGAGGAGCTGAACTGCTGCTTGGTGGGGCTGCACTTGCTAGAAAGCTGGAGCTGCTGAAGGTGCACTCTATGAAGGCGTCCTACGAGCATTTGGGGGCATCCTAGGCTGAAGTGGGTTATGAGTGCAATCCTTGTGAAAAGTCTTCTTGGAGATCCTCTCAATCATGCACATAACAAATGGTGCATAGACACAAGCACGCCTAGCATCCACTAAGCCATGCCACATCTCACTGAAAATGAAGTCCCACACATTGAACCTTCGCTGAGTAGGCAATATGTGATGAAGATCCTTTGCATAGGAAGCCACATGATCAGCATTTCCACCCCTAGGAGAGAGGATGAGACGAAGCATCCTATGCAAGACCACATAGATGGGCTTGAAACCTACAGCATAAGGTGGGTTGCAAGATGTATCATCAATGTACATGTACCTCATTTGCTCGGGGTTGAGAGAGTCTCCATCATGGAGACGAGTGGCCCCGATCATAATGTCTCTCAATCCATCATGGAGACGAGTGGCCCCGATCTTCCTCCTTCCTAGGCTCAACAATTGGGAGGTGCACTATCCTAGGCCTCCTCCTCTTCTTCCCGGATTGTTGTGCATCTTCGAGAATACTTGGTTCTCTTTTCGGATTGGGATTGGTGGAAGAGCGACCCATGTTGATAGAAGAAGAACAAGGATTGGTATAAGATAGATAGCATAGAGAGATATGATGAGATGAATCAATGCACAATTTAAAATTTGGTGCGGTTTACGTGGGAGTCGGATATGTCCGATCGGGTTGGATAATATCCGATTGGTCGAGGAGTCGGATATTGTCCGACTACAACAGAAACTTCATAAAATTTGCTATTCCGCATGGATCCACCGCACATTCCTAGCCATATTGCATCTACAACATGTATAGCATCCTAGGAATAACTTCTATGCATCATCTAGTCAAGGGAAACAAAGAACCTCCTAATAAAAGACAATTGACCTTAAACCCTAGGTGAGAAAAAGGGATTAGGGGAAAAACCTTGAAGCCGACGAAGGGATCGGATAGAATCCGAGTGGGAGAAGCTTTTCCCCACAAATCTCTCCAAAACGCCGGTGGAAGAGGGAGATCGCCAATGGCGAGCTCCGGCCGCCGGTTGGGTGAGAGAGAGAAGGTTTGGTGTTGAATGAGAAAGATAGGGTGAAGGGGTAAGTTGGACTCGGGATATAGGAATAATCCCGTGGAGTCGGATATTGTTCGACTCGGTCGGACATTGTCCGACTCTACACGAGGGGCGGACATTATCCGACTGGGTCGGATATATCGACTCTCCTGGGAAGATTCAAACTTGCCGAATGGCAGAAAAAGCTCCACTTTTCTTTCCTATCTTGTCCTCAATTAAACACATGGACATGTGCTTGAGGCTTCATTGGATGTAACCAGCCACAATCGGTCATTCCAACAATGATTACATCCAAATCCACATGATCCAAAGATAACAAATCAAATGATTTTGGAAAACAAAACATATAAGATTTTTCAAGAATTTGATTTATCAAAAACCAATTACTCTACATCACAGCAGATATGTAAGCTTTCAAGCTACATTACTAGAATAAGGGATATTTAGCTCACTCCTTAAATGACAAAATCGGCTTAAATCTAGTGGCTTGGTGAAAATATCGGCCAATTGTTCATCGGTTCTCACATGGCTCACTTCAATGTCCCCTTTGATAGAATGATCTCTCAAGAAGTGACGACGGATATTTATATGCTTTGTACGCGAATGCTCAACGGGGTTATATGCTAGCTTTATGGCACTCTCATTGTCACATAGGAGTGGAATACGGTTCAACTTGTAAGCATAATCCCTTAGAGTTTGTCTCATCCATAATAGTTGTGCACAACAACTACTTGCTGCAACATACTGCTGCTCGGTCGTGGATAGGGCAACGAAATTTTTTTTCTTAGATGACCATGACACTAGAGACCTACCCAAGAATTGGCATGTTCTGAGGTACTCTTCCTATCCACCTTGTCCCGGCATAATTCGCATCGGAATAGCCTCTAAGGTTGAACTTTGAACCCTTGGGGTACCAAAGCCCTAGGTTGGGTGTGTGCACCAAATATCTCAAGATTCTTTTAATGGCTAACATGTGGCACTCCATAGTAGCACCTTGAAAACGTGCACACATACACACACTAAGCATGATATCGGGCCTAGATGCACAAAGATAAAGCAAGGAGCCGATCATAGAACGATATACCTTTTGATCAACCGACTTATCCTTCTTGGTAAAGTCGAGATGGCCGTTTGTAGCCATGGGTGTCGTGGCGGGCTTTGCCTTAACCATGTCAAACTTCTTCAATATATCTTGAGTGTACTTAGCTTGACATAGGAAAGTGCCCTCCTTGAGTTGTTTTACTTGAAAGTCTAGAAAGAATGTCAACTCTCCCATCATAGACATCTCAAACCTCTTGGTTATTATCTTGCTAAACTTGCCACAAAACAATTGATTAGTAGAACCAAATATTATGTCATCGACATAAATTTGGCACACAAACATATCATTATCAAAACGCTTTGTGAAGAGTGTTGCCTCGGCCTTGCCCATTTCAAAACCCTTTTTCAAAAGGAAATCCCTAAGGCATTCATAACATGCTCTTGGTGCTTGCTTAAGCCCATAGAGTGCCTTACGGAGTTTGTATATATGGTTAGCATACTTTGGGTCTTCAAAGCCCGGTGGTTTCTTCACGTACACTTCTTCCTTGATTGGCCCATTGAGGATTGCACTTTTCACATCCATTTGATACAACTTGAAGCTGTGGTGAGTGGCAAAGGCAAGTAGTATTCTTATTGATTCAAGCCTTGCCAAGGGGCAAAGGTTTCATCAAATTCCAAACCTTCTACTTGTGAATATCCTTTTGCCACTAACCTCGCTTTGTTCCTTGTCACCACGCCGTCTTCATTTTGTTTATTACGGAACACCCATTTTGTGCCCACAACATTCTTGCCTCTTGGCCTTTCTTCCAATGTCCAAACTTCATTTCTTGTGAAGTTGTTCAATTCTTCTTGCATGGCCATCACCCAATCCGAATCTCAGAGTGCATCTTCAACTCTAAATGGCTCCGAAGAAGAGACAAAAGAGTAATGTTCACAAAAATTGCAAACTCGAGATCTAGTGATTACCCCCTTTTCTATGTCTCCAAGAATTTGCTCCATGGGGTGATCACGTTGCACACTTTGGTGCAGTCTTAGGTGTGGTGGATGTGAGCTTGCTTGACCTCCATCTTGCTCAACCTCTCGATCATGCGTTGTAGGTTCATCATCTTGTGCTTGAGCATGATCTTCATTAGTACGCAAATCACAAATAAGAGAAGATTTGTTAGTATTTTTGATTGGCTTCTCCTTCTTGACTTGCTTCTTTGGTATTGGCCCTCTTTGGTGAACTTGATGAATTCGGTGCCATTCTTGTTGATCCTTGCATTGTGCTTGCCACCTTGCTTGTAGCCGATGCCGTCCTTCATATGTGGCCATCTTGCATTTGTGTATGCACCTCTTGCATACTCGGCTTCTGCATCATCAACGGCCTTCTCCTTCTTTTGTGCTTGCTCGGTGAGTGCAAGCTCGTTGAGCTGCTGGGTGTACTCATGTACACTGCGGTTCCCACGGGTGAGAGCCATGAACTCCCTAGCCTTCCGGCGCATCACACTGTAGGTATGAAGTGAGAGCGGAAGACCCTCTTGAAGTCCTCCAAGGTGGTCCGAGTGCCGGCGGCCAAGGTGGCTAGGTGGGTAGCCCACCAAGCGGCGGCGGCGCCCTCCGGCTGCTACGCGGCAAAGAGTGTCTTCTGCATGTCGGTGAGGTGGATGAAGTCCTCCGCCCTCATCGGCTCGCCGCCACCGTACCTCGAGGGCTGGGTGCCCAAAAGTCTTGGAACGTGGTCTCTCGAGGCGCCGCGTCGCGGTTCGACGGGCGTAGTTGCCATCACCGGCGGGTGGGGGCTGACGGAGCTCTCGTAGAAATTCATTCTACGTACTGCTGCTGGTTCTCCCGCATCGCTGCAAAGAATTGAGCCATCATGTCCATAGGATTAGGGACAGGTGGCGGCGGCGATGGTGCGTTGTTCCTAGCACCCGGGACCGAGCTCTCGGACCCATCACCATGAAGATCATTGGTGTTGCACGTTCTCACCATTCTGTCATGCAAAAATTGTGAAACCCGTTAATCAATTGATTCGTAAGAGATAATTTGACATGGGAGTAAATAGGCGCACATCGCGATTTAACAACAACGGTAGTAAAACAAAGGCAATGTAGAAATTAGAGAATAAGAAGCATCATCATCCCACACAACACACTTGCAATACCAAGGTTCCAACATAGCACCATAGTTTAGTACGTAAGTCATCGACACCATAGTACATGTACGATTTAAAATAGTACAAGTTCCGATTACACCACATGATACAACAACATACAAGTAGGAGAGTCGATGACAATCCCTACAACATGCACTACTTGTGCCGCTCGGTCCTCCTCCGCGTCGTCGGGCTCCTCAAGCTACTCTCACCGACGCAGAAACATGGTCACACGGGGACCATGTCCACGTGGGCCGTACGCGGTGAGGAAACGGAGGTAACGGGCGTCGACGACGTCTCGCTCTGCAACAGCCAAGTCCCGGACCTGAGCTGTCGTTTGCACCTCTGCTGCATTGCCACGAGGGCCTCCTGCTACTGGAGCTCCTCATGAAGTGTCGTGTTCTCCGCGGTGAGCGAGGTGACCTGCTGGTCCCTACGAACGACTCTAGCGTCGTTGTCCCACGGGGCCTCCATGAGGATGCTCACCTCCCTATTGTGCTACTTTTGCTGACGGTACGAGAATCTCGACGTAGGCTGCGGTGTTCGCCGGCATGGGGTTGAAGTGAGGCGCGGTGGGGTCACACAACACTGCCATGCGGCGTCTCCAACGATGGTCGTAGGGGTCACCAACCGGCGAGTACAGGTACGGTGTCCCGACGAGGTCGGGTGCGTGAAGCTCACGGAGTCTAGTAAGAGCCTCCTGTCATATACTTGCCTTATGGGTATACGAGATGATAAAGGAATGGATGCGCAAAGACACGGTAACAAATCAATGAAGATAAAGACGATGGAGATAGCTGGCGGACTGGTTCCTGAACGGTGCGAAATAACGGAGGATACTATATACCGGTATGGAGATCGGGCGGATATCAATACCAGCGTATGATGACTTGAGGAGCAAGTTAAGGAGTAATTTGTAGTCTGTTAGGACTACGAATTAATAAAGAAAGTTAGAGATAGAGCTCCCATATATGTGATTCATGTATTCGACTAGGACTCCGCATGTAACCCTAGCTCCCCGGATATATAAGGCGGAGCGGGGACCCCCGAAACGGTCCGAGATCTTGCAATTAGCAAATCGCTAAAGGCAATACATAACATACATGACGTAGGGTATTACTCTCGATCCGAGGGGCCTGAACCTGTCTAAAATCGCGCGTTCCTGTGTGTTACGTGTGTTGCACCATCGAATTCCACGCTCGTGAGGGACCGGGTAGTACTAGTGCCGAGTTTAAGACTCGACATTTGGCGCGCCGAGTAGGGGTCCCGGCGAGTTCTTAGCGAGTTCGATGGCTTCTTCGTTCGACATCGACTTCGAGCCCGGCTTCAAGATCCGCTTCGGATCCTTAGACTTCGAAGCTGATTCCGCCAGAAAATTGTTTTTGACGAATTCGACTCGTTGCCGGGCCGCAGCTTTTAAAGCGCGATCACCTGCCACGGTTGATGCCTTTGACTCGAGAATTTAGCGGATGCGACGCAGCTTTAGCGTGAAACATCGGACCGCTTGTGCCTCGGACCGGTGTCCGGCCTGCGGTGATAAGCCGCTCTACCGAGCTTGGTAACGACTTCGAAGAAGGATCTTCAGCCTTCTTCCAAGTATTTATGACGAGTCCGGTTCTTCAACAACTCACCCCGAGGAGGCTGCTGCTGAAGCAGCCGGGATGGCGAAGACGAAGCTAACAATCGTCAACGTGAAGACAATGAAGCGGATGGACATGAACGACCTTCACAACCTTCAGCTGCGAATCATCGCGCAAACGTTGTCGGTACTAGTCGGGAGGGAGGAAGCGTTCCCGCGACTGCTCCCCACGCTACGGACCGTTACCGAGGCAGCTCGGAGACCCGGAGGAAAATTCTCCAGGATATAACAAACGACGGGGATGTTGCGGTGGAATGCGCCATCGATCTTCCAGCGAGCATTGGATTTAAACTCCATGGAAGTGGAGATGAATGGCGCCGGAGTCTTCACATCGCCGAGTCCACAATATCGTGGTAGTAAAGCAAATTCTTGAGACAATACCGGAAGAAGTTTTCAATGCTACGCCGGGATTACGGCGCGCGCTGAATTTGGTAGACGCGGCAGATCTACAAACAAATCAGCTGGTCCATGATCGAGCGGAATCCTCCGGTCGCTCGCGTTCCCACTCGAGAGCGGCCTGCAAGGGCTCGATCCGAAGGAGCTTCCTCCGGTGGAAGGCTTGGACCCGGCACACCCCAATCGCAGATGCACATGAACGGGCTCCGGATCAAGATTTGCGTGTACCGCTCAATGGTAATCGTGACCTTCGAAACGTGCTGATCGATCGCCATGCGAGAGAGGGCGGAGGAGCGCAGAAGACATGAAGAAGACGAGAGGCGATGGACTGGTCATGTTGATGATCGTCCACGGGATCTGCCCCACCACGATCGCGTTTGAACAATTCGCCACGTCACGGGCCGGCTGCTCGGCGCCGCCCACGGTGGAAATTATCCGCGCAATGATCATCGAGGGCATAGTAATAGGCATGCTCATCGGGATGAACGGCCTAGAAGAGATGATCGTCGTGACACTAGAGACCGAAGAGGGCGAGATAAGCCGGGATAGAGACGTCGAACCCGGCGCAGCGACAATGATCGTCAAGCGGCACCTCCGCCTCCACCTCCATCACAACATGAAGAACCGGCGAACAATGATCGTCAAGCGGCGCCTCCACCTCCGCCTCCGCCTCCTTCACGGCACGTGGAGCCGGTGAATAATGATGGACGGGGTGGTTCGGGAGATAGATACCAAGATGACCGCTATTACGACTATTCCGACGACGACGGGGATCGCAATTATCGGCATCGCCCTAGCCGTCGATCTCCGTCACCGGTCCGGACCGGTCTAAGAAGATGATGAATAATCCGTAATCCCCGCTTTCACGCGAGATTTACGCATTTGCAAATACCCCGGGGATTTAAGCCCGGGGCCATTGACAAGTATGATGGCAAAGCACCTCCCGCTGAGTGGCTTCGTATGTACACCACTGCTATTCGGTCGGCAGGAGGAGACACGTTCGTGCTAGCTAATTATCTGCCGATGTGCATGGAGCAGGCTGGACGCTTGTGGTTGCAGTCCCTACCCGAGAGATCCATCTTTTCTTGGGGAGACCTCACTAAAAAGTTCGTAGAAAACTTCCGAGCGACTTGTGAGAAGCCGGGGAATTACTCGACCTCAACGAGTGAAGCGAAGCTCGACGAGACCCTCACCGATTTCATCGAGCGTTTCTGCAATAAGAAGGCCTTAATCCCCAATGTTCCTGATCAGCAAGTGATTGCTGCGTTTCAAGCTGGCGTTCGAAGTGAAGCATTAGTTCACAAGATTGGAAGGCGAAATCGGAACCTTACCATGACGGCGTCGAGTGCTTCAAGATAGCGAGACGATTATGCTGCGTGGTGAATCGAACGTGGTCAATTTGCGCGGGAACAAAGGGAAGGAACCGAAGCATGACCAAGGCAACCAGTCTAGATCCAAGAACAACAATAAGTGCAAGGCTGATCACCTTGTTGCGGATGTCGACCGATCTCATGGAGGAGATCGGCCGGCACCTCCTAAGAGAGGTCCAAGTGAACGATTGTCGTTTGAGACACTTCTAGATGGCCCTTGCATGATCCATAACAGGAATCATAAAGCTAAGGAGTGCTTCTGTTAAGGCCATTTGCTCGGTTTGCCTTGAAGGTTGCACCCTGATCGTCCACGGGAATCGGAGGGATGACAAGGGCAAGGATAAGGAGCGCGATGACAATGAGGATGACGAAGGCTTTCAAGAACCAGCTCGAGAGGTGAACATGATTTATGGAGGCCCGGATGCATATGAGTCAAAGCGGAAGCAAAAATTGGCGTTTCGGGAGGTTAACGCTGTTGCTCCCGCCACTCCTGAATATCTTCGGTGGTCCGAGGTGCCCATCACATTCAGCAAGGCGAGATCATCCGGAGGTATTGACTAAGGCTGGTAAATATCCGCTCATCCTGGCCCCCATTGTTCAAAAGGTGCGATCGAAGAGAACTTTCATTGATGGAGGGAGCTGCCTGGATATCTTGTTTGCTAAAAGTCTGCCGGAGCTTGGCCTTTACGTAGCTGATGCGGAGCGCAGCATTTCACCGTTTCATGGTATAATACCAGGCGGAATAGTTACCCCTTGGGGCAGATTTCTCTGCCGGTGACTTTTGGGACAAAGGAGAACTACGGGAGGGAGAATATTATCTTTCGGGTGGCTGACATAGACTCGGCGTATCATGCTATTCTCGGAAGGCCGGCTCCGGCAAAATTTATGGCCATCCCAAATTATCAATATTTGATGCTTGAAGATGCCTGGGCCAAATGGGGTCCTGTCCTTCAGGGGTGATATCAAGACTGCTTATGCTTGTGAAGTACATAGCACGAGTTGGCCTCTCGGGCCAATTCGGAAGTTGAACGTCGAGAGATCGGGGAAGCAGTGAAGCTTTGGAAGTCCGGGCAAGATTAGAAGATGAAGTCCCGATCAAGAAGGTTGCAAAGGAGAAATTGAAAGGCTGATGCGGTGGTTTCCAAGACTGTCCGACTTGATGAGTCGGACCCCTCCGAGGTCACCCATATAGGGGCTGACTTGGGGGATAAATAGGAAAGCGCGCTCATTCTTTTCCTCTAGGAAAATAGGGATATCTTCGCATGGTAGCCTTCGACATGCCGGGTGTTCCTAGGGAGAAGATTGAGCACGCACTGTTAGTGCGTCCCGATGCGAAGCCGGTGAAACAGAAGCTCCGGAGGTTTGCTCAAGACCGCAAGGAGGCCATCAAGAAAGAGATAACTAGGTTGTTAGCAGCTAAGTTCATTAGGGAGGTGTATCATCCAGATTGGCTCGCCAATCCGGTCCTTGTACCAAAAAGAATACTAAAGAATTAAGAATGTGCGTTGATTATACTTGATCTCAACAAAGCTTGCCACAAAGACCCTTTCGCACCTGCCTCGAATTGACCAAGTTGTTGATTCGACCGGCTGGTTGCGAGCGTCTTTGCTTCCTTGATGCTTATTCAGGGTTTCATCAAATACCGTTGAGGGTTGAGGATCAAATAAAGACCGCGTTTATCACCCCCTTCGGAGCATGCTTGCTACACAACTATGCCATTTGGATTGAAAAATGCCGGAGCTACATATCGGCGTGGCATACAACGTTGCTTGGATTCGTAGTTAGGAAGGAACGCAGAAGCTTATGTCGATGATATAGTGGTAAAATCCCGAGAAAACAGAAGATCTTCTCTCGACTTGGCGAGAGACCTTCGATGATCTGCGGAGTTTTTCCATGAAGCTAAACCACTAGGAAGTGTGTGTTTGGAGTTCGTTACGGGAAGCTACTTGGTTATACTGGTATCATGGAGAGGTATTGAAGCTAATCCAGAAAAAATTCAGACGATTGTTAACATGCAACCCCGAGTTGCTTGAAGGATGTCTAGAAGGCGACGGGCGGTATGGCGGCTCTCGGCCGTTTCATTTCAAGGCTGGGAATACGTGGACTTCCGTTCTTCAAGTTACTCAAAAAGCAAGATAAGTTTGAGTGGATGATGAAGCACAAGCTGCGCTTGATCAACTTAA
>JAUNZO010000140.1:0-197509 GCA_031894775.1 Chloris gayana | reverse complement strand
CCTCAACAAGTTCGCCTCGCACAAAAATGTTAACAACAAAGCCCTGATTATCTAATATACTCCGCAAGTCTTACCCGACAAAATGGTTATAAAACCGACTCCTAATATGCATGGGGTTGACCGAGCTTGCTGGAAATAGCCAAAAACAAGTGCCTAGGTAATTGTCTAATTTCAGTTTTTAGCCATGTTAAAAGGGTTGTAACATAAGCATAAATTTAGTGAGCAAGACTAGCATTTCAAGGTTACAATACAATGATTAAATACTTCAAAAATACTACAATGCAATCTTCTTGAGACAAGTGGTACTCAATCACCGCAAGGGACATCGATATATATCGATTTACATGCTACTGAAGAAACCCAAATACACGACATACGCGTCATTTAAGAACACGTATGGCCACCTTTCACGAGATCATCATAGATATGAGCCGGGTCCACCCTCCGAGTGTATGTCCCCCTTGCGACCACGATACGTCCGGTCCAAGGATAAACCACACAAATCTGTGCAACCACCATGTCCGTCACTTAGCACAAAGGGTGGAGTGACCGTCTAACACTACGACTCTCAAGTTACATCAGTTTACCAACTCCCATACGAAGGAATGCATTTGGTACACAACTCAATATGGGCTCACGGAGTCACAACGAACGGTCCTCAACCGACACACACAGGACTATGGCGAGCAAGGGCCAACCTTGTCATCGTATCCTACACATGCACTTCCCGTACGGTCTCCAATTTAATCATGTGAGAGGGTAACCAATATATTTGAACCCTAAATTGAGTGGTCTCCAAACCGTTCGGTGTTGCTACCGATGACTCCATTAAGCATAGCATACTAACGGAAAAGATTATACTTAACCAATGACCATAGGAATAAAGGATCATAATGCAACTAGGTTGTGATCAACTCCTAAACATAAGTGCACAATACATAACATAGACATATGTGAATTTAAACTAAAAACTAAACAAGTGGATTATGCACTCGGGGCTTGCCTTGGGATTGATCGAAGTTAGCACTCTCAACAACGTTCAGCTCAACGGGTTTTTTTTTTCTCGTAGTTGCCTTCTTCGGTCCGGGTCCCTATATGAGTGCAATGCAATGCATGAGCATAGGTGAATACATAGACATCGATACATGGAACTTTCTCAATAAATATGGATGATGATGTTATATGCTCATGAGATAGAAATTACTTATGCATGAAATGATATGCTTGCATATGGATAGTGAATCATAAATAAAGTCGAGGCGACAAACTTCTAATTAAGAAAAGCATAGATAAAGCAAGATATAAGCATATTACTTAGAAGTAAATATAAGAGTCATTCCCTCCTAGCTAGGCAAAACATAGCACAAGAGGAAACATTTTTAATGTCTAACTTGCTAATATGACACATGACAACATGAGCATAGCACATGATGCATCGAAGATAACCTATGTAAGCTATCTTGCTGCCATGCATATCGATAAAAATCATGATAGATGTGGTCATGCATAAAATCTAAGAAGTTACATAACTTGACATATATAGCAATATGGCAAAATATGCTATGCTAATATCAACGTTGCACTTAATAAACCCTAACTTAAGCAAGAAGTGCCACAACTCAAATTTATGCATAATTTCTGTGAAAAAGCATAAAAGAACAATATTTAAGCACAATAAACATGTATGCGTAAATTGTAAAGTTTTACATGAATTAAGCACATAATGCAATATGACAATTATGCAATGCTAGGTCATCATTGAACTTAACAAATTCAAAATTAAACAAAATTTCTTACAAAGCTAACTTATACATGATCCTCTGTGGAAATGCATAAAAGAGCAATAAAAAGCATAAGAAACAATAAGCATGAATTTTTGGCTAATATTTTCAAGGTAATTTACTTATAGGAATTTATCTACTACATGAGCAATAATGCTAAATATCATGAAAACATGTATGAATGCATCATGAGCAACCATCAGGGGGTCCAATATGTTATGATCAGTGCTCATGCAAATTTTCATGATTTTTAGAATTTCCAAGAATTAAATAGGATTTTACGAGCTTAACAAGGTGCCATTTTTTTTAATTAAAACTTCATTTTCTTACACAGAACCCTAGGTCCAAGTTCATCTTTCAAGGATTCCAAAACATTTTATTTTGCATTTTTATCACTTTTAAATCCGGAGATATGAATTTGTTAACTTGCTAACTATTTTTCTATTTTTCTGATTTTTGCTTGTGAGCGAAGAAAAGAGAATGAAACAGAGCTTATGTGGATCTTCTATTTTCCCTAGAGAGAGCTGTTATTTGAGCATGAGAGATGGTTGCAAAAGATGGATAAGAAAGTGATACAACCATGGTGAGCTTAAGTTCAAGCAAGAGCTCACCGGAGAAGCACAAATCGACGGTGAAACTCGAAGTATTCTTGATGCCACACTTAAGAAAGAGCTTGGGGATCAACCAAACCACATCATGAAAGTGTTGGAGGGAGTCCAAGTGTAGCCTCTTGCTACCCTTGCTCATGCCAAGGTAAACCATGGCAATGGAGTTTGAAGGTGAGTGGCCATGGTGGTTGTGTTTGGAGAGAAGAAAAGAGGAAGAAGATGGAGACTTGGCTTGGGCTCTTGACCAAAGAGAGGATGAGGAGGAGCTTATGGATGTGGTTCCTGCCTTGGCCTAGCATTAGGTGGGTTGCTTGGTAGAGAAGGAAGTAGAGATAAGAGAGAAAGTGGGTCCCACAAGGTGGAAAAAATCTGCCAACCTTACTTGTTGCAGTCAAGAGCAAGTTAACCTAATTTTTGTTGGGGTTGCCAATTTTTGTGGAGGTGTAGCATCAAATTTGGGCAAATTTTATATAGAACTTTTCTTGAGATTTGGCCTACAAAAATTAATAAAAATTCTACACAAAAACCTACTTTTACTAAATTTCTAGGGCTATTTAACCTTTACCAAAAATTATGGTAAAATCACTAAAATTCCTATTTTTGCATATCCTTCATGATTATGCAAAATATTGGTATGGTTATGTTAATATTTTTGAAGTGTGGCCAACCCTAGATTAAGCTTTAAATTCGATATTTATTTGCAAATTCAATTCAAAGTTTAAATTTGAATTTGAAATTTTACTTTATTTGATCCTTTGAGCCGTTAGTGACATCGGGATGTCACACTTCCTCTTCCTCTTCATACTCATCATCATCAACAGGTGGTGGAGGTGGAGCATCATCACCATTATCATCCGACCATACGTACACTGGGGAATCCTCATCCGGTTCAACTTTAGACCCATCCGAAGAAACCTCAAGACCTTGAGCTCTCGCCATTACCTTGAGTCTATGAGCATTCTTCCTAGTCCTTTGCTCATTTTTGTGAACCTTAGCACCGATGGAGGTACACATCCCAAATATCTTCTTGATACCGCTCATGATGCGCGATGTGGGAGAGCCACGCCTCTTAGGAGCACTAGAGGAGAAACTCTGCTCCCCTAGAGGAGGATGGTGCATGACGAGCCGCGTGAGTCTTGACTAGCTTGGGTTGAATTGGAAGATGCATGGATTCCTTCTCAAAGGTTAAACCGGTTTCCTTCTCAATCATTGGCATGATAAAAGGTGCATGTGGCAAAGTCCGGCGAGTAGCATAGGACGCTCTATGGATCTCCTCAATGATGAATCCCACTACATCAAAGCCTTCCGAATCCGGTGCAAAACATGCGAGGACATTACGAGAGTAGGAGGCAATGGTAGTGGCATATCCGTCCTTAGGAGATGTTGTGGCGAAGGATGCGGTTCATGAGGAGGTTGTAGGGCTGCAATCCCTCTATGCTGCCAATGAATGCATTGTTCGGGTCGGTGTACATGAAAGCAATGGCACGATCAGGAAGGGGCTTCTCATTCACAATGCTAGGCCTCCTATGATCATTGTTGGGGAGAGGGAAATATGATCCAAATTTTGTGTAGCTCACATTGTACCGGATGCCTTAAGTCATCCAATAAACCTTAGAGTTGGCACTATCAAGAAAAAGGGTGGCCCGGAACCGACAAAGCACTTCTTCATTCCAGTCATACCGGAATCACATAAGATCATACACTCTCCTAGATTTGCACATGTCAATCACTTGGTTGAGCAATGCATCATTCTTGGATTTCCATGTACCTCTAATCGATCCATTGGTGAGGGTGCAGGCGGTGTTACTTCTTGCTTCCCATGTTAATGAACATGGAGTGATAATAGTCCTGTTGGAATAAAGTGTAGAAGTGGTCATCACTTGCTTCTTGCGCATGAGCCAGCTGAGGATGCTTCATCCTATCTTCAAATAGTGCTGCATGTGCTTTCTTGTAGTCAAACGGTGAGTGGTGCCCTAAATACACTCGGAGGATGCACCACTAGACCATGCAACAACTGCAAATTTGCTCCTTGGACTCCATGGGCTTGTGAAGACCCTTGGCCTCTCGCTGGACCCTTTCCTTTGGCCCTCCTGTCGAGGAAGAGGTGGTGCTCAACGCTCAACTCAAACTGTTTGAGCACTCTGTGGTGGCCTTATCACGGTGCTCTTCCTCCTTTTGGAGATAGGAGCAATCTCCTCGCTCTCTGCCGCCCCTTTGTAATCCGATCCCTCGTCCTCAAATTCTTCCACATAGTCCGTCCTACTCTTCCTTCCCGGCATCTTGGTGCGACCCATCCGACAGGTGACAAGAGTGAAGTCAACAAAGGTGCAAAGGATAGACGAAAGAATACAAGGTTGTGTTAATTTTCTTGGGACTACATCCGTCGGGACGGAAGTTCCATCGGAGACGAAAGTTTTGTCCGGAACGGAAGTTCCATCCGAGCGGTTGGAAGCACATGAAAATCCACATAACTTTGAATCTAGCCTCTATCTACTCAAGTCCTTCAAAGGAGGTGTACATTAGTCACTAGGGAACTATTCTACACAAAGGAATCGACAAGTACTTCATCGCATGAGTAGATCAGGAAAAAGGCACCAAAATCCATACTTGCAGGGTCAAACGAGCAAGGGAGACCACGGAAGTAGTTGGGGTACCGAGGTTCCGAGGGGTGGAGAACCTTCTCCATGGATTTCTTCTTCAAATCCGCGAGTCAAAAGATGAAATTGGTTAGGGTTGGTAGAGGAGAGAGAAGGTTGAAAGTGAAATGGGTGAGGTGAAAGGGTAAGATGGAGGCGACCTAGGGTTAAAAACCGACGGCGACGGAAGTTCTGTCGGGATGACGAAGTTCCATCAAAAACAAAGAGATTTTGACGGAAGTTCCATCGATCATGGAAGTTCCGTCGATCCTAGCTTCGAAAGTTCTGTTCCATTGATCGTGGTTTTTAAACACTAAGTTATGACAGAAGTTCCGTTAGGAACCACGGATGTTCCGTCGAAACAGAAAGTTTCATGGAAGTTTCGTTGTGGACGGAAGTTCCGTGAGGATAGAAAAGAAAGGGTTGGAACTAGGAGTTGTGTTCTCTTGTGAATAGCCAATAATCGACCAAGGGAAACAATACTCACAAGATAGACAACATGATCATAAGATCAACGCCAAATGCACCACAAAAACAACTAATAATTTTTGCAAAATCTTTTCAAGAAAGCACAAAAGCATTCAATTTCATGAATATGTGCAAGATTTCATTCCACATTAGAAGAATCAAGTATATTGAGTTCACTCCTAAGCTCAAAAAACCTTTTCTCATCTAGGGGCTTGGTAAACATATCGGATAGCTGTTTGTCGATTCTCACATAGCTAATCTCAATGTCCCCCTTGATAGGGGTTCCCGATGTTGCCCCTCTTGCGGTCCTCCACTAGTGAGAGACCGAGTGAAAAGGAGTTCATCACCTCCTTGCTCGGGTCTCCTGCCTCGAGAGCAATTATGTCGAAGTCGAAGAGGATGGCATCGTGACCATGTGTGTGTCGTCACGCACATAAAACACGACGGCCTCGCTCCTGTCTTTGCCAATGCCAAGTTGCATGGTCGAGGCGACCTCCGTGGCTATGTCGGCGTTGTAGTCGATCAATGCACGGTGGAAGCCGCCCCAAGCAACGTTGTTGAGCATCCTCCGGAGATCGACCCACATGCCGATCTCCGAGAGGAACATCTCGTCGAAGTCGAGATTGGGTATGAGCCGCCCTCGAATGGTGTCGTACCACCGCTGCTCGTTCGCGCTCATGAGGGTGAAGCCCTCACTACCACGCACGACACGTATGACGACTATTGAGAGCATGCCTCCCCGTGCGTCGCCATGTTCATCGGGGTTGTCCGGCTCGTTGTACGCTCCCTCAAAGGGAGAAGGATGTCGGGGACGGTGTTGTGATGGCGGACGGCATAAGTGTCCGCCGGCGAACCGGTGGAGATCATCTCTACCGACCCGCCGCTTAGCCGTCAAAGGCAATAGAACCCCCGCCCCCCCTCGCGGAAGAATCCCCGTCGGAGCCCGTGTCGCCGGAGTTGGTGCTTGTCGGAGTTGCTCCGACAACGCATCCGCCTCGTCGAGGCTCCGAAGGGAAGAGCCGATGCGATCCATTACCCGCAAAACAAAGTGACGTGTTGCAAAAACTGTGCAAAGTGGGAGAGTGGAGGAGTTACGGGGGTGTTGTGCGGGAATGAGGCATCATGGGATCCTTTTATAATGGCCAAGCCTTCTAGGGGAAGGAATCCCCCCCCCTCGGGGACGATTGAAATTCGAATCGTGCCGATCGGCGCAGGGAACCGTAGCACCCGGATTTTTGGCCAAATTAAAACTCACTAAATAAATCATTTTATTTTATTCAGGAAAAACAATTTTTGAAAATAACTAGGAATTAAAAAAAACCTAATTATAGCTATAGGGAAAATAACACCTAGAATTTTTAAATAAAACCCTAAAGCTTGCAAACTTGTTTGTTTCTATTTTAATTGCCTTACTTTTATGTTGTTTCATCTCATTTTTGGTTTATTTGAATTTATTTGGCTTTTGTCAAATTCTATTTGAATTAAGGAGTGAAGAAGGAAACATAGAAAAGAAAAAGGAAATAAAACCTCGTTGGGCCGCCGCGGACCCACTTCCCTTCCCCGGCCCAGCCCACCTAAACCGGCCACCCATCCCTTATTCCCCAGCGCGCCACGGACGCGACGCGCGTCGCGCGCACGCGCGCGACGGCCGAGCGAGCCCCACATCCGCTAGCGCTGCCGCCTCCGCGTCCCGCGCGCTCATCGCCGACCTCGCACCCGCACCAAAGCCGTTGACCATCCCTTGGCTGCTTCCCCTTCCTTATCCCCTTGGTCCTCGTGCCTTGTAGCCGGGATCGTTGTACCCGGCTCCCCGTCGTTCCCTCGCTTCCGGCCCACCGTCGAGGCCGCCCGTCGACTTGTGCCGACCCGAGGGCCTCGCCGAGCGCGCCGCGCCCGCCAAGCGCTCCGTACGCGGCCCCCTTGTCCTTCCCCGCGAACGCCGGCCGGGCCGCCACGGCCATGGCTACCGCCATCGCCACCCGTGCCACTCCCCGTATAAATGCCGCCCCGCGCCGCGTTTGCTCGCCACCGCAGCCGGCCGAGCTCGAGCGGGCAAGCTCCCCACCCCCTGTTCCCCTTCTCCCCTTCCGCCTCTACATAGCGCCGGCCGCCGCCTCCCCTCTCTTCCTCATAGCCGCAGCGCCGGCTCCCTCCCCCTCTCGCGCGAGCCGTCAAGCCGCCTAGCCTCGTCGTGCACCCTCGAAGCTCCCCGACCCCCCCCCCGCCCGTCCACATCCCTACCTCCCGGTGCGAGTCGCCACGCGCCACCGCCGCGCCCGCCTCCGGCGGGCGGGCTCATCCACACCCGACGCCGCCCTCGTCACGAGCCCTAACCTCGGCTCCGTAATGGCCGGCCGAGCCCCGTCGTGCCCTCCCCTTCCCCTTCGGCCGCCTGCGGCAACCGAAAGCTCGATTCCGGTGAGCCTCCCCTGCCGCGCCGGCCCTCGGCCGCCTTCGAGCATCGCCGTCCCACCACCTCCATCCGATCCAAGCTCAACGTCCGGGATTAGAAAGGGCATACCCCTTCGCCCTATTTAAATCCCGACCGTCGATCCGGATATACACGCCCACGATTTTCCCGCCTTTTCTCTTTAGAAAACAAATCCCACCTATCCCGGAAATGCCATTTTACAAAAAGCCCCCTGGCCTTTTCTAGAATTAATTAAGAACCCTCCCTTGGTTCCCGCCACATAGCGCAGGATGTGCTTCACGAGCAGCAAGGTGATCCTCCCGCGGCTCCTCCAGGAACCGACTCACATAGCCAACCCGGAAAGCAAGATCGGGCGAGTGTTCACTAGGTACCTCAAACTCCCCACGATGCTTCCGTACTCGGTGGCGTCAACCAATGGCTTCTTGCCGAGCTTGCTTAGCTTTAGCCGCGTCTCCATGGGTACTTTGTAGGGATTGCACCCATCCATGCCACTCCTCTCCGGAATCTTGCTCGGCGTAGGCACCTTGGCTCAACGAGATCCCCCTCGCGCTTTGCTTCACTTCAATGCCGAGGTAGTAGTGAAGCCGACCGAGGTCGCTCATCTTGAACACGGCCGTCATCTCTTCCTTGAACGCCACAATGCCATCGGAGCTCGAGCTGGTGATCACAAGGTCATCGACGTAGACCCCAACCACCGAGTTGAGCATTGTCATTTTGCCCGACGTAGATGGCATGCTCCGACCGACTCCTCCCTGAAACCGAGCGACGACGGAATGTCGTCAAGCTTCACGTTCCAAGCGCGCGGTGCTTGATGCGAGGCCATATAATGCCTTTCGCAACTTGAGCACCTTATGCTCCTTCCCGTTGATGACGAAGCCGCCCGGCGCTCGACGTAGACCTCCTCCTGCAGGTCGCCATTGAGGAATGCCGACTTGACATCCGTGTTGTGCACCTCTCACCCCTCGTGCGCCGCGAGGGCGATAAGTAGGAGCACCGAGTCGAGACGAGCAACCGGCGCGAACACCTCGTCATAATCGATATCGTGCCGTTGTGCGTAGCCTTTCACCACGAGCCGTGCCTTGTGCTTGGACACAGCCCCGTGCTCGTCCCTCTTCACCTTGAAGACCCACTTCACTCCGATCGCCTTACGATCGGGCGGGAGGTCGGCGAGGCACCATGTGTCGTTCTCCTTGATGGATTCCATCTCCTCCATCATCGCCTTCCTCTAGCCGGGACTTCGCTCCGCCTCCGCGAATGAGGCGGGCTCGTCGGCACTCACCGCGTGTAGCTCCTCCATCACTAGTGCGCGCGACGCGAATCCACGTGGTGTGGTTTGCCCGATGATGTCATTGATGCTGCGAAACCGAAGAGGCACGTCATCGTCGTGATCGGCATCGAGATTGTCGTCGTCGACGTCGTCCGGCAAGCCGGGCTCTCGCTCGCCTACCCCCGCACTTGGAGGCGGTGATAACTCTCCTGGCGCATCTCCCTCGGGCTCCTCAACCGCCTCGTCAATCACCGGTGCAGCTTGTCCCAAGGTGGTGTACTCCACCGTGAACATGTCGTCGCCACCAACCGGTTCACCGTCGTCGCCACCGGCACCCCGGTCCCACTAGGCTTGCTCGTCGAACACCACGTCGCGTGTCACGTGGACACGCTTCGCGATAGGATCGTAGGCGCGGTATGCCTTGGAACCGCGCTCGTAGCCGATGAAGATTATCTTCCGACCATAGTCGTTGAGCTTCTTCGAGTGCGGCGTCGTGTTCGGACGTAGACGATGCAGCCGAATGTCCTGAGGTGGTGCACCGTCGGTTTCTTCCCGTGCCACGCCTCGAATGGAGTAATGCCGTCCACACTCTTTGTCGGGCACCGATTCAACACATACACGGCGGTGTTCACCGCCTCGCCCGGAACCATCCAGGGAGCCCCTTCGCCTTGAGCATGCTCCTCGCCGAGGCCACCACCGTGCCATTCCGGCGCTCGACGACGCCGTTCTGCTGCGGGCTATAGGGCGCGGTGTGTTGGCGATGAACACCCTCACCCGCACGAGTACTCCGCGAACTCCGTTGCGGTGAACTTGCCGCCACGATCGATCCGAGTGCCTTTAGCTTGACGCCGGACTCACCCTCTGCCCGCGTTTGGATCTCCTTGATGGCTGCCGCCGCACGATCCTTAGAAGGAATCGCGGCTACCCACATGTACCTACTTAGGTCGTCGACCAACAGCAGAAGGTACTTGTTACCTCCGGGTGTCGCAGGAGAGATATGCCCAAAGAGATCGCCGTGTACCGGCTCGAGACGTTTCGCGCCCGGTACTCGCTTGTGCCGAAAACAAGGTGTGCCTTTGTTTCCCGACTTGACACGCCTCGCACGGATGACCGACCTGCCCGATCTTCGGTAGGCCATGCACTAGCTCCTCCCGAGCAAGCTTCCCGAGCGCCGCCATATTGACATGGCCGAAACGCTCGTGCCGGCGCCACGCCTCCTCGTCACCGTGCCCGCGTACCACCGGGCACGATGGCTTTGCCACCTTGATCCGGAGCTTGTACAAGCGGTTCCCCGCCCTTGCCACCTTTGCCAGCGCTGGCCGCCGAGATCACGGACTCTCATCATCCCATCCTCGATCTTCGTCTTGTAGCCGGTCTTGTCGAGCTGCCCGATGTCGATGATGTTCGTCGTCGGCCGGGGGATGAAGTAGACTCCGGGGAGCGACTTGAGCTCGCCGTTCTTGCATTCGAAGACGATGGTGCCTCCGCCCTCAATCCACGCCATCGAGTCATCGCCGAAGCGGACGGTGCCCAAGACCTCCGTGTCCGGCTTGGAGAAGGCAGCCCTAGATCCGGACATGTGATTGGTGGCACCGGTGTCCGGGACCCGGGTCTCCGCATCCCGGTCCTTCTCGTTGCCGGGGTCGGCGAGCACCTTCTCCTCCCGGATCTCGATCCGGGCAAGGGATCCCGTCGACGTTGCCCTAGATCCATTGGTGTCATCTTTCCGGCCCATCTCCTGCAGGGCGACATCGACGAGACGACCCCGCCGATGATCCGCTTGCGGGTTTCGGCGGTGGGGTAGAGTCTACGGTCGCGGATGTCGTCAAGAGCCGAGCAAGGTCTCCTCCTCATCTTGCGCGACGTGGGCTTGCTCCTTCTTGGGCTTCGACCTGCATTCGCGAGCCCAGGTGGCCCATCTTACCGCAACGCCGACATTCATCGCCGGTAGACCTGTTTGACTTCGGTGGCCCACTAGACGACGACCCGCCGCGCCCGCGGCTTCGTCCCCGTCTACCTCCTCCTCTGTTCGCGCCGTCGCCTCCCCTCGCGCCGTCGCCGGAGTGGTTGTCCTCCTCGCGCTTCTTCCTCTCGTGCGTCCCACTCCTCCTTCGTGAGGTACAGCTTGCCCTCGTGCTCGTAGCGACGACGACGCTTCCTCAAACGCCTCCTCCGCCTCCTTGAGCCTCCCGACCGGATCGGCGATCGACATGGTCGACACGTCCGATAGTGTCTTGATCGCGATCGTGATCCGCTTGAAGCGTTGGTAGACTACGGAGGATCTTTGCGACGATCACAGCATCCGTCACCTCCTCATCGAGCGTGGCAAGATGCGTCGCCATGTTGTTCGAGCGCAACGCGTAGTCCTCGACGGTCTCACCTTCGTCGAACGCGGCGAGATCGAATTTCCGGCGCAACCGTTGCGCTGTTGACTTCTTGACGCGATCCGCCCCGACCCTCATGGTCGCGATCGCGTCCCAAGCCTCCTTGGCCGTCTCCTTCTTTGCGATCGTCGGCACCATCTCTCGGAGGCACCGCACCGCACAAGGCGTCAAGCGCCATCATCTCCTCTTGGGCATCATCGCCACCACTCTCGATGACGTTCCACAACACCCGCGCCTTGAGCTTCACCTTCATTAGGAGTGCCCAATCGGAGTAATTGGTCTTGGTGAGAGTGGGGTAGCTAGTCCCACCTCCAACCTCATAAATCACCCATTGGATCACGGCGCCGTCTGCGGAGGTCTCGCCCTTGGCACCCTTGGCGTTGTTCTTGTCATCACCAGCCATCGCCTAGGCTCGTAGCTAGCTCGATATCACTTATTGAAATCTCGCCGAGTAACGACGCGCACGTCGCCGGAGAGATCACGGCCAAGAAGACAAAACTCACGAGAGAAAAATAAGAGATGCAATCTGAATTTTGGTGCTGCAACAAACAGCTTTTATGGACTCTATTGCTCTTTGCTCGTATATAAAGGCTATTACATGGGAAGAAAATAGGACTCCTACCCTAATTCGAATTGGAAAGATAAACTACCAAACTTAACATCTAAGAAAAATAGGGTACTAACTAAGGAAGGTAAGGATTTATTTCCTACATCTCTAAGTACGCACACTTTATACCGCTGGGTCACCCTTACTCGGCGACGTCGGTGGCTAAGGCTTTCTTCGCCGACATCGTCCGCCTTCACGGGCTGCCGTCCTCCATTGACGGTGACCGAGATCCTGTGTTTACAAGCTCCTTCCGGAAGGAGCTGTTCTCACCGGCCGGGGTGAAGCTCAACTTGACGACGGCTTTTCACCCTCAAGCGGATGGCCAGGCTGAAGCGACCAACAAGATCATCTCCATGTATTTGCGCTGCCTCACCGGTGACGAGGCTTCGGCAGTTTTGTTACAATTCTTCGTTCCAGGCCTCTCTCCGCATGTCACCATTCAGGGTGGTGTATGGCCGCGATCCTCCATCCGTGCGTGCATATGCCGCCGGCAGCTCGCGGTTGCCGGCCGTCAATCATCAACTCGCTGGAGCGCGATGAGTTTCCGGCTCAGGTCCGGGAGCGTTTGGAGCAAGCACAGCAGGTGTACAAAGCCCGGTTCGACAAGAATCATCGGCTTCTAGAGTTCGCTGCCGGTGACTGGGTGTGGTTACGACTGTTGCACCGACCGATGGCTTCACTGCAGCAACAGAAGAATGGCAAGCTTGGGCCCCGGTATTATGGTCCGTTCAAAGTGCTGGACAGAATCGGCGACGTCGCCTACAAGCTGGACTTGCCGCCGGGCGCGCGGCTCCACGATGTGTTTCACGTTGGCCTGCTTAAGAAGTACCATGGAGAGGAACCCATGGGACCCGGCGTGTTGCCGCCAGTTCGCCATGGTCACGCTTGTCCAACACCAGCCGCAGTACTTAAGGGGCGCCTAGCCCGCGGTGTGCAGGAGCTGCTAGTTCACTGGGACGGACAGCCGGCGGCAGAGGCTACCTGGATGCCACTAGAGGAGTTTTGCCGTCTCTACCCTACGTTTCCGCTCGAGGACGAGCTTGTTTTCCAGAGGGGAGAGATGTCATGACCGGCCTGCAGTACCAACGACGGCGTGTCAGGGACCAGAAGCTTGCGGCGAACAAAGTGGCAGGCTGAGCAGTTTTAGCGCCAACTGAATACAGGAGATTGGTTTGAGTTAGTTTAAGTTGTTAGCTGAGTTTTAGGAAGTTGTTAGCCGGTCCTACGGTGTATAAGTAGGAGCCAGGGTCCAGGACCAAGACCGTCCACTTCATTTAAATACCATCTCCGTCGTTCCGTCCCAACCAATTCATACATCTCGCCTGTTCGTGAGAGAGTACGAGAGAGAGCTCGTGACAGTAGGCTTAATGCTCACCTTAAGGACCTAATGCCTGGGCTTACTGCAAAAATGTTCCGTACATATAATGCTTCCATCACCTTGGATGATATTGTAGGTTAAAAAACATTTATAAGGTTTCCAATTCTTTTCTTTCAAATTGAACTCTCTAGATTCACAAACTGTCAGAGGTGTATGAAGTATGTTGAAGCTTGTCATGTATCTGTATATTGTTAGTATATTCTTGATCGTTGCAAAGTGCATCATGAGCATTACATTTTGTTTTGGAACTCTTATTTGGACATGCATGTATTAATTCAAATTTTCTTATCAGATAATTGTCCAATCTAAATTTCAGCTTTTCATTCTGTAATCTGCAGACTGACATTATGGATTAATTAAATGTCACACTGTTGACTTGGAATGATGAAGGAGAGCAGGGAGGTAAAAAGATTATGAATTGTTTCCCACTTTAGTTTGAGACTGCTATTTGTGGCAGTTTAATGATTTTTTTATGTTTGTCCCTGCTTCACTTATTGGTCTCTACCAAGGATTACAGTAGTATGGTCCTTAATTACGATTTGTATTTTGTGATTATCCTTTTTCCTTTATTTTTGTTTTGTGTTCGTGTTTTAAGTTTTAATGATAAAAAAACCAAAGAATATTTTTGATTCATTGTGGTTGCATTGGTCACTGTTTGTAGTCATATGCATGATCATCGGCAGAAAATTGCTGTTTGCTAGACTAGATTTTTATTCACAACTAATAGTGTAAATTAGGATTTATTGGTGTCCTAAAAAAGGATTTATTGGTTAACTCCTTCAGTTCTACTGCAGAGCCCAGTCCGCCGTTTTGATTCACTTATATTGCCATCAATTTTTTTTGTAGTATGCTTCTTGATTAAGAAACAAAGAGAATAGTAGAGGGAAATGATAATAGTGTAGTGTCGACATTGTTGGCATCTTGCTACTCACTTGATAGAAGAATAATTCATGTGGATGCTACATGTACATGTTAAAAAGATTCTTCTGCCAGAGTAAAAAAAAGAGGTAATAGAATAGATGAATACAAAAGACAAGGAAAATGCATGCAATGTGTTTTGAAATGGAGGGTATACGGTATCCAGAGGCAGGGTGAAAAAGGACCTTATCCGAAAAACAACTGCCCTGTCCCTTATTGGTAATGTCTGCTCCTCAAGACCTTTGACTTCTGCTACGAGCTTTTGAAGTGATTGCAGATGAGGCATGTTCACCCCACTAATAATCCGAATGATCCAAAAGTATTTATGCATGTTTCTCTATTTAAATGGTCCATTTATCCTTGTTCATTTAGAGTATGTTAACTGCTTGTCGATTTATGTGGAACTCCAAGTTCTGAATTTATAATAGTAAATACATTATTAATATCCTTGCAGTAGATGTCCACAAATCTAAGATGTGCACAATCGAACAGCTGAATAGATTGAACATTCAGGAGCTTGTGTTTCTGCCAAGTGCAGAATCAATTTTTCACGGATTAAAAAATCGCCAATTGTGAGTGGAGACAAAACTTATGTTGGTGATTAAAAATGAACCATTGCCTACATTTAAATAGGCCTGAAACTGATATTAAAAAAAGATTCCAAAGAGTAAGTCTAATTTCTCTGTTTTTGTACCTTTTCTTCCTTGTTATTTTATTCTTCTAAACTGACAGCAGTAGAGAGGGTACTCATAGTTACTATGTTATGGTCGGACTGAAATACCAGCGCCGCCGTCAACAAAAAGGAGAATAAATTAGTTAGTCAGTTGTTAGCCAAGTTTGCTAGTTTGTTTTAAAGATAAAGTTTGTTAGTTAGTTGAGATTGAGTCGGATTGTAATCAGATGGTGCTGGCCATATAAGCCGCACGTTAGCAATCAATAAAGTCAGCTGGAGATTGAGATCAATCTCTCCCGCTCCCTTGTCCGCTGTGCCGCCAACTCGCTAGCACCGCCGGCCGTCGAGACGGCGCCGCCATCTCGTCGGCGGGGTTTCAAGCCTCGTCCTCCCACCTCTCACGCCTACCTTCTGCGCAGCCTCTCAAGTCCTAACAACCTGGTATCAGATTTGCCGAGCATCCATGGCCCAACCGCCCTCTTCTCCAACACCACCACAGCCAATAGTCCACCCGCCTCCGCCGCCTCTAGCCCACCGGCTGGTTTCCACGACCAACCCACTTGTGGCGCCGGTTCCTTCCTCCGGCGTTTCCCTCGCCCCATAGTTTCCACCGCCGCCACCGTGCCGGGTCCCCTGGACACCTTGACCACCGCCATCTACGGTTTGCGAGAGCGGATGGGTCAATTTGCCACCCGCCTCTCGAACTTGAGGGTCATATGTCCGTGCCCGCTTCGCTCTCGCGCCGCAGCCCGCCAACCTTCCCTACGGCTTGCCGGGTTTCGGCGGCATACCTCATTTGCTCGCGTCCACCTCCACGATCGTCCACACCGCGGCCTCCAACCCCACCGTGCCCATCCACCAAATCCAATTTCCACCCTCCCCATCCCCACTACCCGCTTTCCTAGGCCCACGACCACTCGCTACGGCTCGCTCGCCGGCAGTGACGACGGCATCGGCGTTCCCCACCTAGATGGTCGTGAGGACCCCCTCGGCTGGCTCAATCGGTGCGAGCAGTTTTTCGCGCCCGGCGCACCCGCGACGCGGACAAGGTCCGGCTGGCATCATTCCACATGACAGGAGCGGCACAGCAATGGTACTTTGTGATGGAACGCGGCATGGGCGACGTCGACCGGAGCTACTTCCGATCGCTCCGCCGACAGCGCTTCGGACCCGCCATCGGTATCAATCACCTCTCCGATTTGGCGCGTCTTCCATTTGGCGGTACGGTGGAAGCATATCGGAGGCGTTCTCGGCCCGGATGGCGCATGCCGGGCCACCGTCTCCGCTCCAACAAGCTCGGCTCTTCACCGGCGGTCTTCCCGAAGCAATCCGGATTGAGGTTGAGCTCCATGCACCACAAGAACTCCAGCGTGCTATGGCCTTAGCTCGCGCTTACGAGCGCAAGTCGGCGGCCCTCTCCGTGCAAGCCACGGGCCGCCCACCTCGGGCCGCCTCGACCAGCCTACGCTTCATCGGCCGCTCGCTGTTTCGGTCCAACCGGCCTCTACCACACCCACGCTGGCCACCGCCCCGTCTTCTAGCACACAACAACGCCCTCTGCGGCGCCGACACCGGCGGAGATGGTGGAACGCCGCTGCCAAGGGCTCTGTTTCAATTGCGACGATCCCTATGTCCGCGGCCACAAGTGTGCTAGGCTTTTCTACCCGGAGGTCACGGATTTCGATGAAATGGATCCGCAAGTGCCCCATGAGGACGAGCCCATGGTCGATTTACCCCCGCTGATCTCGCTCGCACGCCATCACCGGCATCCAAACCGATGACACGATGCAGCTTCGTCTCACCATTGGCTCGCACGTGCTCACGGCGCTGGTAGACACCGGGTTGACTCACAACTTCATCGGCACGGCTACTGCTGCCCCGTGTCGGCCTTCACCCGGAGGATAGCCGTGGCGCTCGCGTGGCGGTGGCCAATGGTGACCATGTCAGCTGCGCCGGCCATGCTCGTGACATTGCCATGCTCATCGACGAGGAACCGAGTGGCGCTTGATTGCTATGCCATTCCACTCGGATTGCTATGACATTGTCTTGGGGGTCCGGTTCCCGAAGACATTGGGCCCCATTCTATGGGACTTCGAAGGCCTCCGCATGGCCTTCCGGCGTGGTGCACGCCGCGTCCGGTGGCGCGGCATGGGCGCGCCGTCATCACCACTTCGGCTCCACATGTTGGGGGTGCGGACTCGGAGCCGCTACCGCGACTACCGGAGATTTTTGCTGATCTCTTCGCCACTCCCTCCGGCCTTCCACCTCGGCGACCCCGTGATCATCGCATTCACCTTCGACCCGGGCCGCGCCGGCAGCGAGTGCGGCCGTATCGGTACCCTCGGCTCCGAAGGATGAACTCGAGCATCGGTGTGCCGATATGCTAGCTCAAGGCATCATTAGGGTCAGCACTTCTCCATTCTCTGCTCCGGTCTTGCTGGTTAGGAAACAGGATGGTTCATGGCGCTTCGTGTGGATTTTCGGGCACCGAATGAACCGACAATTAAGGATAAATTTCCCATCCCGGTGGTCGAGGAGCTCATTGACGAGTTACATGGTGCCCGGTTCTTTACAAAGCTCGACCTCCGTGCAGGGTATCACCAGGTCCGGGTTCACCCCGACGACGTCGAGAAGACGGCATTCCGTACACACCACGGCCATTTTGAGTTTTTGGTGATGGCGTTTGGTTTATCCAACGCCCGGCCACGTTTCGAGCTTGATGAATGCCGTTCTGCAACCTTTTCTTTGCAAGGTCGTGTTGGTCTTTTTTGACGACATCCTCATCTACGACACGTCATGGTCCGAGCATCCGCAACATCTACGCACCGTGTTCATGGCCTTGCGGGAGCATCGGTTGAAAGTGAAGCGCTCCAAGTGTTCTTTTGCGACGTCGTCGGTGGCATACTTGGGCCATGTTATTTCTGCACAAGGCGTGGCCATGGACTTGGATAAGGTTTCAGCGGTGGAGACATGGCCGGCGCCCACCAACACGCGGGCATTGCGCGGTTTTCTTGGTCCGGCCGGGTATTACCGTCATTTCATCAAGGATTATGGGACAATTGCTGCGCCTTTGACACAGCTGTTGCGCAAAGACAGGTTCCAGTGGTCGCCCACGGCGCAGGAGGCATTCGTCGTACTCAAGCGTGCCTCTGTCTACGGCACCGGTGCTGCATCTTCCCGACTTCGCGATGCCATTCACGGTCGATTGTGATGCATCGAGCTCCGGATTCGGAGTGGTTTTGCACCAAGGTGACGGGCAGTAGCATTCTTCAGCAAGCCCTTTGCCGCACGCCATCTCAAGCTCGCCGCCTACGAACGCGAGCTCATCGGCCTTGTCCAAGCTGTGCGTCATTGGCGGCCGTACCTGCAGGGCCGTCGGTTCGTCGTCCGGACAGATCATTATGCGCCGAAGTTCCTCCTCGATCAAAGGCTGTCCACGGTCCCACAACACCAATGGGTGAGCAAGCTTTTCGGCTTCGATTTTGTCTGTGGAATACGAGACCGGGACGGCTCAACATCGCAGCCGACGCTCTCTCTGGCGCGAGCAGAGTCCCCGCACTCGGCAGTCCTCTCGTCTCCCTTGTTTGCCTTGTACGACGACCTCCGCAACGAGTGGTAGACCGACGAGGCCATGCACACCACACGCGATTCCATTGCCGTGGAACGTGGGGAACCTTGGAAGGTGCACAACAGATTGGTCTTACATGGCTCGTGTGTTTACATTCCCGGGCCATCCCGTGTCTTGCCCTCGGTCCTCCAGCTTAGCGCACACCGCAGCCCATGAAGGAATTCAGAAGACTCGCAACGGCTTCGGAGGGATTTCATCATCGACAATGACCGCGTGCGGGAGTTCATCCGTGCTTGCACGACTTGCAGCGCAACAAGACGGAAGCCCTTCATCCGGCGGGTCTACTCCAACCATTACCTATTCCGTCGCGTGTTTGGGCTGATATCTCCATAGATTTTGTCGAAGGGCTGCCCAAGGTTAATGTGAAGAGTGTTATATTGACGGTGGTGGATCGTTTCTCCAAATTTGCCCACTTCATCGCCTTGAGTCACCCCTACACGAGCAGCTACGGTCGCTCAAGCCTTCTTCACCGACATTGTTAGATTGCATGGGTTTCCGTAATCAATTGTCGATGACCGTGACCCGGTGTTCACCGGCCATGTCCGGCGGGATCTATTCAAGCTTGTCTGGCGTTCAGCTCAAAATGAGTACAACGTTTCACCCGCAGATCGATGGGCAATCGGAGGCAGTCAACAAGTCCATTGCGATGTATCTTCGCTCGTATTACTAGGGATCGGCCACGCAAATGGTTGGACTGGCTGCCTTGGGCAGAATATTGCTACAACACGGCGTTTCACTCAGCGACTGCGGCGACGCCATTTGAGGTGGTTTATGGCCGGCCTCCTCCGGCGCTCTCGCCTTATGAGCCTCGCCACGGCTCGCACGGCTACGGTGGACACCATGCTTCAGGATCGGGATGAATTCCTCGCGCACGTCCGCGATAGGCTTCTCCGAGCGCAGGCTTATGCCAAAAGATACTATGACGCCAACCACCGGGCTTTGGAGTTTCAGGTTGGGGATTGGGTCCGGCTTCGTCTCCTGCATCGGCCGGCGCAATCACTCATACCGAGCGCTCGGGGTAAACTCAGTCCACGCTACGGAGGACCCTTTCGCGTGATTGATCGCATCGGGGATGTAGCGTACAAGTTACAATTGCCGGAAGGTGCCCGCATTCATGATGTGTTTCATGTTGGGGTGCTTAAGCCCTATCATGGAATTCCACCGACAGCTCCTCCAGGTCTGCCGCCTCTCGGGATGGCCGAGTTTTGCAAGTTCCTGAAAGTGTTCTCAAGGCCCAGCTCCGTCGGGGTGATTGGTATGTGTTGGTGCAATGGGCAGGCCTGCCAGCGTCGGATGCTACGTGGGAACCAAGTGAACGTGTTTCGTGAAGCTTTTCCGGAGTTTCAGCTCGAGGACGAGCTGTTTGTCGACGGCGGGGGTGATGTTATGGTCGGACTGAAATACCAGCGCCGCCGTCAACAAAAAGGAGAATAAATTAGTTAGTCAGTTGTTAGCCAAGTTTGCTAGTTTGTTTTATAGATAAAGTTTGTTAGTTAGTTGTGAGTCGGATTGTAATCAGATGGTGCTGGCCATATAAGCCGCACGTTAGCAATCAATAAAGTCAGCTGGAGATTGAGATCAATCTCTCCCGCTCCCTTGTCCGCTGTGCCGCCAACTCGCTAGCGCCGCCGGCCGTCAGGACGGCGCCGCCATCTCGCCGGCGGGGTTTCAAGCCTCGTCCTCCCACCTCTCACGCCTACCTTCTGCGCAGCCTCTCAAGTCCTAACATACTAAGATTACGAGTTGATTCCTTCATTCCTACAAATTGATCCCTGCATTTGATGCTTCAGGTTCTTTTTCTTAAACTGAACTAAAAAATCCCTGTCTCATGCTTCAGATTCTAAAACACCTTGTAATACACTTTGTGTCCTACGGAGTGTACTTCAGATGTCTCGCTGTCACTTTTCATCTTGCTTTTTTACTCGGAAGTTGATGGTAATTTACTATGGTAATGATATTGTTTTGCAGCTGTATTTGGAGAGACGTCTAAAATTCCATTTTTTTCAGGTTAGACATTTTATCAGTTTTTGGAATTTTATGGTGATCTATTGGTTTCTAGGGCTTATATTTGGAGAGCTTGATGATGGGTATGTGGATCTAATATAGAAGTAGACCTGCAAACAGAATATTTGGGTTGAATTCTGAAACAGGTTCATTTGGAAGGGTTGAAACAGTTTTCAGAGTTAATGGGTCGAGGCAGGCCTATATAGAAAGCCATGGAGAAGGTTTGTAAAGAGAGATTTATCACAATTAGGGTGAGTAAAAGGTGCAGAAGAACTTCAACTAACAGTTGTATGACCAGCTAATTATGAAATTGTGTGGGACATTCCACAATTTACTTTTATTGTGAGCATGGGCTGTAGGTCCTTGTGCTGTTTTTTTATCTTCACTACCAAGCTGTTTGTTATGAAAAGTAGTTTGTCATTTATATAGATTGTCTGTAATGGGAATCATATATAACAGCTAAGTGCATTGTTTGTAACCTGAGGTAAATGCTAATCCGATCCATCTTCTCATATTAATCATTTTACTTTATTTACAGAATATGAATGGTTAGTGGAGACTTTACCCTGTGATATGAAAATAGATGCAGGATGTTTTTTGTGGATCAACAGCTCTAAATTGATATTGAAAAGGTGAGAACAAGCCCCTTTCGTTTTGGTGTCAAATTTGGAATTGTGCAGAATGGCAGAAGAGGAAACACAGGAGGATAGGACAAAGAAGAGATGATTTTTATGCTACACTTTAGACAAGCAGAGAGAAAATAGGCTATAGGTGTGGGGAAGTATTGCTTCAGTAGGGGCTTGGTAGCAATATCATTACATTGTGATTCAGAACAGCTCGCCTGTTTAAAGTTTATTATCTATGGTGTATTACACTGATCCAAAATAGTTCACGGAATGGATAATCCTAGAATAATTTCTTTGTGTATTTGTAGTATGGTGATCAACAAGGTTAGCACGTAGGAAATAATATTATTTACACTGATTTTAAAGATCGGTTGGTTTTCTGTTATTTGTGACCCTTTCAGTCCTTCTCAGCTTTTGACATGAGGATGTGGTTTATTTTTCACTTTATGGCACATGGTAACAATGAGTTTGATCTTTGAAGTGGATATCATCAATGTTCTATGAAAACCATGATAGTGGTCTCATCAGCAACAACCATGGACAAATGATGGAAATGTAATAACAGTAGAATCTATTGAAAGAAAAAGTATATTAATATCATCCATGTGTAATAATTATTCGTTTATATTTACAAATTTTTGTGTGTCATGTAGATTGTTACGCCCATAGCAATGCACGGGCATTACCCTAGTCGAACCAAAATCAAGAACAGAGATTAACTAACAGGAACAATCCGTACACAGAGAAAAGATGAAGAAGAAGCCTCATATGGTCGGTCATGACCACAAGAGAAACAGCGGGATCTAAATAGCCAACAAGAGAGAGAATAAATCGAACCCAAATCCACCAAGAACCCCATAAGGGAAAACACATCCATCGAATTCGCAGCAAAAAGGACTAGATTTAGACTGCTACAAACAAAAACAAAAACAAAAAGGAAGAAGAGGAGGGACGCCATGACCTCACGAAGCCAGCTGTGGCCCTGTTTGGATCCATGGGTTAGAGTTAGATTGGGTTAGTTTTGCCAACTCTAACCCTCAATCCTCCAAACGGGGTGGGTTAGATTGGGTTAGATGCATCTAACCCACCCAAAAGACTATCCCCTCCAAGGGGTGATTATTAGGGTTAGTTCTCTAGGGACCATAGGGTCATGCACACTCGATCCGGCGCACTAAAGTAGGGCCAACACTAAAATATTTTTATGGTGTATGTTTGCGTAAAATATTGTATGGATAAATTAAATTTATCGTGTTTTAAATGTTTGAATCGAAAATTAATTTATTTTACTCATTTGTGAGGAGGCCACACAAAAGCTGGCCACACAAAATCCGGTCAGTAAAGGAGTTAAAAATAGCTTTTTTGTCAATCTAACCCTAGCATCCAAACACATAAAGAGTTAGAGTTAGTTCAAGAGTTAGAGTTGGATAGAAACCAACTCTAACCTCTAACCGAGTTAGAGTCTCCAAACAGGGCCTGTGATGGAGAGGCGAAAACAAGAAACCAAAAGGAGGGGCCGGGCAAAGAAGAAAAGGAGGCGTTTGCCGTACCGAAATCACGGGCGGCACGTCGGCCGAACGGGAACGGGGCGTCGGGCACGTACGGCTTTCACCTAGCCGTTTTGACCCAGAGGAAGGATATGAGAGGTGGGACTAGTCGTTTTGATCCAGAGGAAGGATATGAGAGGTGAGATTTTTTTTTTTTTTTTGATTGCATGAGAGGTGAGATTCATCCAACAGTAAAGGAAAACCGGAGACGTGACCACTGTGTATGTCCAGGGTACAGCCTCCTTTAGAACAAAGGAATTATGGAGGGAAAATGGAGGAATTGAACCTATAGAAATCAATCTTATGTGTACCATTTGAATTGAAGGATTGCTTCATAGGAATTTTGGAGGATAGGAAAGTTTCCTCCATTTTAGAGGAATTCTAGCATGAGCTCCAACCTCATGTTAATAAATTCCTTTGAAAGTTTCATAACACATGATCTCACTTTCTCTCTTTATTCCCTCTCACAAATGAATATATAACTTTAAATTTCTGTGTTTTTCCTGCGGCACATCCAAATAACTTGTAGGAGCAATCCCTCTATTCTTTCATTCCATAGGATTCAAAATTATATGTAACTTTAAACCTACGTTTTTTTCTATTCTTACGTGTTGAGAATTTTGCGTTTTAAAGGAGCCCTAAATGTGCTGATGGTGCTCGCTCGGGCGGGCAGATGAGGGAGAAAGGGAAAGGTCTCGCACTCGTCTCTTGGAGGGCAGCCAGATCGTGTGCCACCGTGAGCCGCTTCATCGTTCTAGTGTAAACTTTTTTTTAAATGCGTTCTAGTGTGAACTGAAAACTGTTTATTGTAGCTTCTATCCATAATCTATTTTGCAAACAAGCTATTTGGTACAGTTTATGCTATATTCTCGCGGTTCCGAGAAACAGAGCAGACGGCAGAGTGCCTCTGCGCTTGATGAGATGTGAACCGTTGGTGCCTCATCTGACGGATAGCAACATCACCAATATCCTCTCGAGCGCCACTCGCCGGCCGCTTGCCTTGTCACTGACCACGTCCACGGCATGGCCGCCGCCATGGTCTCCTCCTCCTGCTCAGCCTTGCTTGCCTGCGCCCACGCTCGCTTCCCTATTGCTCGCGCAAGGCCTCCGCCAATTCCTCTCCTAGCAAGGGCCGTAGCCGCCCCTGTGGCCATGGCGGGAGCCAATGCCTCTCTGTTCGTGCGCCGCGCTGGAGGCACCGGAGGCCCGCGCCGCAGCTGCTCCCAAATCTGCCGGGACTCGTCGCTGGAGAGACCTTCGGGCTCGGATTCCTCTGCGCGGGAGGAAGAGGAGGACAAGAAGAAGAGCGAGGCAGTGGCCTCGGCTGCTGCACGCGTTGCTGCCAGTGGCGGCGGCGGGAGCCTGAGCGACTGGACGACGTCTGTGCTGCTCTTCGGGGTATGGGCGGGGATCTTGTTCTACGTCTTCCAGCTTTCCCCCAACCAGACGCCGGTAAGGGATTGACAGAACAGACTTGCTTCGTTTATCCCAATGGCAATTGCCTCCTCAGTTTGCTGTTCTGGATAATTGTTCGAGTTCTTTGGTAATTACCCGTAATGATAGATAGATTCTGCCTTCGGGATGAACACACACTAGTGTAGGGGAATCACCTGTTCCTAATGATGATACGGTAAAAATGGCTTTTTCTTACTTCAAGGCTAGCTTGAGGATGAGGTACTTTAGCATGTGGAATGTTTCCTTTATTCAGTTCGAATAGGCTGCTGATAGTTTGGACAATACCAGTTCTTCACTTCTTGCTCAAATATTTGTTGGGCATTCCTTAGATTACAGATTTGTTGGATACCATTGTTGCCTTTATATACATGAGTTGTAGGGACAAATAACGTGCTCTATGCATAAAATTTTATACATCTTGCTTTAGTTGTAATTCATATCTAGTTTTGTGTTTTCAGCTTCTGTGAAAACAGTACTAATTGGCAAATTCATTCTGGTTGCAGTATAGAGACACATATTTTCTGCAGAAACTTTTAAATCTTAAAGGTGATGATGGCTTTCGAATGAACGAAGTCCTTGTTTCCCTATGGTACATCATGGGACTCTGGCCACTGGTGTACAGTATGTTGCTTCTTCCTACTGCTAGAAGGTAAATGAATCTACACATTTTCTTCCTATCTGCTTACACATTGCGTTACATCTATAATCTGAAAAAAAGTTGAACTGTGTTATGGCTTATCGCCTCATCTCAACACTTAAATTGTGATATTCCTGCAATATACTGTTCCCAGTTTCCTTTTTATGCTTAAACAAAATATGTTACACTTGTTAATCTGTGGATATTGAGAAGCATGAATGATAGTACATAGCCTCGCTTATTTAATGTTAAATTGAATGGTAACACATGGGGTCTGGTGTTTGAGGCCAGGGTTCAAGTTACTACGTCTGTGATTCAGAATAGGTGCTTTTGAAGGAATCCCTCTCGTATTATTATAATATGGAAAGACAACAACAATCTGTGTTTCATGATTACATGCCCTCAATGGGACATCTATGGGCTCATCATGACTCAACTGCATTCTCATCTACTTAATAATAGAAGCTTTTGCTTTATGGTTCACTCTATCTTTTTTTTATATATAGATGTTATGGTATTCTCACAAACATAAGAGTTGCAGAGTATATATCCTTGTCATAGAGGTGCTAGAGAATATCATGAATGTCAAAATGACTACTAAACTGATGATTATCTAAAATTTGAAAAATTGACAGGAATCTATATTGATGTAACAGTGGCATTGTATTGCAGTTCAAAAAGCAAGATTCCTGTTTGGCCATTCCTTGTTCTTTCTTGCATTGGGGGAGCATATGCTTTGATTCCTTACTTTGTTCTATGGAAGCCACCTCCACCCCCCATCGATGAAGATGAAATTGGACAATGGCCACTAAAAGTTCTTGAGTCAAAGATAACAGCAGGAGTATGTTTTCATTTAAGTATGACTTGCATTCTGCAACTCTAGTCCCTGGTTATTGACTATTTTCTTCCAACCATATTGTAGGTGACGCTTGCCCTGGGCCTTGGGTTGATTATATATGCAGGCAAAGCTAGTGGTGATGATTGGAAGGAATTCATTCGATACTTTAGAGAGAGTAGATTTGTAAGTTCTTGAGCATGAATCAGCCTTCAATACAATTGGAATTTAATGCGATGACATATTTAAAAGTGAAATGTTGAATATAAAATTCCATGCTCTTACATATTAGACAGTTCTTTCAGTTTTGGTACAAACCTTTTTTTCACCAAACCTGTTGTCTCTTATCTTCTGAGGGTCCTAAAGATTTTTTTCTTTAGTTCATATCATATTTTAACTCCTTATCATGTTTTGTGAAAATCAGATAGTTTTTAGAATCAAACACATTAGCATAAAACTAACTTCCATTTTTTTCATATCATGTATCAGATCCATGCTACCTGCCTTGATTTCACTTTGCTCTCGGCCTTCTCACCGTTCTGGGTCTACAACGACATGACGGCAAGAAGGTAATAAGGCCACACCAACTAACTCTTTACATTATTTTAGGAAACTGGTAAGAAGATAGATTCCTGATGTAAAATTATTTAGACAAAGTTGCTTCTCCTGAGACTCAATTCCTTTTTATTTTGTAACAGAGAAAAGGGTTCATGGCTTCTTCCACTTTCGCTTATCCCTTTTGTGGGGCCCTCATTATATATTCTGCTGCGTCCATCGCTTTCTTCTCTGCTGGAAGCATCCTCTTCATCGTCTAATAAAGCTGATAAATAATGATACCTATCTTGGAACCAATGAAGAGTTTGGCTGTGAGCAGATGACATTGGCAAAATGATTAAGTTGGCAACTGGACTTGTTGGCGAAAATGTCATATCAATTGCTGGTATGGGATTTTGCATGTCATTCACTGTTGAATTTGCCTGGCCGCAGGTCTTGACGCTTTAGAATTACCAGACATGCTCTACAAGCATTCTCTGACGAACGACCATATGTACTGCTTTATAGGATATCACACATGCATATGCCCTTCATGTATAGAAAATTTTGCTCAGGTATGTAATAGTAATGATACATCATGGTGAATAGTTTGCCAACGGATTCAGTCTAGTATATACTCCTGTTTTACCTTTTTCTTGTCATTAGGACAAACTTATTAGTACAAATTCACACTGGCTGGCTTGTCCTAATGACAAGATCAGAGGGACTATACATCTTGCCATGCACTGGCTGGCCTGTCCTAATTTGCACTAGCCGTGGAATGTGTTTTCGCTGTTCTGTCCTTCACAGTAGGCCAGTGTGCAATGTTATGTCCAGATAAGTACAAGGTGATGTCTTTTAATCTCATTTCTTGATCATAGGGAGTACATAATCAATAAAAAACAAACTAAGGGTCATGAGAATTGACAATTAAACCTCTGGTTAATGAAAAAGAAGACAATTTAGGTGTTGGTACAAGAGAATACATTTCGTTAATTTTGAACTGCGTGTAGAAATCCTGGTTAAAGCATGGCACGTCTTCAAAACTTATAATCGTATTAGAAGTATTTGAAGCTCACACATCTAAAATGTACTTCAGTCACCTATTGCACAGCACCATTCTCGTGCTTGACATGACAGTATGTGGCACCTAGTTTAGGAACGGTACACATCGATCGGTAATGCACATCTGATAAAAGCCGATCAAGGGAACTGGAAGCCACCACCGCGGCCGCCAGAACTTGCTTCCGGCGGGCTGATGGCGACCCAGAGCAAGGAGATGGTGATAGAAATGAGCCCGGACCAGACGAAGACGATGGTGGGCGTCTTGCCGCGGCGCCCCATGAGCCCCTTGGCGAAGGGGTAGAGGTGCGCCAGCACCCAGAAGCTGAAGAAACCGCCGCCGATGAATTTCCCCCAGCGCGGGTTGTCGCTGTAGATGGTGCGCGCGAAGGCGAATGCGATGGCGATGATGTTGATCATGCCGATGGTGATGGGCGGGATGAGCAGCGAGGACCACTTGACGACGTAGAGGTCGGCGTAGATGTCCTCGTTGTCGTCGGCGGCCGCCTTGGCTGTGAGAGTGAAGGAGATCTCAATCCCGGCCATCACCTTGAGCAGCCCCTGCACCACCGCGTACAGGTGCGCGCTGGTCCCTGCGTGCCCGATACGGTGAAATGCTGGCCCCGATGTTGGAAAGTGGAAGCGTGATGTGTGAAATGATTACCTGAGATGAGCCAGAACTGCTCGTTGCGCCACCAGTCTTCGAGCTCGATGCCTGACCACTTGACCTCGAGCACGCCGAGCGCGATGAGCGAGACGGTCATGGTGAGCAGGTAGCAGAGGAAGGCGACACTGAGCGTCTGCACGATGAAGAAGCCGGAGAAGAGGGAGAGCGCCGGGATGAAGCAGTAGACGAGCAGGAAGATGGAGGTGAAGGGGTAGATGCCAACGTTGAGGTACGCCACCCGCTGCAGGAACATGAGCTTCCGTGACGCGAGGAACGCGTTGTTTCGCGAGAAGAAGATCTCGACGGACCCCGTGGCCCACCGGAGAACCTGACCACAGCCAGCCCAGAGGGAAGATGCTTTGTTATATATATCTATCTGAGCTTTAATTTGTTATATTTATTATCAAGGAAGATCCGATCCTCGGACCTGGTGGAGTCGGTCGGTGAGGTTGATGGGCGCGGTGCCGAGGAATGCGTCGCGCTTGGGGATGCAGTAGACGGACCTCCACCCGCGGTTGTGCATGCGGTACCCGCTGACAACATCCTCCGTGACCGAGCCGTAAATCCAGCCCACGCGGTCCCCCCACTCCGTCTTGTCCTCGTACCAGCAGGAGATGACCGACACGGCCTCCGCCACGGTGGGCGGGTCGAGCGGCGGCCTGGGCACGGTCAGCGACCCGGGCGGGCGGCCGTGCAGCACGGCGGGGTGGTCCGCGATCGGCCGCGCCTGGAACTCGGCCACCGGGATGGACGCCATCAGCGCCGACGAGTTCCCGAACCTCCTGGGCACCAGCTGCGCCGTGAGCTCGGCGTCGAAGTCCTCGGCCCTGAGCGACTGCGTGTCGTTCTCCGGGTCGCTGCTCTGGTACGCGGCGCTCACCTTCTTCTTGTTGTTGAAGAGCAGGCCCGTGTACTCGGTGGTGCGGGGCGGGTCGAAGCCGTAGAGCGCGAAGCGGCGGAACATGCAGCCGGTTCCGACGTACATGGGGCCCTGGAGGCCGTCGAGCGCGCGCATGTTGCCGTCGAAGAAGACGGTGTTGTTGTTGGCGTAGCGGTCGGAGGGGTCGATGCCCTCGAAGCGCTGCGGGAACTGCACGTACGCCACGCGCTCGCCGCCGCGGTCCATCATGAAGCAGATGCCCTCGCGGATGGCCTGCGCGTTGTTGATGTAGTGGTCGCAGTCGAAGTTGAGGATGAAGGGGCCGTTGGACATCACGGCCGAGCACCGGACCAGCGCGTTCATGGCGCCCGCCTTCTTGTTGTGGTCGTACCCGGGGCGCTTCTCCCGGGACATGTACACCAGCATCGGCAGCCGGATGTCCACGTCGCTGAAGTCGATCAGCTGCTCCTCGTCGTGCATGCCGTAGAGCGGGTCCGGAGAAGGAGGCTTGAGCATCACCTAGTTTATTATTATTTTTTTCATCTCATGATTAGAATTTTTTTTCATCTCATCATGAGAAATTATTTTTTTTCATCTCATCACCAGAAATTATGAAATTATTTTTTTTCATCTCATCATCAGAAATATAATGCACGGGACGATCAGAAATAATTCACCAACCTGCAGGATGCCTGCGTGGTTCCCCTTGGCGTGGTCGGGCGAGGCCACGGCCCAGGTGCCCGGCCAGTGCGTGCCGTCGGCCATCCACGTGGCCTTCTTCACCTTGGGCTGCTCCGACGGGTCGGCGCCCGTCTCGCGGAGGTGCTTGAGCATCTTCATGTCCTCGCGCGCGTTGAACGCATCCGACCTTCGCCGAATCGAGTCGGGAAGGCCGTTGATGCGCACCTTGAACTCGTCGAACTCGCGCTTCACCTTCCTCCGGTCCTTGACGAAATCAGACCTTCGCTTCCCCTTGGTCGGGTCGCCCTTCAACGCGAAGTAGCTGTCCGGCTGGCGCGGCTCGATGTCGTGCTTCTTGCAGAAGGGCACCCAGATGTTGGCGAAGCTGGCGGCCTCGGCCATGGCCTCGAAGGTGAGCAGCGCGCCGCCGTCGTCCGACACGTAGCAGGCGAGCTTCTCGACGGGGTAGTCGGCGGCGAGGATGGAGAGGATGGTGGTGGCGGTGGTGAGCACGGGCTCCTTCTCCGGGTCGGCCGTGGACACGAACACGTCCAGGCCGGGGAGATCGGAGCGGCCGTGCGGGTTGGCCGGCGACGGCGTCTCGAACTTCTCCTTGAGCACGGCCAGGTCCGTGCTGCGGTTGATGGGGTTCACCTTGGGCAGCATGTCCAGCAGCCAGGAGAAGGCGAACCAGAGCTCGCACACGACGGACATGCCCCACAGCCACAGCGCCTCCATGTTGGGGTTCTGGATGCGCCACGTCAGGTAGAAGATGAGCACGAAGAAGCGGATCACGATGAAGATGCGGTACGGGCTGATCACCGACGTCGGCATCGGCATCTTGCGCGTGAGCGGCTTGAACGGCTTCTGCTCCGGCAGAAGCCCGTCTCCTCCTCCTCCTCCGCCGCCGTCCAGGTCGTCGTCGGGCATGTAGGCGTTGCCGTAGCCGTAGGTGCCGGAGCTCTCGAAGAGCCACCGGTTGTGGTCGAAGTCGCCGTTCTGGTTGCGCGCCAGCAGCGACTTGTTGTGGCTCATCATCCCGGTGCCGGGAAGGTGGAGCTTATTGTTGGAATGGTCGTCGTCGTCGTCGGCGTACTCGCCGATCTTGTAGTGCTCCTTGCACCCCGGGCAGACGCCGCCGTCCTTGGTGGCGTCGAGGTAGCACTCGCGGCAGATCTTGAAGTGGCACTCGCAGGGGTCCACGTCGTGGCCGCGCTCGTCGCGCATGGCCTTGCCGTCGCAGGCGGGCATGCCGCAGCGGGAGCCCTTGGACCCGGCCATCTGCGGGTGGGACACCTCCGACTCGATCACCTTGTCCATCAGGTGGGCCCGGGTCACGCTGTTGAAGCCGCCCGTGAAGAGGGAGCTGGACACGTACTGCTCCTCGGCCTTCATGGCCACGGAGGCGGGTTCCGCGCCGTCCATCATCGGCTGGTTGTCAGGGGTCGGGGGATCTGGACCGTGTAGTTGGTGTAGTCCGCGGACTGCTCGCCCTCCATGTCCAGGTCCTCGCGGGACAGGCTCACGTACCGCCCGCTAGATGTTCGCCGCGCGAACTTCACCGACGACGAGCCCCGCCCCGATGATGATCCGCCGGGGTTCCGGATCCCTCCTTTCTTCCCTGGGGCGTTTGACATCTTGTTCTCCACCTTTCTGCTAATCGCACCTTTTACGTGCATGTAGCTCTGGAGCCATCACTTGGACGGCGCCTAGATGCCCGTCCACGGCAATGGTTTTGCAAATGACACCCGGTCTCTCTGCATGGGATGGAAGAGGAGACCTCTATTAAGGAGGCCGGCCGGGTTTAGCGCGCCTGTAGACCTACCTTGTGGTTTGTCCTAGGACTTCGGACGAGCAAGGATGGCAGCGCGCCGATCTCTCTCTCTCTCTCTCCAAAAACATTGCAAACATGTGGATTTAGCCCACTTGCCTAGATATATCCAAGGCATTTAATCATTGAAACTAGAAGATGACCCGGCCGCTGTCTGCGGCTAGGGAAAAAAATATTTCATATACTATTGTACATCCAGGGGTAGAATAGCTTTTGCTACAACCTAGACTCAACCCAGCTAGCCAACCAGGCAAACCAGCCCAAACTAGTCCCGCCCAACCAACCCGACGCGCCACCGATTCAACCCTCCGCGTTATCGGGTCCGCAGCCCCGTTCGGGCGCAACCCGCAACCCACCCGTAACCCGCCGCCTTCGTATAAATCTGCCCAAACCTGCCACGGCCCCACCCATCAGGCATTTTCATCTCCACTTCCCCACGCAACGCGCGATCGCGAGAGCGGAGGCGGTTCCGGCGAGGCGACGGGAGAGGCGGTGCGATTCGGTGCGGTTGGCGAGGGAGGCGAGCGGAGGCGAGCAAAGTCCTTCCCTTAACCCCAACCCTAGCCGTCGTCGACCTCTAACCGCCGCGACCTCGACGCCTTCATCCCCAACCGCCGCGACCTCGTCGGCGTCGTCTCCAACCCCCGCGACCTCGACTCCGTCTTCGGCAACCACCGCCACGTCGATGCCTTCATCCAAAACCGCCGCGACCTCGTCGGCATTGTCTCCAACTCCCGCGACCTCGACGCCATCGTCGCGCAACCGCCGCGACGTCGAGGCCTTCATCCCCAACCGCCGCGACCTCGTTGGCATCATCTCCAGCCTCCGCGACCTCGACGCCGACATCTCCAACCGCTACGACCTCGACGCCTTCAGTCCCAACCACCGCAACCTTTCCGGTATGCATTCTCCTCCCCTTCATCCCCTTTAATTGATGTTTAAATGTGATGAGCGGTTGTGTTTATGTATTCGATAGATCCCTCCGAATTTTGTACTTGTGAGCATCGATTCTAGGGTATGAGTCATATTGGTTTAATTATGGGCAATTTGTGTTTTGATTAGAGTTCCTATTGGTGTTACATTGTGGTTTGATTTCTGTCTGGATTGATTCAGTTTTGGATGATGCTAAATTTAGTTTCTCTGTTTTGGATATTTTGTTCAATGGTTACATCAAGAGAAGATTTCGTGTGTCAAGTAACTTTTTATGCTTCAATGTTAACTTTTTCAGTAATTATCTTGATTAATTGATTTTGAAATCTTCAGTCACTTAATTATTCAGTAATTATCTTGCAATTTTCAGTAATTGTGATTATTTTGTGCATTGCGGAGCATTCCTACGTGTCGAAATTTATAACAGTTGCATAAATAGTTTCAAGTCGAATAATTATTGAATGGATTTATAATCATCATTCAGTAATTATTTCAAAAGCTCAATTTGTAGAATGTCGGTTCAGTAATTATTGGATGTAGATGGCTTTGAGAAAATTACTAATATAGGTTGTTGTGAATTTACTAGCTTAATGTATTGATTGTATATATGAATCATTCAGTAATTATTTTAAAAGCTCAATTTGTAGAATCTCAATTCAGTGATTACTTGGATGTAAATGACTGTTAGAAAATTACTAATATAGGTTGCTGTCAATTTTGTGGCTTAATATATTGATTGGATGTATGAAATTACTGAAAATGATTGCAGTTAGCTCTCCGAGTAAATTACTGAATATACTTGAATAGGTTGACTTCTACTTAATCTGTTGATTTGGATTTGTTTTTATTTGTAATCTGTTTAAATGTTATTGTGTATTTGTCATGTGTCTATGTAGACGGTGACTATCGTAAATTATTGTGTAGTGTATAGCTATAGAAAAAATGTTGTTTGTCCTATCCTCTCGTTGAATTTGTTATTGTTTATTTGAAAATCTGTAGGGTTATGTGCCTTTGACAAAGATGGCATTAAAATTAATTTTATGATGTAGTACCTATAAATTGTTTTTGTCATGTGGAGATGTAGGAGGTGACTATCATAAATTGTTCGATCATGTATTGTCTTTGGATTTACTGAATAGTTCGATTCATTGAAACTATGTTCAATAATTATCTTGATTTAGTGATTCTTCTCTGAAATCTTTAGTAACTGAAGTTTTCAGTAATTATTATCTTGCATTGTTCAGTAATTATGTTTTCTTGTGTTTGAATGTACTTGTGTTTTTGAAAATCTGTAGGGTTATGTGGCTTTGAAGAAGATTGCTTTAAAATTATTTTTTCTAATGTGGTACCTATAGAAAATTTTTGTCATGTGTCTATGTTGGAGGTGACTATTATAAATGTACTTGTGGTTTTTGAAAATCTGTATGGTTATGTGAATTTGAAGAAGATGGCATTAAAATTATTTTTGTGATGTATTACATATAGAAAATATTTGTGCTATATTGTTTGTTATTTGTAAATTTTTAAATTTGTTTTAAATGTGTATAGCTATGTATATCAAGCCTTTTGTTTCTACATAAGCATTTTCATTTTATCTTGTTGCATAATGTTTGCCGACCTCCGTAATTGTAGTGTATTGCTCAATAAATTTTCTTCTTTTCAGGCTGTTGTGAAAGGATGGATGCGCGCACGAGTGATGCTGCTATAAATCATGATGATGATGATTTTGAGAAGTCCCCTGCCCGTCGTAATCAACCCACAAGGCGAACACCATTCCGACAATGTACAAAGAAGGTTCGGGTTTCTTCTCCTGCTGTCTTGCAGGCTCCCACTGTGCCTATTATTGGTGCTGATGATGCTGCTGATAATTCTGGTGACAATCATCCTGCTCCTGCCTCCGGTGATGACGCTGGTCAAAATCATCCTACTCCTGCTGCCGAGAGATGCTCCTGCTGATGATTCTGTTGAGGATGTTGATGTGGATAAGAAAGTTTCGATGTGGAAGACACTCGCTTCGGTAAAGGTATATACATTCTTTTTCCTATATAATTATTTATGTTTGGTTGGATGTATGTATGATTTTTCCTATACATTTTGTAGGGTAAGTATATTTTTTTGCAGATCTAGGGTTAGTAATCTTTTTTGTCATGCTATGTAATTTTTGACCTGCTCATATAGTATTTTAATAGTACTAGTAATTATATGCTATTAATTCTCTTGAGTAAACAATTAGTATCTTTTTTACATTATCAAATATTAGCGAGTAAACATGTCGGTAATTCCTATACCTAAACATTGCCGATTATTTTTGTTTATATACTTTGTTGTATGTAGATTGTGAAGGAAGTATACTATTCCACCGCTCGTTGCTCCCATGGAGTCATCACAAATGTTCTCGAGGTCACGAAGGGTAGTGCGAAGACAAGAATTGGTGGCATGGGCTTTACTGAAATCTTGAAGTTCACTTGTGATGGCATTGGCGACAAGGCACTCGCCATGTATATTATGGACCATATCAAGTTTGATCCTTTTCGCATTGTCATTGGTGACAAAGTTTTGCCTATTACGAGAAAAAGCTGTGCATGATGTCACCGGGTTGCCAATTGGTGGTTATGATTTGCCCGATTTCTCGTTTGGTCGGAAGAAGGTTGCTCTTGCTGAAGTGAGAAGTATTTATTTAAGGAAGGGTATGAAGAATATCTCGTGATGCTGTTTCGAAGGAAAATGAGCTAAACGCGAAAGGTGGCAAGAAGAAAGGTAATTTGAAATACAAGAGATATGACCAAATTGCCAAGACCCAAGTTCTTAGATGGATCATTGAACGTTTTGCATCGATGGATAAGGACGATGATTGGACTGTGCATTGTTTTTTCATGCTATTGTTCAATACATTGTTGCTCCCTTCGACATTAAACAATATATGTGGATTGGATTATCTATATTGCAAAAATCTAAATGATATAAAGAATTACAATTGGTGCAAGACATTGGTCCTTGATTTGAAAGAGAAGGTTAACAAGTGGCAGACTAGGGATATGGGAGTTGCTGCCCAAACAAGTGCAAGGATGCATCGCTTTTCTTATCGTAAGAAACACATGTTCTCTCCGGGCATTTGTCTTCTTCAATGTTAATTCTGTCATTTGAATCAGTAATATGTTTTCAGCAATTTGATTCAGTACTTTCTTTCAATAATATGTGTTCAGTAATTTTGTCTACTTCAAAGTTAACTTATTCAGTAATTTTATTGCTTTAATGATTTTGAGATCTTCAGTCACTTAATTATTCAATTATTTCTCTTTCAATTTTACTCGAGTAATGTGGTAAGCTTAGTACTTTATAGTTTACTGAAAACTTAATAGTTAATACTTACTTTTAAGTATTCAATATCTTTACTGAGTATCTATTAAGTATCGGTAATTTTACTTAGTAATCGGGGTTAAGTATTCTGCATTAAGTAATTCTGTAATTTTTTGATTGATCAGTAGTTTAACTATTCAAGTAATTGTTCTGCTACTTTACTGTTCAATTATTTAAGGATCATTTTTTTTTGTATATTCATATTTATTATCTTGACAACCTGCAATGCACCGACAAGATGACATACAAGAATGGCTCGGTTTCTTATGGAAATTTGCCTGTAAGCATCTATATTTTCTTCTAATATTAATTTTTTCCATATTTTTCATACATTTTTATACTTCTTATACTTGTGTTTTTATATGCTTTTTTTAGTTGAGGGCTGTAGCTGGTACATGCTACGCAGAAGCGCATGTTTATGATGTGCATCGGGTTGATGAAGGGGCTGGTGATCAAGGCACAAGATCATGTTCTCGGAGTGTCTGTACATGCTAGGGGTTTGGTCACAAAGGCTCCGGATAGACGTTCAAAGAAACTTGCCATCGGACGCCCAGCCCCTCCTAGCCCGATGACGCAGCGATCACGAGGCCCCTTATGCTCCTCCTGTATCTCGGAACCCCAGTCCTAACAGCACCATTTCTCCCGATGTGTTTATGCTTCAACCATTGCTTACCGGCTGTATCGATTCTTTAACCGATGAAGGGCAGAAGGAACGTGCGATATCAGCTCTTGCTGCATATGACAAGCGAGTAGCTAAAGAATAAAAAATGATGGCAGCAACCACAAAAATGTTTAGTGATGGAAACAGGGAAGTTGTTGATGCTCAAAAGAAGATTGTATCTGATATCAAAGCTATTTTTGAACAATCTAAGCCTCATGAAGAACCTATCACCACATCCCGGGATCTACGTGCTAAACAGGGTGCTGCAGTGAGTAACTCTTTTCATCCGAGTAATTCTCCCTGTTTTGTCATATACTTACCTTACGGGTATACAAATGATAAAGGAATGGATAATTAGAGATACGGTGACAAATTAATGAAGATAAGACTGGTGGAGAGGGCCCACGAGTGGCCCCGACCAATATGGAATAACACAAGATTTCATATACCGGTATGGAAATAAGGCGGGCGTCAAGATCGACGTATGATGACTTGAGCAACAAGTAAAGAAGCAATTTGTAGTCCGTTAGGACTCCGAATAAATAAGGAAAGCTTAGAGATAGAAGCTTCCGAATATGTAATCCATGTAATCGACTAGGACTCTACATGTAATCCTAGCTCTCCCGGATATATAAGGCGGAACAGGGACCCCCCCCGAAAACTCTCCGACAACTCGTAATTAGCAATCCACTAAAGGCAATACATAACACACATGATGTAGGATATTACTCTCCGTCGAGAGGCCCGAACCTGTCTAAAATCGCGTGTTCTTGTGTGTTTCGTATGTTGCACCATCGAATTCCACGCTCGTAAGGGACCGGGTAGTACTAGTGCCGAGTTCAATACTCGATATTTGGCACGCCAGGAAGGGGTCCGGCGAGTTCCCAACGAGTTTGATGGCTTCTTTGTTTGACGTCAACTTCGCGCCCGGCTTCAAGATCCGCTTCGGATCCCTCGACTTCGAAGCTGATTCCGCCGGAAAGCTATGCTTGATGAATCCGATTCACGATCCGGCCGCAGCTTCGAAGCGCGATCACTAGACACGATCGAAACCATATGCATGTAATCCAGCGGGACCGACGCAACTTTAGTGCGAACCATCGGACCGCTCACGGTTCGAACCGATACCCGGTCCGTGATAATGGGCAGCTCCAACGAGGTTGATAACGACTTCGAGGAAGGATTTCCAGCCTTCTTCCAAGTGTTTATGGCTGGCCCAATTCTTGAGGAACTCACCCCGAGGAAGCTGCTGCTGAAGAAGCTAGGACGGCGAGAGAAGAAGCAAACCGCCGCCAACGTGAAGCGGACGAAATAGACGCAGAAGATCCACCTCCACGAGCTTCCACCGCGAACCCTCGAGCAACATCGTTGGAACCAGTCAAGATGGACGGGCGTTCTCGCCACGCCCCGCTACCGGACCATTACCGAGCAATCCAGGGATGCGGTAGAACATTCACCAAGTTATAATAACCGACGTGGATGCCGCGGTGGCGAAATCATCGCTCTTCCGGTTGGGCGTTGGATATGGGCTCCATGGAGGTTGAATTAAACGATGCTCGGTCTTCACGTCACCATTCCACAACATTGTGGGGTGAAACAGATTTTAGAGACTATTCTAGAGGAGGTGTTCAATTCGACACCGGGATTACAACATGCTTTGAGCCTGGTGGATGTGGCTGCTTTGCAAACCAACCAGCTTGTTCGAGACGAGTTGAATCTTCGATCGTTCGCATTCGCATTGAGTGTGGTATGCGAGGGCCCGGTCCGAAGGAGCCTCTTCCGGAGGAAGAATCGGACGTCGACACACCCCGATCGCGGACGAGCATGAGCGCGCTCCCGATCAGGATTTACGCATATCGATCAATGGAAATCGTGACGCTCGTAATGTGCTTATTGATCGTCATGCAGAGAGAGAGCGGAAGAATGCTCGGAGACAAGAAGAAGACGAGCGACGACGAACTGGTCATGTAGATGATCGTCTAGAGAATCCCGTTCCACCTCGCTCGCGTGCAACCGGTTCGACTAGGCATGGGCCGGCTGCTTCAACGCCGCCTCCAACCAGCAATCCTCCGCGCAATGATCATTGAGGGCACGACAATCGCTCCACTCATCGTGATGATCGGACAAGAAGAGATGATCGTCGTGACCACGGAGACCGACGAGGACGCGAGAATAGGAACAGAGACGGGGAGCCTCGACAAGATAATAATGATTGCCAGGTGACGCCTCCGCCTCCTCCGAGCAAGGCAACAATGATCGCCGGGACGGTTCCGGGGCTAGAAACCAAGACCATCGTTACTATGACTACTTAGATGATGATAGAGATCGCAACTACCGACATTACCCCAGTCGGCGTTCGCCATCACCGGTCCGGACCGGTCCGGAAGACGACGAATATTCCGTAATCCCGGCGTTTACACGGGATCTACGCATTTGCATGTACCCCGGAGGATTTAAGCCCGGGGCCATAGACAAATATGATGGTAAAGCCCCTCCTGCTGAGTGGCTCCGTATGTATACTACCGCCATCCGATCAGCGAGGAGGAGATACTTTTCTCGTTAGCAAAATATCTTCCTATGTGCATTGAGGAGGCTGGATGCTTGTGGTTACAATCTCTTCCCGAGAAGTCTATTTCCTCTTGGGGCGATCTTACCAAAAAGTTTGTTGAGAATTTTCGAGCGACTTGTGAGAAGCCAAGAAGCTACTTCGATCTCAATAGGCTGAAGTAGATGCCCGATGAGACGCTTACAGAGTTCATTAGGCGTTTTTGCAACAAGAAGGCCTTAACCCCCAATGTTCCCGATCAGCGAGATAATTGCGGCGTTTCAAGTCGGCGTCCGAAGTGAAGCATTGGTACATGAGATCGGTAGGCGTAACCGGAATCTTACCATGATGGCGTCGGATCGCTTCAAGATAGCGAGATGATTATGCTCGCTAGAGAATTGAGCGTGGTCAATTTGCGCGGGAACTAAGAGAAGGAGACAAAGCACGACCAAGGCAACCGATCTGGATCCAAGAACAATAAGCGCAAGGTCGATAACCTTGTTGCAGCTGTCGACCGGTCCGATGGAGGGACCGGCCTGCACCTCCTAAGAGAGGTCCAAGAGAACGACTTTTGTTTGAAGCCCTACTGGAAGGGCCTTGCATGATTCATAATGGGAATCATAAGAATAAAGAATGTTTCTTGCTCGAGACCGTTCGCTTCGTTTGCATTGAAGGTAGCACCCCGGTCCGGATAGCGTAACCAACGGGATGACAAGGGCTAAGACAAGAAGCGTGATGATGATGAAGATGATGAAGGAGGCTTCGAGGAGCCGTCTAGGGAGGTGAACTTCATCCATGGAGGACGTGATGCGTATGAGTCGAAGCGCAAGCAAAAGTTAGCATTCGGGGAGGTTAATGCCATTGCTCTTGCAACTCCCGAATATCTGCGATGGTCGGAGCTGCGGATAACGCAGAGCCGATCATTCGGAGCTCTTGCATAAGGCTGGAAGATACCCACTCATCTTGGCGCTTATTGTCCATAAGGTACGCTTGAAGAGAACTTTCATTGATGGGGTAAGCTGCTTGGATATCCTTTTTGCCAAAACTCGCGCGAGCTTGGCCTTTACGTGGCGGACTTGGATCGTAGCGTTTCACCGTTTCATGGTATAATACCCGGTTGAAACAGCTTATCCTTTGGGGCAGATTTCTCTCCCGGTGACTTTTGGGACGAAAGAGAATTACGGAAGGGAGAACATCGAGTATCTAATGTTGAAGATGCCAGGACCCAATGGGGTCTTATCGTTCCGGTCTGACATCAAGACCGCGTATGCTTGTGAAGTACATAGCACCGAGTTGGCCACTCAAGTCAATGCGGAGGAAGAACGCCAAGAGATCGGAGAAGCGGCGGACGCCATTGAGGCACGAGGCTCCACTGGAAGAAGAAGTTCCATCTAAGAAGGTTGCTAAAGAGAAAGTGAAAACCGATGCGGTTGCTTCCAAGATCATTCTCGCTTGATGAGACAGACCCCTCCAAGGTCACCCATATTGGAGTTGACCTGGGGGACAAATAGGAAAGCGCACTCATTCTTTTCCTCCGGGAAAATAGGGACATCTTTGCATGGAAGCCTTCCGACATGCCGGGTGTCTCCGGGGAGAAGATTGAGCACGCACCGTTGGTGCGTCTTGATGCGAAGCCGATCAAGCGAAGCTCCGTAGGTTTGCTCAAGACCGCAAGGAGGCGATTAAGGAGGAGATAACTAGATTGTTAGCAACTAAGTTCATTAGGGAGGTGTATCATCCAGATTGGCTTGCCAATCCGGTTCTTGTACCAAAAAGAATACTAAAGAGTTATGAATGTGTGTTGATTATACTGATCTTAACAAGGCTTGCCCCAAAGACGTTTTCATGCTGCCTTGGATTGACCAAGTTGTTGATTCGACTCGCTGGTTGCGAGCGTCTTTGCTTCCTTGATGCTTATTCCGGATACCATCGATTCCCTCGAAGGTTGAGGATTAGATTAAGACCCCGTTTATCACCCCCTTTGGAGCGTATTGCTACACAACAATGCCATTCGGTTTAAAAAATGCAGTCGCTACTTATCGGCGTGGCATGCAACGCTGTCTCGGATTCGCAACCTGGAAGGAACGCAGAAGCTTATGTTGATGACATAGTGGTAAAATCCCGGAAAGCTCGGAGATCTTCTCTCGACCCGGCAGAGACCTTTAGTAATCTGCGGAACTTTTCTATGAAGCTCAATCCTAGTAAGTGTGTATTTGGAGTTCGTTCCGGAAAATTACTGGGATATTTGGTGTCGTGGCGAGGCATTGAAGCTAATCTAGAGAAGATCCGGACGATTGTTAACATGAAACCTCCAAGCTGTTTGAAGGATGTACATAAGTTGACTCGGATGTATGTCCGCACTTAGCCGTTTCATTTCAAGACTGGGGGTCGGAGGCATTCCGTTCTTTAAACTCGCTGAAGAAGCAGGATAAGTTTGAGTGGACGGATGAGGCGCAAGCTGCATTTGATCAACTCAAGGGATATCTCAATAATCCGCCGGTCTTAATACCACCGGAACTCGACGAGACCATTCAATTGTACATATCCGCAACTAGTCACGTCGTGAGTACGGTATTGGCGGTTGATCGGAAAGAGGAAGGACATCTACAGCTGGTTCAACATCCCGTATACTTTGTAAGTGAAGTCTTAACTAAGTCTCGGATGCGATATCTCCGATTATAGAAATTGATATATGTAGTAGTGATAACTTCTCGAAAGTTGAAACACTATTTTCAAGCACACCCGATTGAGGTCAATACTGGGTTCACTATTGGGGATATAGTGCGATCGAGAAGCTATTGGACAGGTTGCCAAGTGGGCTATAGAACTTGGACAAGTATGAGATTACTTTTTCTTTACGCACGGCTATTAAAGGACATGCTTTGGCTGACTTTATTACTGAATGGCTTGAGACACAAGTGCCACAAGCAACTCAGAATTTGGAGTATTGGGAGATGTATTTTGATGGGTCCCTACATGATGAGGACATCACTCGTACGGATACAACCAACACTCCCTCATTTGATATTCATGGTCCAATCATGAGAGCTCAAGCACGAATTTGGAATTTATCGGTGAGCTTGTTTCTAATGCCTTCCTTATATAGTTTTAAGAATAAAATACTACCTAATGATTTAATTATTGTTAGGAACTATGGAGATGATGAGTATATGGCTAGAGAGGTGCTCAAAGGCGTGGAGGGCCGGCCATGTATTGCAAATCAAGTGGGAGGCCCAATCAAAGTCGGTTTCGGGTCCGATTCGAACTCCAGGACCAGTCCGCAATAAAACGGACGCCCAGGTCGCATACGGGCTCAGTTTTGGACGTTCTACATATGGTTGGAAAGATAAGAAGATCACCTTTCCAATGGCGCTGGTTTGAGGTCCAAATTCGTTGCCAGTCGACGGGAATCATCGAAATAATTTGACGGACAGAATCTGTCTCGGTGCTGAGTCACCGTTCTATTGCTATTGGGCTTTGTATCAAGTTGGGCCCAATAGGGGCGCGTCCTAGGGTTGGACGACGACCCCCATCAAGTCCTGGTCGTCCTCTCCCCTTCTCTTATACCCCCATAGCCGCCACAAACAGATTGGGTTTTGTTTTGTTAGTTTAGCCATTGCTACTACGTTGTAGACGCATGCGTCGGCTAGACCATCCGTTCTACTTCATTCAGAATCCCACCTTTGTGAGTTTAGCTACTTGTTTATCTTGTTATTGCTTGTTCTTCGATTGCTTGCAGGAATTACCCTCGTGGTTTGGTTGATTGTGCTCCACAAGATCGTGATTAACCGTTGGAGTTGGTGTATCGGTTGCTAAGGCGCATCCTTGTTGGCTGTAGTCGGGCCGTGAACGTCTCTCGAGTTCAAATCGAAGTTATCCCCTCTCATCGAAAGATCAGGCAGCACCCGTGTACTTATCGGTTGGTATCGGAGCAAGGTTCATCGGTGAGAGATTTCGTGTTCCTCCCTGAATTTTTTTTCACTCCTATAGTTCAAAAATAGCCACACAAAAAAAAAAACACACACATCATATTTCCCTTTACCTTTAAACACTTTGAGCTTTTGCTGATACTACTTAGTTAATTCGTGTTGAGTTCGTGGTTGCATCGTCGTGTCGTGTTGCTGGTCTTAGTGTTAATCCACTAGAGTTTCGAGTTCTATTCATTTTTTAGTCACCACTTAATCCACCGCTACTGTCATCATTTTTTTGTCCACTTATAGAACCACAAAATTATCCACCATCACCATCATACTTGCTGTTTCGTGTTGTGCCGCACCAAATTTATCTTTGTCCACCTCTTGTTTTGCACCTAGAAGAAAGAAAATCATTTCAATATCAAGACAGATTCGCAGAGAAAATTCTAATCTCTAACAAAAAGGCTATATTTTTATCATCGCTGGTGCGTTTTGTGCCTTTAAGCACAATCTAGAAAGCTTATGATCTTATCTTTGCAACGGATCTGACCTTGCATAAAAATTTCTTCCGAGTGAGCTGCAATCAGCGAAGAGATTTGCAATCTGCTGTTTGAACAAGACTGTTCAATCTGCTAAAAAAAGAGTACAAAAACCAAAAGAAAGAGAGAACACAAGTGAGTTGTAGTTGCTACTGGTTCTACCTATTTCATTTGCTTTGTGTGACATCATTTGTGTCTAGGCTCGCGTCCGTACAATGGTTTAGCCTAGGACTAGCACGGTACCGTCATTGAACACTTATTCAACTTGCTTTTAACTAACGTGGTACTAGCTTTCCTTGTGCATTACTTTCATCCCACCTACAACTCTACATATTCGATTAGAGCTTGACATGTGTTGTTGCTGCGGCACCGATACACTTTCTTGCACGGTTTTCGACTTGTTTGTTGCCATCACCACCTGTTGAGCAAGGTAAGAACTTGCAAGGTCTTGTTTCAACAAATCAGTTTGAGAGTATAACAACGACACATCCTAGTAGTTGATAGGAGCATACAAATTATTGTGTTTGTTCTTGCTTTCTGCTAATCATGGCGAGGTTGCATTGTAACATTCAGGACATCATTCAACACTTGTCTTCGTATGATGGTGAGTTTTTGAATCCTAGAGCATATATTGATTGGGAGCTAAAGTTAGAGAGTGAGTTTGATGAGCATGATCTTTCCGAGGAACAAAAGGTTTATATTTCTTCTAATATATTGACTAAAGATGCTTTGTATGAATGGAATCGTATTTGTAGACGGCACAAAGTTCCACAATCATGGCATGACTTCAAACTTCTTTTTAGAGATGCTTTCATTCCTGAATATTATGCTGATCGTTTGATTAAAAAATTAGACAACTTGAAGCAAGGTAGTAGGAGTGTGAAAGAATACTATCATGTTTTTAAGATTTGTGTCATATTTGGTGGTCTAGATGAATGCTACAAAGATATAACGAGTAGGTTTGTGAGAGGACTCAATCTTGAAATTCAATCCATGCTGAAATCTGAAAATTATACCCACCTATCTCTCATGTATTTGCTTGCTCGTGACGCTGAAAATCAGATTTTTAATGTCTTCTTCTGCTTGTGAAACCGACATGATGTCCACTGTTCCATGTTCTGCGATGACTAACTTTGGGCAGGATAATAATTATTCGGTTGAAGGCAAGTCCAAGGAAGATAGTGAAAAAGGTAATTCTATTTGTGTTGAAATTGACCAAGTGAATGAAGGGGCTACATGTGATCCTAATGCTTTGGCACTGAATTTGTCCACTTCTTATGCTAGTTTAGAGCAATCCTTAGTGGAATCTCCTACTGAATTTCCTTTGTTAAAAGATTCTAAGATAGTTGCTTGTGACAAAGAAGAGTTGTGTGATCATGCTTCACTTATATCTACAACACAACTAATACATGGCCATGATAATTCTATTCTTGATGATACACTTGCAGAAATAAGACAGGTTCATTGCATTAACGAGTGAGAAAGATGAGTTGAAAATCATATCGTCTCTAAATTGTTTAGGTTATATTGAATTTGATAGTCCTTTTGACCTGAATAGTTTGGAGACTGAATTAATTCTAAAATCTGGTTTGCTATATCTTGATTATTGCTCGTTTCATGCAATTGGCAAATATGATGAAAATGATAAGTTCATGGTGCATAGGTTGTATATCTGTTCAGATCTAACAACACTTTTATTGAACTCCTCGTGTGATCAAATGATGACTTGCATTGAAGCTAACAACACAAGTATCTAGTTTCTCTTCTATTCATTATAAGTTGCAGGTCAAGCTTCAAGAAGGGGAGCAATTCTTGCTGCACTGTGAATTAGTGGAAGTTCGAGAATCATATTTGAAAGAGCATAATCCCACTCTTTGCATGAACTTCAACCACGACGCCAAACCGAGGACGGTTTGCAGCCAAGAATGGGAGAATGATGAGAACATCACTCCTACTGATACAACCAACACTCCCTCATTTGATATTCATGGTCCAATCATGAGAGCTCAAGCACGAATTTGGAATTTATCGGTGAGCTCGTTTCTAATGCCTTCCTTATATAGTTTTGAGAATAAAATACTACCTACTGATTTAATTATTGTTAGGAACCATGGAGATGATGAGTATATTGCTAGAGAGGTGATCAAAGGCGTGGAGGGCCGGCCATGTATTGCAATCAAGTGGGAGGCCCAATCAAAGTCGGTTTCGGGTCTGATTCGGACTCCAGGACCAGTCCAAAATAAAACGGACGCCCAGGTTGCATACGGGCTCGGTTTTGGACGTTCTACATTTGGTTGGAAAGATAAGAAGATCACCTTTCCAATGGCGCCGGTTTGAGGTCCAAATTCGCTCCGAGTCGACGGGAATCGTCGAAACAATTTGACAGACAGAATCTGTCTCGGTGCAGAATCACCGTTCTATCGTTATTGGGCTTTGTATCAAGTTGGGCCCAATAGGGGCGCGTCCTAGGGTTGGAAGACGACCCCCACCAAGTGCTGGTCGTCCTCTCCCCTTCTCTTATACCCCCCATAGCCGCCACAAACATATTGGGTTTTGTTTTGTTAGTTTAGCCATTGCTACTACGTTGTAGACGCATGCGTCGGCTAGACCATCCGTTCTACTTCATTCTGAACCCCACCTTTGTGAGTTTAGCTACTTGTTTATCTTGTTCTTGCTTGTTCTTCGATTGCTTGCAGGAATTACCCTCGTGGTTTGGTTGATTGTGCTTCACAAGATCGTGATTAACCGCTGGAGTTGGTGTATTGGTTGCTAAGGCGCATCCTTGTTGGCTGTAGTCGGGCCGTGAACGTCTCTCGAGTTCAAATCGAAGTTATCCCCTCTCATCGAAAGATCGGGGCAGCACCCGTGTACTTATCACTACAGCTTGCAGGCGTGGGGGCTGGAGTTGTGCTTCTCACTCCACAAAAAGAACCATTGAGATACGTATTACGGATGCATTTTCATGCTTCAAACAATACTGCAGACTATGATGCCTTGCTTCATGGACTTCGGGTAGCTATTTAGCTAGGAGTTAAGAGATTGGATATATATGGAGATTCGATGCTTGTGATAAGTCAAGTTAACAAAGTATGGGACGCTCATGATGATCATATGATAGCTTACCGCCAAGAGGTAAGAAAGCTTGAAGACAAGTTTGATGGTCTGCGCTTCTCTCATATACTACGCGGAAATAATTATGCTACGGATGAGTTAGCCGGATTAGGATCTTCGAGACAAGCGAGTGCCGTCTCGGTGTCTTTCTTCAAGTTTTAAATAAACCATCTATTAAGATGGATCACAAGGCTACTATTAAGGAGATAGAGACCACGAGATGCAGTCTTGGAAGCGAAGACCCGGGAGGCGGTCTTACAGACATGAGATTGGCCAAGGTGCTAGAGACAGATTATAGGCGAGAAGAAGCGAAGCGATTACTCGTGGTTATGATTATCGATTCTCGATTGGCGTACTCCGTACCTTGAATATCTGCAATCCGGTAAAACTCCGGAAGATAAAGTCGAGCGGCAAAGACCGGAAGTTCGAGCAAGGAGTTACTTGATTATTGAAGGAGAACTTTATCAACGTGGAGTCAACATCTTGATGAAGTCCGTATTCTGTTTCGATGGCATTCAATTGCTAGAAGAAATTTATAAGGGGATTTGTGGCAATCACGCTTCATCAAAGACTTTGGTTGGGAAAGTGTTTCGGCAGGGTTTTTATTGGCCTACAGCTACGGATGATGCGCACACGGTAGTTAAAAATTGCCGGAGATGTCAATTCTTCGCTCGACAACCTCATACTCCAGCTCATGAATTGCATATGATTCCAATGACTTGGCCTTTTTCGACTTGGGGGCTGGATATGGTCGGACCATTCAAGAAAGCGCCAAGAGGGTTTACTCATATTTTTGTGGCGAGTTGATAAATTTTCTAAATGGATTGAAGTCGAAGTCATTACTAGTACGACCACTCGCTCGAGCAATCAAGTTTTTACGTAATATCTTTGTCCGTTTCGACGTTCGACATAGTATAATTACCGATAACGGGCCTCGGTTCACCTTAGAATTCTTCAAGGACTACACTGAAAGTTTGGGAGTCAAGATACATTATGCTTCGGTTTCACATCCGCGAGCAATGGACAAGTTGAGCGTGCCAATGGTACGATTTTAACCGGTCTTAAACCCAGAATTTTTGACTCGCTTAAAGCCATATGCTGGAAAGTGGGTTAAAGAATTGCCCTGGGTATTATGGGGATTGCGTACAAATATTAATCGAGCTACGGGACAATCTCTTTTTCTCTCGGGTCTATGGATCCGAAGCAATGTTGCCCACGTAAGTGAATATGGTGTCAGCTAGAGTGCGGTATTATGACGAAGAGAGATATGAAGGCCAACGTCAATTTGAGTTGATTGCCGCGGAAGAATTAAGAGATCAAGCTTTGATTTAAGCGGCTAAGTATCATCGGGGATTGCGTCGATATCATGATCGCAATGTGCGTACGCGGGAATTTCAAGTGGGAGATTTGGTGCTTTGGAAGATCCAGTCTAACAAGAATAGGCATAAGTTGTCACCGGTCCGGGAAGGACCCTTTGTGGTCAAATCGGTTTCCGGACCGGGAGCTCATAGGCTTATGACTCAGGAGGAAGAGGAAATTCCAAATTCATGGAATATTGATCAACTTCGTCGTTTTTATACTTAAAGATTTTCTTGTAATTTTCCCGAGTAATATAATAAAGCATTCTTGATTTCGAGTATGAATATGTTTGTGTTTTTTGTGTCTCGATATTTTAATTTTGAATTAACTTATCGATTCAGGGGGTTGTTGTGTTAAGAGCAGTATGTGAAATTATGAAATTCCTACACACTAGTACCAGTCATTTACTCAAGTCGGGGGCTGCCGTGTTAAGAGCAGTTTGTGAGGTTGTTTACTTTTTCAGCTTCGATCGATATGTTTAGGAAGGGAAATTTTAAGCATCTCTTTTAAAATATTGGTCTGTAGGCTGCTATCTTAAAGAGCAGTTTGTGATATTATGTGATCTTAAACCTTTAAACCTGGTTGTTTTTTCTATATAGCATGATTTTGTTAAAGTAAGCTACTCCTATGCATTATGATCTCGTGCTGATTAGAGCCGTATTCGGTCATAGTTGGTTTAAGCTGAAATAACCATCATTGCCTAGATATAGAATTTGACTAGTAGGAATAAGATGGTGAATTTTTGGTGATCGGTATAAAAAAGAGAAGAGAGGACATTAAAACTTCAACACGATTAAAAGGATAACAATTAAATTACAAAGCACCGTGATAAAAAAATGTCCGTTTAGCAAACAAAAGACCGGTCCTATGATAAACAACTATCGGGCGAGTCCGCTGGAATCGCCGGTATCTCCGGTCTTGGGGTCTTCTCGCCGACCTATCATCGATTGTTCCTTCGTAGTCCAAGGGAGAGGGCAATAAATCAGCATCAAGATCTTCGTACTCCTCTTCCACTCGTTTGTCCGATGGCGGCACAGACATCTTGAGCAGCTTGACCGAGAGCATGAGGTGTTGCCGCTTCATTTAGCGGGATGCCGCCGGATCCGGAGGGACATCTTCGACTAATTCGGACACGGTGCCAATAAGTGAATTTTTCAACTCATTGAACCGGTCTTCGATTGTCTCCGGATGGGCACCCGCTCCGATGAAGTTGAAATCGCAGTCTTCGACCGCAGTCCAAGACCGGATTATGGCAGCGATATGCCCTCCTCTTGCCGCGGCGTTCATCTTGGAGTGCTCTCCGATCCTTCGGGGACGTCCCGGATAGCGTTTCAAGGTTCGGCTCATCTTGGTGAATAGGCTAACCCCCGTTCGGATACTCGAGCGTCCTCGTACCGCTCGCTGCAAGCTCCGAAGAAGACGAAAAAGTACGAGAAAGGTTATAAGTGCGGACTCAGTATTAAAAAGTGTTTTCAAAACGAGAATAGGACGAAGGAACTTATGCATGTGCTCGATGTCCGCAGCTCCGAACTTTCCTTTGATATTAACTTTTGACGCCTTCAGCTTGGCTTCGCTCTTCGAAGGCGCTGGATTTCGTGCTCTTTTGCTTTGAGTTCAAGCCGAGCGGACTCATGCGCGGTCCTTAGAGCGCTTTCCTTCTCCATTTGTGCGCTTTGGCGGCTTCTAGTGCTTCAGCTAGCTCGGTCTTTAGGAGAGCATTGTCATTTTCAAGCATCTTATTGGAGCGAAGAGTCTGCGCCGAATGCTATCATTGGTGGTGAGCTCCCCTCCAATTCACCAATACGGGCGGCTTGCTGCTCTTCAACCCGAGAGCCCTCTTGAAGAGCTTGTTCTTGAGCAGTCGCTTTTTCGGAGACGACTTCCTCAGCCTTCTTGTGAGCAGCGACAAGATTCTCGAGTGCTAAAGCGGATAAGACCGGTCGAAGGGTTACAAGTCTACTAAGGAAATTAAGGCTAAAATTAGAAGCTTACTTTGGACCTCCTTCCGGAGTTTGACGATTTCCTGTCGGCGATCCTCCATCATGCGATGGGTATTCATCAAATTTGCTTCCCACCTTAGCAAATCAGCTTCTTTGGATTTCGAGGCTAGCGGTCCGAGACCCGAGTTGAACTAATCGCTCTTGAGTCCGGTGCAGTTCTTCTTCAAGACGAGCAATGATTGTGCTCTTGGCTTCAGAATTTTTAAGAAGAACCCGGAGGATAGGCGGATCAAAGGGTCGATTGGAATATGAAGAAGTTAGGAAAAGACTGGGTAAGGGTTGGAGATATACATGGCCGGACTCGGAAAGTTCTTCAAGGCCGCCTCTTCCCGAAAGGAATCCCATTGCGTAGTTGCCGTGAACTTTCCGGCTCCGCTCGAGCTATCAACTTCCACGTCACCCACTACTATCTTGGCGACTCGCACCGAAGCTTTACGAGTTGTCCCGGCCCTGCGGGGATTTCTTCAATCCAGCACCGGCCCCAATGGGAGTTCGGGCGCGTCCTGGAACAAAGTGGTCTGTAACAACTCTCGTGAAAAATAATGCATTTCATGTCATCATGGGCATTGCATCAAATTGTTGCATTTTGGAAGATATCAAATTTTGTGTTAATAACATACACATAAATATCAAAAATAGATAAAGAAGAAAGGAAGTGCTTAAAAAGAAATTAAATTGGAGGAAAATATAGGTTTAGCATTTTCTATGGCTTAATGATCATAAATAAAGATTTATGAAAATCTCCTGAAATGGTTTTTGCCTTGTAAAAATAATTACAAGAAATAAACAAAGCTTCTTTTATTAATTTAGTTATGGAATTTTAATTCAAAAATAATTTGGAAACCTACCCTGGACTTAATAGGAAAAATGCCTAAAATACTTTCAATTACACCCCTGAATTTTCGTGGAATTTTTGGAGCACCGTAAAGCCACTTTTTAATTTTCCGAAAGCCGAGGGCGTTTTGCAAAGTTTCCGGGGATGGCCCCAGCGCCGCTCTCTTCTTCTCTCTCTCTCTCACCGCGCTCTCGGCGCCGCCCGCGGAACCGCCTCCGGCGGCGTCGCCACGCAGCAGGCACGCAGCCGCTTGCGCAGCTGCTCGCTCGGCGCCCTTGCCGCCTCTCCGGCAGGATAAAAGCCCCTCCCGGCCTCGCCTTCCCTTCTTCTTCCTCTCATTTCACTCCGCGCCTCACCGCTCCTCCGCCGCCTCCGGAGCAGCGCCGCCAGGCCGCTCCGGTCCCTCCCCATCCACGCCATCGCCACCACAAGCTCCGCAATCACCTCACGAAGCTTCTCAACACTTGCAATCGAGCCGAGTCACTTTGCTCCGTCGAGGCGAGACCGTTTCCCCGATCGGGACCTCACCGTCGTTCTACCGCCGCTCCTTCAAATGGAACTGCGACGGTGAGCAATTGGTCTTCCTTTCTCTTCCTATAGGTACGCAAGAGGCTCCTCTACCCCTCGGTGCACTTACAATAGCATGTTTCGTGCGGGGTGCCACGGATTCGCCCATCTTCCCGGAGCTCCGTTCACCGCCGTCCGCACCCCACGGTGAGCTCCATTCTCCGGCCGTCTCCGCAGCCGTGCAAACCCTTGCCGCTCTTGCTCATGCTCCGTAGTACGTGTCGCAGGTTTTTCCCCAAATTTTGTTCACCGTGGTGAGCTCACGCCGTGGTCGAAGCTCCACCGCGTCCGGACCTCGCCGCCGGCGTGCTCGGAGGCGAGCTCATGCAAGTTGGTCACCACGGTTGGGTTCGTCATGAGCAGTAGGGTAGGTTGGTAGCGTCACGGCGAGCTTTGGAGCACCGGCGGCCAAGTCCGGTGACCGCGCCGCCGTGTCTCCGCCGCCGCGGTGGTGCCGCACCGCGGCCACACGCGCGCTGGATCGCGTGTGGCTACGCAAGATTTCGTGCGGTCAACCCCGTGGCCCGACTCGTGGCATACGAGGCATTTTTTATTTTCAAAAATTCGTAGAAAATTCATTAAAAATCGGAAAAATACAAAACCAACTTTGTTAGACTCGGAAAAATAAGAGTTATTTGTTTATGAAATAAAATATGTATTTTTAGTAATTTTATTTCATAAATAGTAATTAATCCTTTTCTTTGTTTAAAGAAAAGCTATTATTTTATGCTAATTAAATGTTTAATGAAGAAAAATAATTTAATTAGATGAAGGAGATATCTGCAGACGAAATTAATTGTGAAAATCATATTTCCAAATTTAAACTTAAACTTTATTATTCCATGTGTTTCCAATTTATTAGCCTATTATCACATGTCCTTTAAAGTAATGATTTAATTATTGCTTAATAAACACGAATAATGATTAATTATTAAACCTAAGTAATTAGTGAACTTAATTAATTAATTAAGGAACAGGACAAATTAATAATTAAGAACCTTGATTAAACATTTGTTAATCAGCATAATCAATTGTTAATTATTGCTTAATGAATATGCTTATTCATGATTTATTAATTAACCAAGGTGATGAAGCATTAATTATTAATTATTAATTATTGGACTTAATTAATGAAACCCTTGTATAATTTTATCCCGAGCATTCATGCATACATGATTGTGATTCGCAACGCATTGTTGGTCGACCTAGGTTCCGAGGTGATCGAGGTTCCACCGTAGGTCGAGTCAGGAGACGGAATCTCGAGGTCGACCCACGCGTCGAGGAAGCTAACTCCGAACAGTATCCAGGCAAGCTCCGGTGCATCCTCGCCTATGTTTTCAAATATTTTACTTTATCACATAGTACGGTTATGTTTGTGCATTAGGTGTTAGGGAATGGTTGACACCCTAGTTGCATTATGGTAGGTTTCCGTTTGTTTATTCTATACTCGGTACAGGTAGCTCAATAGAGGCTAAGCTTAATTCATAGTCGCAACGGTAGATGTTTAGGGAATCTTAAAGCATGGAGGCTTTAAGGGTTTCGTGTGACACTAAGATGATGAGAGTGTTAATAAGTCGAGACCGGACGGGCCCCGTAGGAGAAAGGGCAAGACGGTTGAGGTCTTGCAAGGTGGTAGCCCCGTCCGTGTCTGGTCAAGGGCCGTACCGTTGTCGGCTTAGTTGAACAAGTTTAAACGTACCGTACTACAAGCTGGTATCATGGGCCCATCAAGCTGATGTACCCTATCGCCCCGGAGATGTAGCGTAGCCGCCTCTCTTTGCCGATCGTTAGTGAGAGGTTAGTCTCACGGGAGGGAGATGGGTCGGCCACGAGGGAAGTCGTGGAGTCGCCATACTCTCGGGGAGTTGGAAATGGCTAGTCTTCCGTCAGGTGCTAGCGGGAAAGGTTGTCGTATACGATCGGTGTGATGCGTATATGTCGTGTAGTCGGGTTTTGCCGACTGGTATAAATCGATTCGAATCGTCTGTCCCTCGCAAGTAATGAGTACCGCTTGTTTAGCTCGTCACATCGTACTAAATTATATGAAAGATGAAGCCGAGAGATGAAAGGAGTAATGATCTATTTTATCTTGTCTTGCAAACTTGAATGCAATAGTGATAGGCTGCAAATGTCAAGGCTAATGAACTTAATACCGAGCTAAAATATTGAAAGTAAGGATCCACCCTTTTTAATGCTGTTTTTGCAAAGGAGTAAACCCCACAGCCGTAAAGCCTTTGCATACTAGGCGTCGGCCTTAGCGTGCCATGTTGACGGGTCAGTCTTGCTCGAGTATTAGAATACTCGGGGTTTGTTCGTTACCTTTCAGGGAACGAGTCGTATTACCACGACTTGTATGGCAGCTTCCTAGAAGAGGAGCAATGTCCGGAGGGAGGTTCCCTGTAGTGGGAACGCATCCCCACGCCTTGAAGAGGGAGGACCGTGATGTACGAAGGGCTCGAGTACGTCACGTTGATCATTTAAAGTCATTTGGGTTGTATAATAGTACAAGCTTCCGCTGAATACTCGTAGGATGTTAAACTTCAATCATGTTATATTTCCGCTGCACGAATGTTTGTATTTTGAAAACCTGGTTGTATTATACCATGATGTATATATTCTGGCTTGTATGAGATGATGTTCCTGTTGTAACTCACTTCGTCGAGTGTTCCTCTGTACCGATTCCTCGGGTGCCCCGGAGAGGATGTCACAGCTGGTATCGTAGCGGTTCGGAGGCAACAACGACGTCATTACAAGCCTATTTTCAAAACTTAACACGTTAGTACGTTAGACAACGAGAGAGTACGGAGCCCTATAAGGATGTAGAATAGTTAGATTCTTACTAATTGTTCGACGTTCGGGTTTTGGGAAGTGCTAACTGTTCGTCGTAGTTTTATATGCTATAGTATGTATAGTTAGTTTACGAGCATGCATCATGTCATATTTGGGTGCTAAATAATGTTGGGGGTATATACCTAGCTAGTTTTGTAGTACTCGTATAGGTTGTTTCTGTTCGTTTTCTTCGTGGGAAGAAGTGTTTAACTTGTTTAAACATGTTCCCTGCAGATGTCGATGACTCGCGGTAGGAAGCGCGCTCGGGAGGAGGAGGACACACGGGCTGCACACGTCGCAGAGCCGGAGCAGCGGGTCCACAGCCTAGAGTTGCGTACGCAGAGTCGGGACCGACAGCTTGGCGCTTGGAAGAACCGCTGTCGTGTGGACTGCCGGGAGGTTCGGAGATCCCACGCCAGGATCGCCGAGCTGGAGGAGCAACCGGTGGAGGTTGCCCAGGACCGTGACGGGTTTCGCGGGGCAGCTATAGCGTTGGACGCACAGCCTGACCACGGTCACCGAGGAGCGAGACGCCGCGCGCGAGGTCGACGAGGAGCACGAGCTACGCTTGGCCGAGATGACAGCGCAGCGTAATCACGCTCGTGGAGACGCTGGTCGTGGTGCAGGACCGGATGGCTGAGCTTGAGGCGATGTTTGACGGGGTAGCCGACGCACACCACGCCCCGATCCACGACCACGACGACCTACTTGAGCAGTTCCAGCGAGTTGCAGCAGCAGCAACAGCAGCAGGGTCCACCGGACGACGCCGAGGAGGTCTCCGGGATGGACTACGAGCCACCACCCGCCTCACCAGCAGAGGATGTCGAGTCGGACGCCGGCAGCCACGCGCCGTTGGCCTAGTTGTGTTGTGACTTCACCGATGTAGGAGGATAGCCATATTTTGCCGACAAAGGTCGGATGTAGATAGGGTACTGGTAGGTGTTGGCCGGATGAGAGTGTATGAAAAGTGGGTTTTGAGTTGTACAAACAATAAATAATGAAAAAAGAAGTGGTAGTAATATATATCTATGCAGTTGCTAGAATAAAAGAATTGCTGAAATAATAGGAATAGTTTCTGCTTGTATCCGATATTCTTACTTCTCCACGGAGATGGACAAGCACGAGTACCGGTGTGAGTGAAGTACGAGGACAAAGGGAGGATGTTCGTGTAGCAAGGCCGGAGAGACAACTGCAGGAAAAGGAGGAGTTGTTAGCACTTAGAGAGGCGCAGTTGCTAAACAAGGAGCAACAGATTCAATTTAAGAATCAACAGCTGGTAAACGCACATGCCCCGATCACTCGGTTAGAGCAAGATCTACCGCAGGCACACAATGCAATACCGAATGCAGCAATAGGACAACAACCTCCCGAGGATGAACCAAGTAGTGAAGGAAAATCTTATGGAGGCTAAATCGAAGAAGAAGAGGAGGATCCTCGAAGAGATAATGGACGTGGATTCCGTCATAGACTTCACGGAGATTCCACAACCGGAGGATGCGGAATCCGAGACAGGCAGTTCCATGAGCCAGAAGTGACGTCCGGGCTTCGTGAAGAAGAGTAGAGTGCTAGCTAGTAGCAAGTGAGAAAACTAGTATGTAAATTAGGCGCTAGTTAAATAACGAGCGTGATGTAACCACGCATGAGTGTATCTTAGGAATCGTTGTAACATGGATGTATGAGCATGTGTTTATGGATTTGGTGGTTGTTCTAATAAAGATGGTTGTTGCATAAGTTTCATTTAGAATTCCTCATTCATGTATTCCTGTTTCTTCCATTATTATGTTGGAATGAAGATGTCTAACGTAAAATTTTCTTGGACGGAATGGTTGGAACAAGGAGACGTGATGAGCCGGAAAGTTCTCAACGCGGGCGGAAACACCACCACCACCCCGACACCGGCGCAGGCCATCGCCGCTGCATCGGATTCTCGCGCGGAGCAGCGAGAATTATTGGAGCAATTGGTCCGCAACACTCGCTCCGCAGGAACGTCATCAAGGCCGGAATGGACCGGAAGAGAGGGTGACCTTTTCGGACTTCTTGTCGGTTCGCCCTCCGACTTTCTCGGATGCGGGAGAACCATTGGAGGCTGACCATTGGCTCCGCACCATCGAGTCGAAGCTGGAATTGTTTCCATGCACGGATCATCGGAAGACCCTCTTCGCTTCCCAGCAATTGCAAGGATTTGCTGGAGCTTGGTGGGCCAACTACAAAGCAATGTTTCCTTCAGGTCATCAAATTTCATGGGCCGAGTTCACCAAAGCCTTCGGGGAGCACCATATTCCGGAAGGTTTAATGAATCGAAGAGGAAGGAGTTCTTATCCCCGAAGCAAGGCGACATGAATGTGCATACCTACTCCAAGGTATTCAACCATCTTGCTCGATACGCTCCTGAACATGTGGACATGGATGCCAAGAAGAAGAATCTGTTCAAGGAAGGAATGAGTACCAAGCTGCGATCACGTCCGGTGCTAAACAAGACCGATAGCTTCACCGACTTTGTAAGCGACGCTATCGCTGCTGGAAGATTCTATCCGTCTTCATCGGACGGAGAAGAACAAGAAGAGGCCGGCTACCGGACAAGGAAGTGGCGGACCGTCAAAATATAGGCTGGTCTACATCGCACCCTCGGGTCAGCGTTATCAGCACACGCATTCTCGTCCAAATTACTACCGGCAGTCTCAGCCACCACAACAACCTCAACAACAGCGGCCGAATCAATATCGTCCGCCCTATCGGCAGCAGAATACTCGTAATCCCGTGCCGGCAAATCAAGCACCGCAACAGAATGGACCACCATGTTTCAATTGTGGCCGTCCAGGGCATTATTACCGCAGTTGTCCATATCCTCGAAGGCACCATATGCACCTAGACCTCAAGGACAGCCGCAAAATCAACCGAGGGCACCAGCCAAGAATACACCAGTGAAGATCGGCCGTGCCAACTTTACTACGGCCGAGGAGCTACCCGAAGGAGGACAAATCTTAGCGGGTATGTTTTCTATCGCTGATCATCCTGCTATGGTTTTATTTGATTCGGGAGCTACGCATAATTTCATCAGCAAGTCATATGTTGCTAAGCATCGCATCATACCATCCAAGTTGCTATGTGCTCATATCATTTCAACATCCGGGGGTAAAATTCTTACTAATGAAGAAGCTGCCAATATGCCATTAAAATTGGATAGCAAGGTTTATTCCACTTCATTGATCATATTGGATGGGCAAGGGTTAGATGCCATTATTGGCATGCAATGGATGGATTTCCATAAGGCAAGTATTGGATATAGCATCTCGAGCCGTATATCCGAACTCTCCTGTTCATGGTCGAGATTGCTTATTCTTAACTCTTCCTCAAACTATGCTGCCAATGGTGAATAAGGTTGTAGGTAAAAGTCTAGAAGATATACCTATAGTCCGTGAGTACCCGGATGTCTTTCTAGACGACTTGCCGGGACCGCCGCAGTACGGAGCGGTAGAGTTTAAGATAGAATTACAGCCTGAAATAGCACCAATATCAAGGAGACCATATCGGATGCCGCCAAATGAGCTGGCGAGTTGAAGGTACAATTAAAGGAATTATTGGATAAGGGATACATACGTCCAATTTCATCGCCATAGGGATGCCCAACTTTATTCGTGAAGAAGAAAGACTAAGACATTGAGGCTATGTGTGGATTATAGACCTCTAAATTCGGTCACCATCAAGAACAAGTACCCTCTTCCGAGGATTGACATCTTGTTTGATCAACCGATGGGAGCCAAAGTCTTCTCCAAAATAGATCTTCGCTCGGGGTATCACCAGATTAAGATAAGAGTCGAAGATATACCGAAGACCGCATTCTCCACAAGATACGGACTTTATGAGTATCTCGGTAATGTATTTTGGATTGACCAATGCACCAAGCACACTTCATGTATCTCATGAATTCCGTATTCATGCTCGAGCTGGACAAGTTTGTCGTAGTGTTCATTGACGACATCTTGATCTACTCTAAGTCGGAAGAGGAACATGCTAATCACTTACGAGTGGTGTTGCAACGACTAAGGGATCATCATCTATATGCTAAGTTTAGCAAGTGTGAGTTTTGGCTGAAGGAAGTGACGTTCCTAGGTCATGTGATATCGGCTGAAGGAGTGGCGGTTGATCCCAGACAAAGTTCAAGAAGTACTCGGATTGGGAGCCGCCGAAGTCGGTTTCGCAAATCCGAAGTTTCTTAGGGTTGGCTGGTTACTATAGAAGGTTTATTCCAAACTTTTCGAAGATCGCCAAGCCAATGACTAAGCTATTGGAAAAGGATAAGAAGTATGTGGAGTAAAGAATGTGAAGAAGCTTTTCGAACATTAAGGAAATTGCTGACCACGGCTCCAGTACTCGCTCAACCGGATCCGACAAAGCCTTTTGATGTATACTCGCGATGCATCGAGAACAGGACTTGGATGCGTTCTAATGCGGGAAGGTCGAGTGATTGCCTATGCATCTCGACAACTAAGGCGTCATGAAGAACACTATCCTACACATGATCCGGAACTAGCAGCAGTGGTACTTGCATTAAAAGGTTGGAGGCACTATCTCTTGGGTAATTTGGTACATTTATACACCGACCACAAATGTCTTAAGTATATTTTCACCCAAGCAGATTCGAACATGCGCCAACGAAGATGGCTGGAGTTAATAAAGGATTATGAGTTGGAAATTCACTATCATCCAGGCAAGGCGAACGTGGTAGCCGATGCTTTAAGTCGCAAGGTTCATTGCAATAATCTCATGGCTCAACTCTTGATTCAAGCACCTCCACCCGAAAGTGATGAGGCAAATCTTCGGCTTATTCCGCATGGAGCATTGACCAATCTGCTCTTATCCCTACCATTCGTGAAGAAGTGATAGCAGCTCAACGGAAAAGTGTTGGTATGGGACATATAAGAAGACGACTCAAGAAAGGCGAAGTCAAATGCTTCGGAGAAGATAACGAAGGAGTTATTTGGTTCAAGAATCGATTGGTAGTACCGAAAGATCTATCCCTTCGCAAGAGGATAATGGATGAAGCTCATATGTCCAAATATTCTATTCATCCTGGAACCAATAAGATGTATCAAGATCCGAAGAAAAAATTTTTGTGGACACGTATGAAGCGAGAAATAGCCAAGTATGTCAATGAGTGTGATGTCCGTCGGCGGGTCAAAGCCGAGCACTTGAAGCAAGCGGGACCCTTACAACCTTTGAGTATTCCTGAATGGAAGTGGGAAGACATCAGCATGGATTTCATCATTGGGTTACCACTAAGCCCACGAAAACATGACTCTACCCGGGTTATTGTGGACAGATTGACGAAGTCTGCTCACTTCATACCGGTACATACGCGGTACACTCGCTGAGAAGTATGCCGAGCTGTACATCGCTCGTATTCTCTCGTTTACATGGAGTGCCGAAGACCATTATATCGGATAGAGGAACGCAATTTGTCTCCAGATTTTGGGAGCAACTACATGAATCATTGGGGACAAGATTGATACGAAGCTCAAGCATATCATCCTCAAACGGATGGACGGACAGAAAGGATCAATCAATATCTCGAGGATATACTTCGAGCATGTGTCTTGACCTATGGTAAAGATTGGGAGAAATGTTTATCGTTGACGGTCCTTACGGTCCTTTTTTACCGTCAACTTTATGCACCTTTTGAAATCATATCCACCACAAAGAGTAGACATAGGGCTTTTATCTAACCATTTCCACAAGTCTTGGTGAATTCGTGAGTGCGAGTGCAATCCATATGAAAACGGGGACAAGTATGCATAAAACATGGGCTTCGCACTTGTCTAACTTTCCCAGACATAAAAGACAACTCTCTCGGCCCAAAATCCGGAGAAACGAGGCTCCAAATCTATCCCTAGCAAGCTGGACCAAGGAGGGAAGCAACACGGAGAGCCACCACGAAGAAGACCGGACCCGGTGGGGCCCGGCCGGTTCGGCCAACCCGGGATTTGGGTTCGGCCGAACTGTGGTGGTGGCCCCACCGGCCCATCTTTCTCCGGCGGTTCACTACCGACGTCCGGAGGTCGGTTCCACCTGCGTTAAATGCCACCGACGTCGGGAACCGCCTCCAAGTTGCCGACCTTCCAAGACTATAAATAAAGGGGCACCCCTACCTCTCTCGAGGATCCAATTCAAGAGATCACAACACATTGACACCAAGAGGAATCCATCTAGCATTAGACTAGTCTCTAGGCTGTAGAGGATTAGAGGGGGAGTTTAGTAGAGGAGAGGGTTGTCCTCTCTTTGTGAGGATTTAGCCCAATCTTGTACTTCGAGGATACTTGCTTATAATAGAAGTTCGTTCGTCGTTCGTTCATCGTTCTTCGTTCGTTCATCGTGCATCTCATATTAAGTAAGTATCAAGGTTCACCTCAATAGAATTATCTTCTTTGTTCCTCATGCCTTATGATTGTATTAGTATGATGATCATGTGCTTTCTATGTGGTTATTGTCTAGTCATGATAGGTTGCTTCATGCTTCACATGCCTTCATTCATTCGTGTATGTCCTTACACTCGTTTCATGCATGATGAGGTGAGACATGCTTTGGCCAATGACTTGATGATCCGTAGGGTTAGAGTCATGTGTGACATGGCCCATAACTCGTCAATCCGTAGGGTTAGAGTTAGGCATGTCTCACCCATTTACTTGATGATCCGTAGGGTCGAGTCTTGCATGTTCCGGCACTTGATCCGATTCGGCCGGTCAAGATTAAGTGTACTCTTTCGGGAGTTCGGTTTAGCAATGTGAGCATGGTGCTTAGATTGATAAAGCTGCTTTGGGTGTTTGGTTGTCCGCTCGAACAGGATAAGATCGACGGTGAGGACTTAATTGCTTCAACGCCACGTGATCGTAGGACTGGCATAGGGATCTAATTGCCCTTGTGTCACGTGTCCTGGATGAAGGGTAACGGTAGGTGGTGACAGCCCTGCCGTGCCTAGTCCTCTTGTTCTATAGTAGATAGCCTTGATTGCCTGGTAGAAGGAATGCCCGTAGGTGGTAACTGACCCTGCTGGTTATCCCCTTGTTCCGAGGATGACATAGAGCTTAGACTTGTATGTGTTGCATGAGCGAGGAATATTAGAAGTACATAAGGACCCATCTCGGCTTTCTCCTTAACCCCGCTTAGCCTAGGCTTAGTTCTAGTGTTAGATTGGATTGCTCTGGTGGTGTTGTCACTACTACCCACTATCATTATTATCCTTACCCCTATTTAGGCTTTGGTACCTTATTAGTCATATGATTATGAACATTGCTATCTCGTAAACCACCGCCTTCCCTGTGGAAAATACGATACCCTTGAATACTCACGGGTGAAATGCTACAACGGTATTCTCACGTGCGCTTGCAGATTTATCGTGACCGTAAGAAATACCAACAAGCATTTACAGCGCCGTTGCTGGGAAGGCACTTGGTTGAAGAGTCACTAGCATTGTTTATAATTATATTTCTTTTAACTACCACTTGTCTAGATAGGTCTACCTTTGCTTTGTTTTCTCTTTATGTGAAAACAGGGTAGTATACCACTGGCGTTGACTTATCGAGGCAATACACGAGAAAATCAAGTAACCTTGAGGCGATCGAACCGCGAGTCATCCATCCTCAAGAATACTCTCGACGAGGCAAGCCAGCTACATCCGCACCATCAAGCTCAATACCTATGGGTGGATTGCTTTCCCACGAACACTCAGCTGCCAATGTTAACCGTGTGGCAATTGGGCCACACGTCAACACTGGAAACGGAAACTTCAAGCCTACAGCCAGCCAAATCACCATGGTGCGAGCCAATCCATTCCATGGAGTGGCCAAGGAGGACGCAAAAGTTCATCTTCATAAATTCCTAAAAGCATGCAAAACCTTGTCCATCGAGGGAGTCAACCGAGGATGTCATCCGACTCCGTCTGTTCCCCTATTCTCTTGCGGGTGAAGTAAGACAATGGTTCTTTGCCAACCCAAGTATTTCGACTACTTGGGATGCTTGCTCTGAAGCGTTCCTCGATGAATACTCTCCAAGAGGCAAAACCTATGCCCTTCACGCACAAATTCCAGATTATTGGAGAGCACGGGAAGAATCCATTCTGAAGCATGGGAGAAACTTCAAGATTATTTGACAAAATACCCTGCTCATGGAATGGACGATTGGACAATATTGATCGATTTTTACCACGGGTTGACACAACGATGCCGTGACTATCTTGATTCTCGTGTCAAAGGGGCATCTTCTCACTTACCGCCGTAGAAGCAACAAAATTAGTTGAGAAGGTAGCTATCGGTGAAGGGTGGAGACCACGCTCTCAACAAAAGAGAAGCCTTCCAACATCACCCTAGAAGGGAAGCAAAGAGGAAGAAGGCTTCGTACAAGCGCTTTGAAAAGACAATTACAGCCCCAACACGAGAAGTTGTCCGCATCCTCATCTCCAGGATCAAGCACCAAGTCGCCACGGTAAATGTAATGGAGAAAAGTCTTGCTCATTGGACTTAAAACGATGATGCCCTTGCCAAAGGTAAATTGGTAGTTATCTCATATTTGATTTCCAATTCCACATGCATATTTCCTCAATCGCATTCATGCATCTCATTTGCATATTTAATTCTCCCTCGACATGCATTTCCATCGTTTGCATGTTTGAATCTTTCCAACTTTTGTTTGGGATTTTTCAAACCACAATGCGATTCTGAGTATTGGAAAATGAGTTTGAGGCAACTTTTTATGGAAAATGTTTTGAGTAAAATTTTGGAGGAATTTTGGCGTAATTCCCTCTGGACTTTTCATATAGCCATCATAGGGTTGTCAACAAAATTGGACTTCGAGTTCATTATATTTGTTTCCAAAGTGCTTGGTGCCTTCACTTTCATTCCACTCAAGCATTCTTTCCCCCAAAATTCTTACTCTTGCATTTCTGGGAATTTTCATTGTTTGCCCCAAGTTCAAGAAAAAGATTTTCTCTTCTCTTTTTGGTTTTCTTAGTTGCATAATCGGGGTCCTGCAATCCTCCAACTCTTCTTTTCACGAAAAAAAAAAAATATAAAAAAAAAAAAATCTCAAGGAAAAATAATTTTTGAGACAAACCCTTTTAGGCTTTCCGTCTCGAATTTAAGAAAAAAATTTTCCTTTTCTTCTCTTCTCGTTTTTGTTCAATAAATTGAGTTGCGATAAAAAGACATCCTTGCAAAGGCAACCCACGGGAAATCCATTTGGTTTTCACTAACATAACCCGTGCTCGAGTTCGCTTTTGTGTTCTTGCTCTTGAGTGCAGCCAGGAAAAAAGGCGAATAATCAAGCTCATCGGCACGTTGAAGAAGGTGACAAGTTCGAACACAAGTCACCCCCGACGTGACACGCACTCGTCCCCCTCCATTGAGCTCATGCCTAAAGTGAGAAGGTTGGCATGAAGAGCCTCATGAAAATCCCATGGAGGAGGACTATGATGAAAACAACACGTCGAGACTCCTCTTCGACACCAACCTTGTCTCGGTGTGCAAAAAGAAGGTACAAGCCTGCAACTCCAATTCGAAATCCCTGCACAACGAAGGTATGCCACATTCTTTGCTAATAATTGGAAGCCCAAGGGTGATATGGTTTTTATTCGTGTGGATGAGTATGACTCCCACCTACCTACCACATGATTTCCCATGCATCCTTGTAGTAGTTAGGCAATGGTACTACCCTCCGAGTTCTTTCTTAGGGAGTATCACCCTTCATGCACACATCCTTGCTTTCTACTAGGCTTTCATAAGCATTGCTTGTCGGACTTTGAGCCTACAACTCTTGACCTTCACAAGCATGCTCTTTGGCAATGGATCATATCCCTTCTTGTGCTTGATGCATTGTTGGCTTGTCATGACTTGTGTTCCTCATAAGCAATCTTAGACATTTTTTGTATGAGGAATGAGCTTCGAAACCTCTTGCCTTGGTTAACAAATATCAACATCTCCCCTATGCAATGCATGAATGGTTAGAACTTTCCAAGCAATTAGGACTTCTTGAGTGCACCTCGTTGTTCTATCATATCACCCCTCGACTTTGGACCTACAACTGCTTCATGTTTCCATATCACTAAGACCCAAGTTGTTTTTACCAACGAGGATTATCTTGTCCATGGTCGCACTCAAACTTGGTCCACGGGACTTGCTTGTGCCTTTCTTCCTCGGCTGTACAAATGGGGTCCGGTCATCTAACCCGGGACCTTGTTTGTATGTGCTCAGAGAGCTAACCATGCCTCTCCAAGTTGGAGGAAATTGCTTGCAGGAATAGTGTTTTTGGCAGGATTCTCGGGTGCGAGAGAACAAGTGTGGGGGAGATCTCTCAAGCCTCCATCACGCACATGTTCGAGATCTCCCCACCAAAACGCTGCACCAACATCAAGGCTACACTTGCACAAAGCCTTCCACAATCACATTGGGTTCAACCCCAAATCAAGGGCCATGAGCAAAAGAACAAGTGTGGGGGAGGTTCCCTCCTCCCCCACAAAGGTAACTTGTATCGCAACTTGTATCCTTTTCCTTCCACCTTGAAAATATCAAAATAGAATAATTTATAAAAAAAAAAAAAAAAAAAAACACAAAATAACTCTAGGTGCTTCTTCTCTTTCAAACTCATAAGGCACCTAGAGTTTAAATCAATAAATCTAGGCTCCCGGTCTTTAATCCCGGTAGAGTCCTCTTTGTCTTCGCTTTGTTTTTGTTGTTTGTTTTGAATAAATAAAGCAGGTTCAAGAACAAGTGTGGGGAAGATCTCTTGAGTTCTTCATCATGTACACATTCAAGATCTCCCCCACCAACACGATGCACAACCCGCATCGATCAATCCATAAGAAAGTGGAGCCCCGGGACAAGGAAACAAATTTGGGTCGAACCTTTGTTTCGATCAAACATCCCATGGTCCACTTGGCCTCCACTTCACCTAAAGCGACGGTTTGCACAACCTCTCTAACTCCATCCCCCTCAATTCATGAGTTAAAACAACCTTTTGAGCCAATCACTAAAATTTAACTCAAGAATAAAATGAACGTTGTTGTTCCCTCGGTATACATGCTTCTAGTTGGTTGGCCTGCATACTCTTTATTCCTCGCTTCGCACACCTGTTGCTTGTGAACACCAATATCATAGGAACCCATGTTTATCTAAGTTGTTGGTGAATGTGATATGGTTGAGATGAATCGTGCTTCTTCTGCATAGAGTGCTTGGGTATTTAATTTGCCAAAAGTCTATAACTCTACGCTCCTCGATGATCTTATATTCCCACCAGAGCCATATGTTGATCACATTGCAAAACTTACACACATATGCTGCTTGTCATTGTATTGAACTTTATCAAAATTGTGTGACCCTAGTGAGAAACTTGTCATACTCTCTTGATCAAGATCACGTACACTCCACCTCACATGCTAAACTTCTACACTGGAAGTTAAGCAATACCACCATCATACATCCACCAAAATAAGTACTCCACAAAAGCATTGTTACCTTTTTCTCTCTCTCTCTCAAGTTATCATAGGAGACATGGCTATGCAAAAGAAAGAATAATCCCTGCTCATACAAAAGTAGAGCATGATGAAAAAAAAAAAAAGAGAAAAGAAAGAAAGGAAAAGAAAGAAAGAATCATAGCCATGTCCCCCTCGAACATTCAAAAAGAGAAAGAGAGAATGAACACAAAAAGGAGTACAATTTCCACCACCACACCACCCTCATACACACTTGCACATCTTGATCACGGTTGTATGACTTGCATTCTCCATGGATCCACTCTTTTGGTTCAGCAAAATATGTGATACAAGTATGCCTCTCTTTCATTCCCTACCAAGCTCCACATAAAGCCTTTTGTAGGAGTAGGATGAAAAGAGGAAAATCATGCCTTGGTGAGGAACCATAAACATTGAGCGATTTGAGAGTGATCATTTGAGGAGTATGAGCTATGTTTTTACTTTGAAAATCTATCACAAACCCGAGTTGCTCAGCGAGAGGGAGTTATGATGACTTGAATCATGACCGTTCCATTCCTCAACCGCCCAAGATTACATGGTAGACACATCAAAGTTCACGGGTACAGGTATGGCTTGGAATAATTTGTATGCTAGCATCATACCATGAGAAGTATGCTCCCGCTTATGCTCACTAGCTTTACTCGAGGACGAGCAAAGAACTAAGTGTGGGGGTCTTGTTGACGGTCCTTACGGTCCTTTTTTACCGTCAACTTTATGCACCTTTTGAAATCATATCCACCACCAAGAGTAGACATAGGGCTTTTATCTAACCATTTCCACAAGTCTTGGTGAATTCGTGAGTGCAGGTGCAATCCATATGAAAACGGGGACAAGTATGCATAAAACATGGGCTTCGCACTTGTCTAACTTTCCCCGACATAAAAGACAACTCTCTCAGCCCAAAATCCAGAGAAACAGGCTCCAAATCTATCCCTAGCAACTGGACCAAGGAGGGAAGCAACACGGAGAGCCACCACGAAGAAGACCGGACCCAGTGGGGCCCAGCCCGGTTCGGCCAACCCGGGATTTGGGTTCGACCGAACCGTGGTGGTGGCCCCACCGGCCCATCTTTCTCCGGCGGTTCACTACCGACGTCCGGAGGTCGGTTCCACCTGCGTTAAATGCCACCGACGTCGGGAACCGCCTCCAAGTTGCCGACCTTCCAAGACTATAAATAAAGGGGCACCCCTACCTCTCTTGAGGATCCAATTCAAGAGATCACAACACATTGACACCAAGAGGAATCCATCTAGCATTAGACTAGTCTCTAGGCTGTAGAGGATTAGAGGGGGAGTTTAGTAGAGGAGAGGGTTGTCCTCTCTTTGTGAGGATTTAGCCCAATCTTGTACTTCGAGGATACTTGCTTATAATAGAAGTTCGTTCGTCGTTCGTTCATCGTTCTTCGTTCGTTCTTCGTTCGTTCATCGTGCATCTCATATTAAGTAAGTATCAAGGTTCACCTCAATAGAATTATCTTCTTTGTTCCTCATGCCTTATGATTGTATTAGTATGATGATCATGTGCTTTCTATGTGGTTATTGTCTAGTCATGATAGGTTGCTTCATGCTTCACATGCCTTCATTCATTCGTGTATGTCCTTACACTCGTTTCATGCATGATGAGGTGAGACATGCTTTGGCCAATGACTTGATGATCCGTAGGGTTAGAGTCATGTGTGACATGGCCCATAACTCGTCAATCCGTAGGGTTAGAGTTAGGCATGTCTCACCCATTTACTTGATGATCCGTAGGGTCGAGTCTTGCATGTTCCAAGCACTTGATCCGATTCGGCCGGTCAAGATTAAGTGTACTCTTTCGGGAGTTCAGTTTAGCAATGTGAGCATGGTGCTTAGATTGATAAACCGCTTTGGGTGTTTGGTTGTCCGCTCGAACGGGATAAGATCCGACGGTGAGGACTTAATTGCTTCATCGCCACGTGATCGTAGGACCGGCATAGGGATCTAATTGCCCTTGTGTCACGTGTCCTGGATGAAGGGTAACGGTAGGTGGTGACAGCCCTGCCGTGCCTAGTCCTCTTGTTCTATAGTAGATAGCCTTGATTGCCTGGTAGAAGGAATGCCCGTAGGTGGTAACAGCCCTGCTGGTTATCCCCTTGTTCCAGGATGACATAGAGCTTAGACTTGTATGTGTTGCATGAGCAGGAATATTAGAAGTACATAAGGACCCATCTCGGCTTTCTCCTTAACCCCGCTTAGCCTAGGCTTAGTTCTAGTGTTAGATTGGATTGCTCCGGTGGTGTTGTCACTACTACCCACTATCATTATTATCCTTACCCCTATTTAGGCTTTGGTACCTTATTAGTCATATGATTATGAACATTGCTATCTCGTAAACCACCGCCTTCCCTGTGGAAAATACGATACCCTTGAATACTCACGGGTGAAATGCTACAACGGTATTCTCCGTGCGCTTGCGGATTTATCGTGACCGTAAGAAATACCAACATTTACCATTGGCCGAGTTCTCATACAATAACAGCTATCAAGAGAGTGCAGGAATGTCACCGTTCCAAGCTCTATATGGACGTAGTTGCCGCACACCTCCGAATTGGTCCGAAAGTGGAGAAAGAGTAATCTTCGGACCGAATCTAGTAAGGGATGCGAGAAGAACAAGTACGTCTCATTTAGCAGAACTTTAAGAGGGCTAAATCTCGACAGATTAGCTTTGCCGATAAAAGACGTCGAGAATTAGTATTTCGAGGTTGGAGATCAAGTCTATCTTCGAGTATCTCCTACCAAAGGTGTTCAAAGATTTGGAATCAAGGGCAAGTTAGCACCACGATACATTGGACCGTTTCCAATCCCGGAAAGATGTGGAGCCGTGGCATATCGTCTGAAACCGCCCTCACACTTGGCAGGTATCCATAACATCTTTCATGTATCTCAACCGAAGAAGTGTTTAAAACCACCAATGGATATACCGACGATCGAGGTGGAACGATTACAGATCGGACTTGACATATGACGAACGACCGGTTAAAGTTCTCGACACCAAGGACAGAGTGACTCGACATCGGACTATAAAGTTTTACAAGATCCAATGGAGTAATCACTCGGAAGCTGAAGCTACTTGGGAGCAAGAGGAGTTTCTCCGATCAAACTACCCCGAGTTCTTTAGCACTATCGCCTAGTCGTTTCGATCGTGAATCTCGGGACGAGATTCCTGTAAGGGGGAGGGTCTGTAACAACTCTCGGAAAAATAATGCATTTCATGTCATCATGGGCATTGCATCAAATTGTTGCATTTTGGAAGATATCAAATTTTGTGTTAATAACATACACATAAAATATCAAAAATAGATAAAGAAGAAAGGAAGTGCTTAAAAAGAAATTAAATAGGAGGAAAATATAGGTTTACCATTTTCTATGGCTTAATGATCATAAATAAAGATTTATGAAAATCTCCTGAAATGGTTTTTGCCTTGTAAAAATAATTACAAGAAATAAACAAAGCTTCTTTTATTAATTTAGTTATGGAATTTTAATTCAAAAATAATTTGGAAATCTACCCTGGACTTAATAGGAAAAATGCCTAAAATACTTTCAATTAGACTCCTGAATTTTCGTGGAATTTTTGGAGCACCGGAAAGCCACTTTTAATTTTCCAAAAGCCGAGGGGCGTTTTTGTAAAGTTTCCGTGGCTGGCCCCGGCGCCGATCTCTTCTTCTTCTCTCTCTCTCTCACCGCGCTCTCGGCGCCGCCGCGGGAACCGCCTCCCGGCGGTGTCGCCGCCTTCCCTTCTTCTTCCTCTCATTTCACTCCGTGCCTCACCGCTCCTCCGCCGCCTCCGGAGCAGCGCCGCCGGGCCGCTCCGGTCCCTCCCCATCCACGCCATCGCCACCACAAGCTCCACAATCACCTCACGAAGCTTCTCAACACTTGCAATCGAGCTGAGTCACTTTGCTCCGTCGAGGCGAGACCGTTTCCCTCATCGGGACCTCACCGTCGTTCTACCGCCGCTCCTTCAAATTGAACTGCGACGGTGAGCAATTGGTCTTCCTTTCTCTTCCTATAGGTACGCAAGAGGCTCCTCTACCCCTCGGTGCACTTACAATAGCATGTTTCATGCAGGGTGCCAGGGATTCACCCATCTTCCCGGAGCTCCGTTCACCGCCGTCCACACCCCACGGTGAGCTCCATTCTCCGGCCGTCTCCGGAGCCGTGCAAACCCTTGCCGCTCTTGCTCATGCTCCGTAGTACGTGTCGGTAGGTTTTTCCCCAAATTTTGTTCACTCGTGGTGAGCTCACGCCGTGGTCGAAGCTCCGCCGCGTCCGGACGAGCTCATGCAAGTTGGTCACCACGGTTGGGTTCGTCATGAGCGAGTAGGGTAGGTTGGTAGCGTCACGGCGAGCTTTGGAGCACCGGCGGCCAAGTCCGGTGACCGCGCCGCCGTGTCTCCGCCGCCGCGGTGGTGCCGCACCGCGGGCCACACGCGCGCTGGATCGCGTGTGGCTACGCAGATTTCGTGCGGTCAACCCCGTGGCCCGACTCGTGGCACGAGAGGCATTTTTGATTTTCAAAAATTCATAGAAAATTCATTAAAAATCGGAAAAATACAAAACCAACTTTGTTAGACTCAGAAAAATAAGAGTTATTTGTTTATGAAATAAAATATGTATTTTTAGTAATTTTATTTCATAAATAGTAATTAATCCTTTTCTTTGTTTAAAGAAAAGCTATTATTTTATGCTAATTAAATGTTTAATAAAGAAAAATAATTTAATTAGATGAAGGAGATATCTGCAGACGAAATTAATTGTGAAAATCATATTTCCAAATTTAAACTTAAACTTTATTATTCCATGTGTTTCCAATTTATTAGCCTATTGTCACATGTCCTTTAAAGTAATGATTTAATTATTGCTTAATAAACACGAATAATGATTAATTATTAAACCTAAGTAATTAGTGAACTTAATTAATTAATTAAGGAACAGGACAAATTAATAATTAATAACCTTGATTAAACATTTGTTAATCAGCATAATCAATTGTTAATTATTGCTTAATGAATATGCTTCTTCATGATTTATTAATTAACCAAGGTGATGAAGCATTAATTATTAATTGTTAATCATTGGACTTAATTAATGAAACCCTTGCATAATTTTATTCTGAACATTCATGCATACATGATTGTGATTCGCAACGCATTGTTGGTCGACCTAGGTTACGAGGTGATCGAGGTTCCACCGGAGGTCGAGTCGGAGACGGGAATCTCGAGGTCGACCCACGCGCCGAGGAAGCTAACTCCGAACAGTATCCGGGCAAGCCGCGGTGTGATGTCCCCACCGGGACACCCAGGAGTCGGTACAGGGGAACACTCGACGAAGCGAGTTACAACAGTTCATCATCTCATACAAGCCAAAATATATACATCGGGGTATAATACAACCAGGTTTTCGAAATACAAACATCCGACAGCGGAAGCATAAAACGTTATCGAAGTTTAGAAGACTACGAATGTTGCAGCGGAAACTTATTCTCTTTACAACAAATACTACTAGCGTGATGTACCGAGCCCATCGTACATCTCGATCCTCCTCGCTCAGGGCGTCGGGATCCGTTCCCATTGGAGGGAACCACCCTCGGAGTACTTGCTCCTCTTCCGGAAGCTACCGTACGAGTCGTGGAAGTACGACTCGGGTCCCGAAAACATAACGAGCAAACCCCGAGTATTCTAATACTCAGCAAGACCGACCCGTCAACGAGCACGCTAAGGCCGACGCCTAGTATGCAAAGGCTTTCCGGTTGTGGGGTTGACTCCTTTGCGAAAACATCGCTAAGAGGTGGATCCTTACTTTCAATGTTTTAGCTCAACATTAGGATTCATTAACATTTATATTTGCGAGTCTACAGCTATTGCAATTATGTTTGCAAGAAAAGATCCGAATAGATCAACATTCCTTTCATTTCTCATCTTCATCTTCCAGCTTGATTACTACGATGTGACGAGCTAAACAAGCGGTACTCATTATCTGCGAGGGACGACGATTCGAATCGATTTATACCAGCTGGCAAAACCCGACTACACGACGTATACGCACCGCATTGGTCGTATACGACAACTTTTCTCGCTAGCACTCGACGACAGACTAGCCATTTCCAACTCCCCGGGAGTATGGTGACCCCACGACTTTTCCTCGTAGCGGACCCATCTCCCTCCCGTGAGACTATCCTCTCACTAACAGCCGGCAAAAGAGAGCTGGCTACGCTACATCTCTCGGGGCGGTAGGGTACATCGACTTGCTTGGGCCCATGATACCAGCATGTAGTACGGTACGTTCAAACTTGTTCAACTAAGCCGACAACGGTACGGTCCTTGACCGACTCGGACGGGGCTACCACCTTGCAAGACCTCATTTCCGTCTTGCCCTTTCTCCTACGGGGCCCGTCCGGTCTCAACTTCATTAACTTCTTCACTTCCACTCTCATCTTTCTCTTATCATTCTTCTTAGCGATAAAATTGAACCAGTCATTATCCTATATCTCGCGAGTAGTGTATGACACCACTCGACTTCTACCGATTCCCTATGACATAAGCTTAGCAGTTATCGAACTTTATTGAGCTACACTGTACCAGTATAGCATAAACAAATGGAAACCTATCTCATGCATCTAGGATATCAAGCAACTCCTATAACTTAATGCACAATCACGACTCATTAACCGTGATAAAAGAAAAGACTTTAAAAAACATAGGTGGAATGCACCGGGACTTGCCTTTAATAGTAGCGTAGTTAGATTCGCTTGGCGTGACGTTAGCGTCGATGATTACTCCTTCTTGATTCACTTCGGCTGCTTGTCAACGACTTCAGGATCCGTGGCCTTTAGTGTAATCGACTTTGACGATCACCGCTTCGAGATCCTTGCCTTCCGTGGAACGATCTCGTGCTCTACAATGATTAAGGATACACAGCTAGTTAAGAACATGCATGCATGATTATGCAAGATATGACTTGTGACAAATGCATCGACGATTGACGATTAGTAATTTAAATCTATACTACGAGCGACATGAAATAACGATATGAATGACGACATAAAATGATAACCTAAAATGTCGAAAGTATATACATGAAATGATAAATGCATATCTCACTTTTATGAAAAGTAATAAATTTCGTCTGCAGTATCTCCTTCATGAAAAGAAAAGCATTTTATTAAAATTAAAACCCTAATTGACATTAAAGAGTTAATTAGTTTAAATAAATAGAACAAGGAGATTAATTTTAGAAAAGCTACAAAAATACAGGAACAGAATGCACATTTTGAATCATCTGTAAAAGAGAGCATAAATTTATGAAGCCAACAAAACTTGTTTCACATTTTTCTGAATTTTCCTTAATATTTTATGAATTTTGCAAGTTTGCACAAATCCTGAAAACAAGTAAATCGCGAAAAAGATAAAACAGGCTCTGGGCCTCATTGGCTGGGCCGGCCCATTAGCACGTGCGGCCCAGCTCGACCAGGGAGCCGTGGCTATGGCTGGCGGTGGCCGGAAGGCGGCGGCGCGGTGGCCGGAGTTGTCCGGATGGCAGCAAACCTCGACGGAACTACTCCTACAAGATCCTCTCGACATGGGGAACCGATTGGTGGGGTCGTCGGCACCGGAGGATGGCCGGAGAGGCACAGGCGGCGAGCGGCGGCTTGGTGAAGCTTCGGCGAGGTCTAGCGATCGCTGTGGTGCACTAAAATTAGGGGAAAAAGTGCTGCAAGCATCTACAGAGGATAGGCAAGAGCGGCACACGGTTGGTCGAACTTGGAGATGGCCGGAGGGTGGACTTCATCGGCGAGGCAGAGCCGCCGACGGTCCGAGCTTGGAGAAGACGACGAAATTCGGCTAGACCTGGACACGAGACAGCGCATCGATTATCAAGGAGGAAGAGGAGTGAGTTAGGAACCTCTGGGATCAAGAATCGTAGCAAGAGACGCACCGGGGAAGGAGCAATTGAAAAAATGGTGACGGCCGACGGTGACGACCTCCGGGAATAAAATTGCGTCGATCTCGCGCCTTAGGACGGAGTGGCACGGAGGAAAGCCACTGGAAGCATCAGTGCCCCTAGGTGGGGTGATTGGTGGCCGTGGCTTGGTCAGGGGATAGCCGGAGCTAGCTACCGGCGCTGAGCAGAGAAGGCACGGTGGCCAGCTTTATTTTTTCTTTCTACGGAACGAACAGGAGAGAAAGAGAAGGCAACGGTGTGTTGGGCTTTATCCCGGGGAAGCTGAGGGTGAGGTGGCGACGGGGCATGCTGCGTGGCACTGGGAAGCTGGACGCGTGGCCGGAGAACTTCCAAGAACGACGACGGAAGCGCAGAGAGGAAAGAGATGTCCGGATGGGGATAAGCTCGGAATTATTTTATTTTTTTCAGAAAACCCCCAGCAAAATAAATAATTGAAAAGCACCTTTCTGGACCTCGAAAAATTCCACGAAAAATTGGGGTGGAAGATAAAAGGTTTTTGAATCTTTTTCGTTATTGGCCAAAGTTCAAATTATAAATATGTTTCGAGATAAAAAATTCAAACCTAAAACTGTTTTTGGTATTTAAATCAATTGGTTTGGCTATTTCCGAAAGTGAGAAAAATTTGGAAAAATGTTCAAAATTCATGTTATCACATGCTTGACCAGGAAAAGTTTTTAAACACATTAATTTATTAATTTTGCACTCTTTTTAAATGAAGCAACTTAAATTAAATTAAAGACTTAAATTTTAACATGCACATTTTGCACACAACCAAATGACTTTGAAAGTGTAGCATGACAATATGATGCTCGATGACATGAAAGGCACAATTATTTCTTAGGGTTGTTACAGCCCTCCCCTCTTACAGGAATCTCGCCCGAGATTCATGATCGAAGCGACTAGACGATGGTGCTAAAGAATTCGGGGTAATTGGATCGGAGATACTCTTCTTGTTCCCACGTAGCTTCAGCTTACGAGTGATTACTCCATTGAATCTTATAGAACTTGATGGTTCGATGTCGAGTCACTCGATCCTTCGTGTCGAGAACTTTGATCGGATGTTCGTCATACGTCAAGTATGATCGTAGTCGTTCCACATCGACGTTGTCGGTATGTCTGCTGGTGTTTTCGGACACTTCTTCGATTGAGACCCGTGGAACACCTTGTGGATTTTCGATGATTGTGCTTGGTAACTCCAAGCGATATACAACTGCTCCACATCTTTCTTGAATTTGAAAGGGTTCAATGTAGCGTGGAGCTAACTTTCCTTTGATTCCGGATCGCTGGACACCTTTAGTAGGAGATATTCGGAGATAAACTTGGTTTCCAACTTTGAGCATTACTCTCAACGTCTCTTATCCGTAGAACCGATCTCTCGAGATTTGGCTCTCTTGAGGTTCTGTTGAATGAGGCGTACTTTCTCTTCGGCATTCTTTACTAGATCCGGTCCAAATATTATTCTCATCTCCACGTTCGACCAATTTAACGGTGTGCGACAACCACGACCGTATAGAGCTTGAAACGGTGATACTCCAACACTTTCTTGATAGCTGTTGTTATTTGAGAACTCTGCCGGTGATAACCATTTCTCCCCATCCTTGCCATATGTCAAAACACATGCTCGAAGCATATCTTCTAGATATTGGTTGATTCTCTTCGTCGGTCCATCTGTTTGAGGATGATGAGCTGAGCTCTGAATCAACCTCGTTCCTATTGACTCATGCATCTGTTCCTAGAATCCGGAATCAAACTGTGCTCCCCGATATGCGATGATGGTCTTGGGTACTCCATGTAGGCAAGGTACACGAGCAATGTATAAATCTATATATTACTTTGCCGAGTAGGTAGTACGTACGAGTGTGAAATGAGCGGATCCCGTTAACCCGTCGTCAATGACCCAAATGGAGTTACGCTTCTATGGAGTTAACGGTAAGCCGATAATGAAATTTATACTAATATCATTCCATTTCCATTCGGAATACTCAAAGGTGGAAGTGGACCTGTTTGCTTCGGATGGTCTGTCTTTTCTCATCGGCAAGTGTTGCACTCATTGCCATACCGTGCTATTTCTCGTTTCATTGTTTTCTACCAGAATCTTTTCTTCAGATCTTGATACATTTTGTTGGTTCCAGGGTGAATTGAGTATTTAGACGTATGAGCTTCATCCATTATCTTCTTGTGAAGTTCCTAGTTTTTAGGCACTACCAACCTATTCTTGAACCGAGATCACACCTTTACTATCCTCTCGACAACACTTCATTTCACCATTCTTAATTCGTCTTTCAATGTGACTCATACCAACGTCCTTCTTTTGAGCTGCTACCTCACTTCACGAATGGTAGTAATAAGAGCCAATTTCTCAATACTCCATATGGAAAAGTCCGAAGATTAGGCTTACTCATTTCCTCTTTAGATGCTGCAGTCAATAGTCGGGCGGTGAGATTGTTGCAATGAGTTTTTCCGACTCACGGCATCGGCTACGACATGGGTTTTTCGAGATGGTAATGGATCTCGATATCATAATCCTTAACTCAAACCATCTTCGTTGGCGCATGTTCGGATCCGCTTGAGTGAGGATATATTTGAGACTTTTGTGGTTGTTGACGTCAAAAGTCGCCAATACACCGTTGTCCGGAGAGTCCACCGAAACCCCGGCCGACGCAGGGCCCCGTGCTCCCAACGGACCGGCTCAGCTCGCCGATTCTCGTGTGCGCTGGTGCGTGCCGGATGGTTTTCCTGCAAACCAACAAAGACAATAAAAAGTGTAAAATTCCGGGTCATCGGCCCGAGATAGGCCGATGTGCAGCCGTGGCCGATTCTCGGCGTAAGATAGACAAAATCGGCTATTGGCTAGGAGCAGCACGGCCCATCCATTTTATGTATTAAATGCCAGGCAAGCGAACCGTGATACAAACGATACGAAATCGGCCGATGCTATAACATGCGATCGGTGGCTAGCAGCCGATTTCGTCGGTGAACAATCAAATCATCAAGGCCTTGCAGGGATGCATTATCGAATAAAATATAAACAAGGTAATTATTAATGGGATGTAATTAATTTGATAGCAAAAGGATGGTTCAATCATCAATCGAAGCGATAGAATCGGCCGATCGGGCATTCGGCCGATTCTGCCGATGAGTTATTAGATCTATCTAGATGATAATGATGATCAACGAAATCATACTAATAACTCAGGTTCAAAGGCAGCTTTAACAGATTTGGTTGCTAATTGAACATGAAACAGCTAATGAACGTGATAAACAATCGGCTAAACACTCCGAAAGAACGAGTAAGTGTTGGTATTTCTTACGTCACGAATGAATCCGCAAGCGCACGGAATACCGTTGTAGCACTTCACCGGGAGTATTCCAAGGTATCGTATTTATATCCGCGAGGAACGGAGTATTTCTGCAACAAGGTTAGTTTACCCAAGGACAACCAAGACAACGTAGCAAAATAGGGTCGAGAGGGTGACTCTTATCTATTTATCCTTTAAAGGTAGACGAACGCAAGCTAGACTTGTTTACTTCGGGCACCGTCTTAGGCTTGGTCCGCCAAGCCACTCCGGTCTACGAAAGCTCTACTATGTACCCGAACGTGGAGGGTTCCTTTGGATGACAGGGCTGTCACTTCCTGCCACCTACCTCTACAAACCGTGGGGCACACGGCAAACAAAGGCGATCTCCGGCCCTAGACACCACGTCTATGCTATTGACCACTACTCTAGCCTCGGCCTAGAGCCGAGTTCAGAAAGCTAGAGCACTTCTTGCGAAGCGATGATCTCGTAAACAAGTATAACAAGAATTACGTCTAACACAAAGATATGTCACGATAGATAAGTAGATCACCACGTATAAATCACCAAAAAGAGTGTTTACACGCCAAGGTAAAAGAAAAGGAAATACTACTCCACTTTAAAAGGGAGGAACACTCCTTCCTCTTCCTTGCCCTCTCTCCTATTCTACTAAGATACAAGAGGCCCTTGGCCTAAGGATGAGAGTTTTGTCTTGTATCTTGATGTTGGTGGTGTGTTGAGAGAGGGGGTGTAGCCCTTTATTTATAGCCTTGGAAGGTCGGCAACTTGGAGGCGGTTCCGGACGTCGGTGGCATTAATTGCAGGTGGAACCGACCTCCGGACGTCGGTGACAAACCGCCGAGAGAAAGATGGGCCGGGGGGCCCACTGTCGGTTCGGCCGAACCCACTAGGGCGGTTCGGCCGAACCGCCTGGGCTCCCCGGGCTTGATTCTTCTCCGGTGCCTTCCCCTGGCTGTGTACTTGGCCCAATCCACTTGCTTGGTTTGATGTTGAGGCTCTGTTTTGTGGTTTTGGGCTTTTGGACTATATTCTTTAGTCAGGGAAAATCCGTCGATTGCAAAGCCCATGTTTCGTGCATGTTTTCCCCTGTTTTCATATGAATTGCACCTGCATTCATAATTTCACCAAGACTAGTGGAATTTGTTAGAAATAATCCCTATGTCTATTCTTGGTGATGGTGTTTGATTCAAAAAGATGCAACATGTTGACGGTAAAATTGGACCATAAGGACCGTCAACAAGACCCCCACACTTAGCTCTTTGCTCGTCCTCGAGTAAAGGTGGGAGCGTAAGTTGAGAGATCTCTCCCCTTAGAGACCTGCACACATGTTATTACAAGCCACACCGTTTTACTTGTGAACATGACGGTGGCTAACATGCATTCTTGGATGATTGATAAGTGGAACAGCTCATGACTCAAGTCACTATACTTTTGCTCACTAAGCACCTTGGGTTTTTGAAAGTTTTGAAAATAAACAACATGACTCCCGCTCCTCTTCGATTCTCTTGAATCGCTCAAAAAGTGTTTTCCTCACCAAGGCATTGTGTTGCCTCTCTTTTTCCTACTTCTTAGGCTTGTATGTGGAGCTCGGTAGGGAATGAGAGAGGCATACTTGTATCACAAATATTGCTAAGCCAAAAGAAAGGATCCATGGAGAAGCCAAGTCATGTAACCTTGATCAAGAAGTGCGTGTGTGTATGGATATGAAAAAGTGACAACTCCTATTGCAATTGACCTCTCTTTATTTTGCATTTTCGAGACATGGCTATCTTTTTATTTTCTTTCTTTTCTTTTCTTGCTCTATGCTTGAGCATCTCTTTTCTTCTCTCTTTTTCATTGCTCATCTTTGTGAGCTTTCTTTTCATTGCTCATCTGTGTGAGCTTTTCTTTTTTACATAGCCATGTCTCGTTTATGCGTGATTGAGAGAGAGAGAGAGAGAGTAAAAAGAGGTGCAAACGAGGAGTGTCTTTATTTTGGTGGGGTGCTAGCTCCCAGTGTAGGAGTTTAGCCCTTTTTTTTTTTTTACGGTGGAGTGTACGTGATCTTGATCAAGAGAGCATGACAAGTTTCTCTCTAGGGTCACTCAATTTTGGTAAAGCTCATTGCAATCACAAGCAGCATATGTATGTAAGTTTTGCAAGGTATGATCATCATATGGCATTGGTAGGAATTTTTGTATCAAGAGAGGAGCATGAAGCCATGGTATTTTTGTTTTGTGAAATAAAATTCCCTAAGGACTCGGTAAGCTAAGCATAAGATCATTTCGTCGAGCCATATCACACTTGCCAATAATCTAGAAAAACATGGGTCCTATGGATTTGATTATTTGTTCACGAGGCAAGTGGTGATGAAGCGAGTAATAAAAAGTGTGCAAGATCATCATGAGAGCATTAGGGAGAGACTTGGGATTTTCAAAGGTATTCAAAAGAAATCTTCCCAAGTTTTAGTTGGTCAAGTTTTAGTAATTGTTTTTCGCGTCTCGGAATGAACTTGACAAATAAAGTAGGCGAAAAGGAAGTGTGGGAAACAAACTCAAGTGCCACGAGGAAGCGAGGGCTGAGTGGGACCCACCGGGGTTCGGCCGAACCACCCTTGTGGGTTCGGCCGAGCCAGCTGGGCCCCACTGGTGCTCTGTTTCGCGAGGTTGTGTTTGTGTTGTTTTCCTCGTGATGTCTCTGCGCGCTACGCGTGTGTTTGTCTTTGCTTTCCGCGATGTCCCCCCCACACTTGCCTTTTTGCCTGTTTTCTTCAAAATAGACAAAGATATTTCGAAACAAAACTTGCTCTACCGGTAAGGGAAGACCGGGGAGCACTAATATGATTAAAAATTTAAAAGAGCAGGCGCATTACAATCTTGAGGAATTGAAAAAATGATAAAAATGTGCTGCGGGAAATGATGAACGCGGGAAATGCTTGCTAAAATTATTTCGGGGAAAGAGCTACTACGGGATATAGATAAGAAAGAGCTATCATGAGAGAAAATTTAAATTAATCAAGTGCATGACATCAAATTCTTTATCTTTATCGGGCTCGAAATAAATTTTAAGGCGCTGACCATTTACCTTAAATATTTTACCTTCGTCGTCTTGAAGTGTGATTGCTCCATGTGACGAGGTGTCAATAACCGTGTATGGTCCGTCCCATTTACTTCTTAATTTTCCATGCCCGAAGAGTTTCACCCGTGAATTGAATAGCAAGACCTTATCTCCAACCTTAAATACCTTTATCTTTATCTTTTTGTCGTGCCACCTTTTTGTCCTTTCTTTGTATATAGCTGAGTTGTGGTAAGCTTTGTCTCTCCATTCTTCTAACTCAGCTATCTCCATTTTTCTTTTGCGTCCGGCACCATTAAAGTCCATGTTCCATTTCCGGATGGCCCAATACGCTCGGTGTTCCATCTCGACGGGTAAATGACATGTTTTCCCGTACACGAGCTGGTATGGGGACATGCCTATGGGTGTCTTGTATGCTGTACGGTATGCCCATAGTGCATCGGGTAGCTTGTCCTTCCATCCCTTCCCCATTTCTGTTACGGTCTTTTGCGGGATCCGCTTGATTTGCTTGTTTGAGGTCTCGGCCTGCCTACTGGTTTGAGGGTGGTATGGAGTAGCGATATTATGCCTTGATCCAAGTTCTCTTAGGAAGCTTCGGAAGGTCTTATCAATGAAGTGAGACCCTCAGTCGCTTATCACTAGCTTCGGTGTTCCAAACCTTGGGAAGATAATTTCGTGGAACATCCGGCGAGCATGCTTGGCATTTGCGGCCCTGCAAGGCATTGCTTCCACCCACTTAGACACGTAGTCTACCGCCACCAAGATGTATTCGCAGTCATGTGACTTGGTGAACGGTCCCATGAAGTCAATGCCCCATACGTCGAAGAGCTCGACTTGTAAATTGTAGTTGAGGGGCATTGCATCTCTTGCCGTGATGCCTCCAACTTTTTGACATTACGGGCATCGCACGACAAATTCCTTTGTGTCTTCGTACATGGCTGGCCAAAAGAAGCCACTTTGCCATATCTTGGCACAGTGTACGAAACACGCCGTAGTGTCCCCCGTATGGCGATGCATGGCACTTCTCAATGATTCGTGTGCTCTCGGGTATGGGCACACATCGCCTTAGCAATCCATCGGCGCGAGACACGGTAAAGGAAGGGCTCTTCCCATAAGTGACGGCGACTCTCATAGATGAGTCGTTTCTTGCTCTTTCCGGGTGGTACGTACCCTGTTGCCATGAAGTTCACAATGTCGGCGTACCATGGATGTGAGTCCCTCACTAGGAGCAGCATGTCATCGCGTAGGAAATCATTGATGGGTAATTCCTGCAGGTTAGTGAATTGTATACGCGACAAATGATGCTGCCACGGAATTTTCTACTCCTTTCTTATCACGGATTTCTACATCAAATTCTTGGAGTAGAAGAACCCATCGTATCAAACGAGGTTTAGCATCCTTCTTATTGAGCAAAAACTTTAAAGCAGCATGATCGGTGTAAACAATGACTTTTGCTCCGAGTCAAGTAGGATCTAAACTTATCAAAAGCAAAAACAACGGCAAGGAGCTCTTTTTCGGTGGTAGTGTAATTTAAGCGAGCTCCGAGTCAAGGTTTTGCTTGCATAGGAGATTGCATGATGCTTTTTATCTCTAGTTTGGCCAAGAACAGCCCCCACGACAAAATCACTAGCATCACACATTATCTCAAAAGGCAGCGTCCAATCGGGGGTTGGATAATTGGCGGCGAGATGAGTGCATTCTTAAGGGTAGTGAAAGCGAGTCATGCATTCATCGGTAAACTCAAAGGGTGCATCCTTCGCAAGCAGATTTGTAAGGGGTCTAGCAATTTGAGAGAAATCTTTGATAAAACGACGATAGAACCCCGCATGTCCCAGAAAGCTGCGAATGCCCCTAACATTCATAGGAGGTGGAAGCTTTTCTATAACTTCTAATTTAGCTTTATCCACCTCTATCCCCCTTTCGGAAATCAAATGCCCCGAACTATGCCTTCTCTAACCATGAAATGGCATTTCTCCCAATTGAGCACTAAATCATTTTCTTGACAACGTTGCAAGACTTTGTCTAAATTTTCTAAACAATGATCGAAGGTTTTTCCATAAACGAGAGAAATCATCCATGAATACTTCCATAATCTCTTCGATCATGTCGGAAAAGATAGACATCATGCAACGTTGAAAAGAAGCGAGTGCATTGCAAAGCCCAAAAGACATTCGTCGATAGGCGTAAGTTCCATAGGGGCATGTGAAAGTGGTTTTACTTTGATCGTCGGGATGGATGGGGATTTGATGATATCCTGAATACCCATCAAGGAAACAAAAGAAAGAATTATTTGCCGGCCGTTCCAACATCTCATCGATGAAGGGCAGCGGAAAATGATCCTTCTTTGTAGCCTTGTTAAGTTTTCGGTAATCTATGCACATCCTCCATCCCGTGACGGTGCGTTGAGGGATCAACTCATTTTTGTCATTATGGACGACCGTCATTCCTCCTTTCTTGGGTACAACCTGCCTTGGACTCACCCACTCGTTGTGTGGAACAGGGATAGATAATGCCGGCATGTAAAAGTTTTAAGACCTCCTTTTTAACGACCTCCCGCATCGCATTGTTCAACCTCCTTTGAGGTTCCCTAGATGGTGTACTATCGGGGTCTATGGGAATGCGATGGGTGCAAAGAGCAGGGCTGATTCCCTTGAGGTCTCCAAGCGAGTACCCAAAAACGGAGTGATGTTTTTCTAGCACGGCTAAGAGTTTTGCGGTTTCCTCCTCCGAACGCTTGTCACTTATGATGACGGGGGTTTCGGGATTTCCGTGAAGAAAAACGTAGCGCAAGCCTGGTGGAAGAGTTTTGAGCTCTACGGGAGGTGGCGTAGGTGTAAAAGTTTCGGGCAGCTCAAAAGTTTCCGCCGAATCATCCTCTTCTAAAATGAAATCAAGAGCATCTTCATCCAAGGATGATTCGGGGTTTTCATGAGGAAAAATTGCCATAACCTCCTCCATGCATTCTTCTTCCACAAGCGGCTCCTCGGCAAAAGAGTTTTGTGCATGAATGATAGGAAGAGAAAAAGTTTTCTTGCCGAGGGTGAAGTCTAAGGTTCCTGAAGGTGATATCCCTAAGAAAAGCTTTTCTATGGGATGACCAGACCAAAACATCGAAATCCGGGATTCGAAAACGTGAAAGTCCAAGGAAACCTCTGCTTCATTACGCTTAATGCAAACATCTCTAATGATCCCCAAACTCTCAAAAAATTGCCCCGGTGGGGCTTTAAGGAGTTTGTCGGAAGGTGCCCATGTCTCGTTTCCAAATAAAGTTGAAGCAAAAGATTCGGACATGATGTTGGCACCTACTAGAGGATTATAGAGAACATCTACCATTACTCCCCGAATTGAGCCACGAATGGTTGATCTAGGATGATCAAGTCGAAGAACTTCCGAAGAAAGTTCGTTTTCCATCAACCATTCATCGCTCATAATTGCTGTCAACTTCCGAACAGTTTTTAAGAGAAGAGATTTTTCAATAGGTTCGGGGGTTGGTGCTGGGAGTGCTTGGTTTCTTTTGATAGGAGTAGTTCAAGGTGTTTCCAAAATCTTCAAAAATTTCTTCCTTGAACTCAAATGGGAAATCAAGAGGTTCATCTTCCTCTATCATTGTTCTTGTGTTAGATGAGGACTCGAGTGCTAGGTGCTCCATCATGGGCACCAAGTGTTGTGTCTCTTGCACAACGAGTTCCTCATCTTCGACTCCGGCTCTACGAGTAAGTCGGCGGAAAAAGGTGTGTTTTCCACAATTCGATCCAAAAGTTCGTGTGCTTCCGCTATGGTCTTATGAGAAAAAGATCCACCCGCGGCCGTGTCAAGATAAAGTGCGGTATCGTTGCTCAATCCCGAATAAAAGTGTTGTAATAAAACGGGTTCGGGGAGCAATAATTCTGGTCGGAGTACTGTTAGAGAACAGAACCGAATCCATGACGCACTTAAGGTTTCCTTTTCTTCTTGTCGAAAGCCTATTATTTCCGCTCGTAGAGAAGTGATACGAGATACGGGGAAGAATGCTAGACAAAATTTGTCTCGCAATTCTTTCCAATCACCGTTCACTCTCTTAGCGGTGTAAGTGTACCATTGCTTCGCCTTCTCATTGAGAGAGAAGGGAAACAACTTCCACTTCAATGTTTCTTGTGTCATGCCATGGATCAATCGGCATGAACACAAATGTTCAAACTCTCGCAAGTGTTCATAAGGATTTTCATGTTTAAAACCCGAAAAGGATAAACCTCTAATCATCGAAATGTAATCGGGGAGAACTCATAGCCAGGTGAAGAAATAGGTTGTGATGATGATGGTGGCTCTAAGAGTTCACCCCGTGGAGTGGAGAAAGATTGGATGGTTGGGTGTGACTCCATGATATGTTTTTGTGAAATTTTGAATGTAAGGAAAATAAATAAAAACAGAACGGTAAGTAAGATAGATTACGAGGGCAAACCTGATTCGTTACAAAGATAACAACCGTTCCCCGGCAACGGCGCCGGAAATGCTTGTTGGTATTTCTTACGTCACGAATGAATCCGCAAGCGCACGGAATACCGTTGTAGCACTTCACCGGGAGTATTCCAAGGTATCGTATTTATATCCGCGAGGGAACGAGTATTTCTGCAACAAGGTTAGTTTACCCAAGGACAACCAAGACAACGTAGCAAAATAGGGTCGAGAGGGTGACTCTTATCTATTTATCCTTTAAAGGTAGACGAACGCAAGCTAGACTTGTTTACTTCGGGCACCGTCTTAGGCTTGGTCCGCCAAGCCACTCCGGTCTACGAAAGCTCTACTATGTACCCGAACGTGGAGGGTTCCTTTGGATGACAGGGCTGTCACTTCCTGCCACCTACCTCTACAAACCGTGGGGCACACAGCAAACAAAGGCGATCTCCGGCCCTAGACACCACGTCTATGCTATTGACCACTACTCTAGCCTCGGCCTAGAGCCGAGTTCGAGAAAGCTAGAGTACTTCTTGCGAAGCGATGATCCCGTAAACAAGTATAACAAGAATTACGTCTAACACAAAGATATGTCACGATAGATAAGTAGATCACCACGTATAAATCACCAAAAAGAGTGTTTACACGCCAAGGTAAAAGAAAAGGAAATACTACTCCACTTTACAAAGGGAGGAACACTCCTTCCTCTTCCTTGCCCTCTCTCCTATTCTACTAAGATACAAGAGGCCCTTGGCCTAAGGATGAGAGTTTTGTCTTGTATCTTGATGTTGGTGGTGTGTTGAGAGAGGGGGTGTAGCCCTTTATTTATAGCCTTGGAAGGTCGGCAACTTGGAGGCGGTTCCGGACGTCGGTGGCATTAATTGCAGGTGGAACCGACCTCCGGACGTCGGTGACAAACCGCCGAGAGAAAGATGGGCCGGGGGGCCCACTGTCGGTTCGGCCGAACCCACTAGGGCGGTTCGGCCGAGCTGGCCTGGACTCCCCGGGCTTGATTCTTCTCCGGTGCCTTCCCCTGGCTGTGTCTTGGCCCAATCCACTTGCTTGGTTTGATGTTGAGGCTCTGTTTTGTGGTTTTGGGCTTTTGGACTATATTCTTTAGTCCGGGGAAAATCCGTCGATTGCAAAGCCCATGTTTCGTGCATGTTTTCCCCTGTTTTCATATGAATTGCACCTGCATTCATAATTTCACCAAGACTAGTGGAATTTGTTAGAAATAATCCCTATGTCTATTCTTGGTGATGGTGTTTGATTCAAAAAGATGCAACATGTTGACGGTAAAATTGGACCATAAGGACCGTCAACAAGACCCCCACACTTAGCTCTTTGCTCGTCCTCGAGTAAAGGTGGGAGCGTAAGTTGAGAGATCTCTCCCCTTAGAGACCTGCACACATGTTATTACAAGCCACACCGTTTTACTTGTGAACATGACGGTGGCTAACATGCATTCTTGGATGATTGATAAGTGGAACAGCTCATGACTCAAGTCACTATACTTTTGCTCACTAAGCACCTTGGGTTTTTGAAAGTTTTGAAAATAAACAACATGACTCCCGCTCCTCTTCGATTCTCTTGAATCGCTCAAAAAGTGTTTTCCTCACCAAGGCATTGTGTTGCCTCTCTTTTTCCTACTTCTTAGGCTTGTATGTGGAGCTCGGTAGGGAATGAGAGAGGCATACTTGTATCACAAATATTGCTAAGCCAAAAGAAAGGATCCATGGAGAAGCCAAGTCATGTAACCTTGATCAAGAAGTGCGTGTGTGTATGGATATGAAAAAGTGACAACTCCTATTGCAATTGGCCTCTCTTTATTTTGCATTTTCGAGACATGGCTATCTTTTTATTTTCTTTCTTTTCTTTTCTTGCTCTATGCTTGAGCATCTCTTTTCTTCTCTCTTTTTCATTGCTCATCTTTGTGAGCTTTCTTTTCATTGCTCATCCGTGTGAGCTTTTCTTTTTTACATAGCCATGTCTCGTTTATGCGTGATTGAGAGAGAGAGAGAGAGAGGTAAAAAGAGGTGCAAACGAGGAGTGTCTTTATTTTGGTGGGGTGCTAGCTCCTAGTGTAGGAGTTTAGCCCTTTTTTTTTTTTTTTTTTTTTTCTGGTGGAGTGTACGTGATCTTGATCAAGAGAGCATGACAAGTTTCTCTCTAGGGTCACTCAATTTTGGTAAAGCTCATTGCAATCACATGCAGCATATGTATGTAAGTTTTGCAAGGTATGATCATCATATGGCATTGGTAGGAATTTTTGTATCAAGAGAGGAGCATGAAGCCATGGTATTTTTGTTTTGTGAAATAAAATTCCCTAAGGACTCGGTAAGCTAAGCATAAGATCATTTCGTCGAGCCATATCACACTTGCCAATAATCTAGAAAAACATGGGTCCTATGGATTTGATTATTTGTTCACGGGCAAGTGGTGATGAAGCGAGTAATAAAAAGTGTGCAAGATCATCATGAGAGCATTAGGGAGAGACTTGGGATTTTCAAAGGTATTCAAAAGAAATCTTCCCAAGTTTTAGTTGGTCAAGTTTTAGTAATTGTTTTTCGCGTCTCGGAATGAACTTGACAAATAAAGTAGGCGAAAAGGAAGTGTGGGGAACAAACTCAAGTGCCACGAGGAAGCGAGGGCTGAGTGGGACCCACCAGGGTTCGGCCGAACCACCCTTGTGGGTTCGGCCGAACCGGCCTGGGCCCCACTGGTGCTCTGTTTCGCAGGTTGTGTTTGTGTTGTTTTCCTCGTGATGTCTCTGCGCGCTACGCGTGTGTTTGTCTTTGCTTTCCGCGATGTCCCCCCCACACTTGCCTTTTTGCCTGTTTTCTTCAAAATAGACAAAGATATTTCGAAACAAAACTTGCTCTACCGGTAAGGGAAGACCGGGGAGCACTAATATGATTAAAAATTTAAAAGAGCAGGCGCATTACAATCTTGAGAAATTGAAAAAATGATAAAAATGTGCCTGCGGGAAATGATGAACGCGGGAAATGCTTGCTAAAATTATTTCGGGGAAAGAGCTACTACGGGATAAGAAAGAGCTATCATGAGAGAAAATTTAAATTAATCAAGTGCATGACATCAAATTCTTTATCTTTATCGGGCTCGAAATAAATTTTAAGGCGCTGACCATTTACCTTAAATATTTTACCTTCGTCGTCTTGAAGTGTGATTGCTCCATGTGACGAGGTGTCAATAACCGTGTATGGTCCGTCCCATTTACTTCTTAATTTTCCATGCCCGAAGAGTTTCACCCGTGAATTGAATAGTAAGACCTTATCTCCAACCTTAAATACCTTTATCTTTATCTTTTTGTCGTGCCCTCTTTTGACCTATAGTCGCCGATAATGGGTCCCTTGGTCAAAAACCGGCGTCAACACATGTCCCCCCGAGTCGGGGTATGCAACGCATGCGTCGGACTCGATCTATTCTCTTTTATTGCGCCGGTTTTATCGCCCGTCACTTCTCCGTAAAACCTAGGGCCACCCCGGTTATTTCCCATCTGTTTCCTCTCCTTGGCCTTCATCTTCCTCCATTCCAGCGACCTTTTCCTCCTCGAGCCTTTTCAACTTCTCATCGCGCCGTCGCCGTTTTTCTTCTCCGGCGACCATGAATCCTCGCTCATTGCTGCTGCTGCGGCTGCCGCCGCCGGCCGCGTCGTCGCCACCACCAACGCCGTTCCGGAGGTAATGTACATTCGGGCATCCTTCTTTTCTACTTTTGCAATTTTTCTTCGTGTTCTTGTTCTTGTTCATTTTCACAATTTATCTTCTTCCCGTTCCGCTTCTCATTTTAGCCCTATTTTTTTTGTTTTTAGGAGATCCGGAACCAAGTCGCTATTCCGTCCAACATCCCGACCCATTTCTTCTTGGGTCCTATGGGCGATCCCGACCCCACAGTACCTCATCTCGTGCTGAAACGAACCGGGTTCCGTTTCGGCAACGAGTCCCCACTATCGGCCGAGTGGGCCAACAGCTTTCGGTCATGGCCGACCCCGTTGCGGGATGGCGTGATTGGTATAACCGGGTGTCGGCCGTCCATCCGCAAGGTTGGGCCGACATTGGCATCGCCCATGCCATCAAGCTTTCTCGGCCGATCACCATAAGAATGAACCGTTGTCGGCGGCCGCTTGCTATCTCCGGTCGATGCCCCGAATCGCTTTATGTTCGGCCACGGCCCGGCTACCGTGACCCTTCCGGACACAGATCATGTTGGCCGATCCGAATATCACGGCGGAGGCCACTCCGGATGCTATCCGTATCAAGTCCTCCCACCGGATCAACCCTAAGGACACCGGGGGTTGGAAGGTTTACATTCGTACCTACAATAAGGGGCACGGCACGGCCGATCGCCGCGAGCACGTTGCCTTCCTCAACATGTGGCTTGACCACTTCTTCTTTTGTGGGGTCGGCGTGAGCCCCACAAACAATTTTATGCCGATGGCCGATAGGCTGGCCGACAGCCTATGCCCTTCCCATGGGCAAGTATCTTCCGGGGTCGGCGTACCTTCTTCTTCACCAGGTTTCGGTGGAGTTGCGCTCCGCCGATCGATCAAGAACCCGGGTGGCCCTTAGTGGTTTATCCAAATGTGGTTGTCCCTTCATACCACCAAGGCCATCGATCCGGACCTCGGTGCGCTCACCTTCCCCGGCAACTACGCCGAATCGGCCACGCCCGCATTCAGCTCGGTGCATCTCTTTCGGGAAGCGTTATCCATGGCACCGGGGGCGGCCATGTCGGATGACAACCCGGCGTATTGGTTCGCCGCCCTCTACAAGGGCCTCAACAACGAAAGTACGGATTGGTACCCGTACATCGATTTCTTCGAAAAGGGGTATGACACTCCTTTTCCGATCGACCCAACTTTCCCAACGGTCGACGGGGAGGCGGTCAAGATCTTCACCACCGCCTCCGCCCCTGTCCGCTACCGACGGGACTTATTGCCGGGAGCAAGGCCTTCTGCTCCTATGAATTCTACCACCCGTCGGTGGCGGCCCGCCAACTCGGCTTCGCCGCTTGCCCCCAGCCTCTTCTATGTGGGGCGGATAAAGGCGCGGGCTGCCGTCGACAACGCCATTCGGTGGAATTGGCTCGTCGGCCGTACCACCGATGTCGTCACCGGCGACTTGGCCGGATTTTCCCGGCGCCCGGAGTACCCGCCTTTTTGACCGTTGGTGGGCGAGTGGAACCGGCACCTCCGCAGCCGGAACACCGCTTCTTTCTTCTCCGGCCTAGTCCCGAGAGAACCTTTCGCCGAGGTACGTGTAGCCGATTTATTTTTGTAAGGCCGATTTTGTAAATGAAATCGGCCACTCCAAATGCTCATCCTTGTATATTCTCTTTCGGTCGGACTCGGAGGAGCCGCCGACCCGGAGCATCGGTGGCCGGCCGATTGCATATTTAATGCCGAGCCCAATTGTTCCGAATATCGGCTTCACCGACCGCACTCCTGCTCAAGCATTTGCGGCGATGAGTCGAGGGCGCCAGCTGCCCGCAAGGCCAAAACTAAAATAGCCGCCCTCAAAAAGAGGAAGGCTAATGTGCCAGCTGCAGTGGTCGACTCGGGCCCCGAAGCGATACCGCGCGCCGCTAAAGCAGCTCAGTGCGCCCGTCCGACCCGGATTACTACGGTGAACCGTCTCCGCTGCGTCGAGTTGTTATTGCATGATCGCCGATTCCTTTTCACTTAACATGCCATCTAACTATGAGTTCTTAGCAGGAATCGGCGGTCCCTCTTCCTCGGGCCCGGACGCCAACGCTCGATAGGCCGATCCGCTCGCCGACTCCTCCACGGGCCAAGACGCCGACGCCCGAAAGGCCGACTCAAACAGACTTCGGAGTCCGAAGTTGTACCAAGCCAGGCCGATCCGAACCCTACGGAGAGCCCAACTCACTCGGATCGGCTCGCGTCTCCGAGGCCGCCGCCGAAGCCGAACAAGCCGGCCCCGTGTCGCCCACGGCTCCTCCCGAAGGCACCGCTGCCGACGAAGAATCGGCCGGCCATGAGCCGCCCGCGGCTTCTCCCGAAGGTACTGCTGCCGATGAGCCGGCCGGCGGAGCGTCGCCCGATGCCACCTCCGAAGATGTCGCCGGTGACGGTGGATCGGTCGGCCGAGAGCTGCTTGAAACACACGAACCCGTGGGTTCAATGGCACAGCCGATGGACGTCCGGCCGCTTCGCATTGATGCTTCGCAGGTTTTTTTTTTTTTTTTTACTATTTCTTCCTTGATTCGCCGCTAATCATTAGCTTCATCTTATTTTTCTTGGTATTTCGTGCGCTCAGCTTCCCTTGTCTTGCGCCGATTTTGGTATCTACCTCTGGTCTCATCACCATGACCGAAATCGTGCGCAGGCTTGAGGCTTCTTCGGTTGATCGCTTGGTGGCCGACGCGCACCCCATACGGGCCCGGTACTTGGAGGTCCGAACCGAGCTCCCGGACGATGTGCGCGATGCTCGCATCGTGTGGCATACATGGAGTATCGGCAAATGGACTTCATCCGTGCCCAGCAGCGTCCGGCTCGCCACGCGGAGCAGCAGCAAGCTGCGTTACTCGCCGAGAACTCCATCAAGCGTTCCGAGGAGGACGCCCGCAAGACCCAAGAGATGCAAGAGCAACTCTCAAATCGGCAGGATGAACTGCAGGTAATCAACAAGGAGATTGCCGATTTGAGAGCATCGCCGGCTCTCAAGGAGAAGGAGGCGGCGGTCTTGGAAGCCACCATTGCACAGACTGTCGGTTGATGTGGAGGCTCAACAGAAGGCGACGGACGAGGCAATCCAAGCGGCTAACAAGATGGTTGCCGCGGCGCATGCCGATGTCGGCCCCGTTGAAGACGACCTGTTGGTCATGGCCAAACTTGACTCCATGTCGGCCCGTGCGATATCTGTCGTCCAAGACTTCTTGTCCCGTGCTAAGGCCGTCGATCATGCTTAGGTGTAATAGGACTTTGAACAAAATCTGGTTGTAAATATTTTTGCACTAAGGGCGATATACAATGATATCGGCCATCCGAAGACGATGTTTAAAACATCGGCTGATTTGTCTCGCGTTTTACTTTCATATTTTTGGCTAAGGGCGATACTCTTAATATCGGCCGTCTCAAGGCGATGTTCATCGATATCGGCTGCAGTCTCTTTTAGGCCGAACACTATGAGTTAATCCAAATACTAGGATAATATCGCTTCAAATACTTCCCATTAAGTGCTCGGCCAAATTCTTCCCCTGCTAACTCTTTCAAAATATATGCATTACCCGGTGCCGATCGGCTAATCAAATAAGGTCCTTCCCAATTAGGCGACCATTTACCAAACCGATTGTCCTTCACGCCGATCGGCATCCTAAGCTTCCGGACCAAATCGCCCTCTTTAAACTGTTTCTGCACAACCTTCTTATCATAATGGCGGGCGACCCTCGCCTTATTCTCGCTCTATCCTTTCCAATGCATCCAGCCGATTTTGTACTACATCTTCTAATTCATCCATCATCAATCCGTGGTACTGATCGGCCGATAGCTTTTGTTGCAATTCAATCCTTCCGGAGCCGATAGTTGTCTCCCATGGCAAGTACGGCTTCGTGCCCATATACAAGCTGATACTGGCGCGACTTGCATGGCCCCATGCCGTGACATACGATAAGCCCACAAAGCGTCCATCAATTTCATGTGCCACTTACGAGGATACTCTTGTATTTTCCGCTTGATCAACTTGATCAGACTCTTATTTGCCGCTTCAGACTTGGCCATTAGCTTGTGCATAATACGGCGACGAATTAATCAACTTAATCCCCATCTCTTCGAGCAAAAGATTGAAATTCGTCCGACGTGAATACTGATCCTTGATCTCGTCGTGATTGTTTCTGGAATCCCAAATCTATAAATGATATGCTCTTTAACAAACGTTATCACGTCACCGTCGAAACTTTGCGATAGGGTGCCGCTTCAACCCACTTCGTGAAGTAATCTGTAGCTACCAATATGTATTGATGTCCTTTGCTTGATGCTGGATTTATCCGGCCAATCATATCCATGGCCCAACCTCTAAACGGCCAAGGTTTGATCACCGGATTCATAGCCGATGCAGGCGCCTCTCGTATAGGCCCGAATTTCTCGGCAATCTTGGCAACTTTTATAATATTTGAAACAATCGGCCAACATTGTCGGCCAGTAATAACCAGCTCGCCTTAGCAGCCACTTCATTTTATGGGCCGATTGATGTGTTCCGCAAATCCCATCATGTACTTCGCTCATTACCACTTTGGCCTCGGTGTCGTCAATACACTTGAGAAGCACCCCATCAATTGTCTTGAAAAATAATTGATCATCCAACGTAACATACTTCAAGGCTTTATATCTTATCTTCTTATCTCGTAGGTTGGGATGGATTGCTCAAAAATTTCGAATTTCCGTACGCCAATCGGCTTCTTCAATATCAGCTATTTCCAAGCTGTTTTCGGCGAGCCGATATCCGGATGCTAGTTGAGCCAAGTTATTTGCTTCAAGTTCTGCTCTCTTGGTATATGGCTGACTTTAACACACTTGAATCTTTTCATTAAATTCTGGCACCTTTTATGATATTGCAACAATATTTCATCTTTACACTCATACTCACCGGCCAGCTGACTCACAACCAACAAGGAATCGCCGAAAATTTCCACAAAATCAGCCCCGGCATCGATGAGTAATTCCAATCCTTTTAATATCGCTTCGTATTCGACTTGGTTGTTGGTGTGCGCCTCACCGTAATAGAGTATCCACGTATTGCCCCCGAGGCGACACAACAACCAAGCCGATTCCACTTCCTTCCTTGCAAATTGAACCATCAAAGAATACCGTCCATGGCACCGGTTCAACGTATCCGGCCGAGTGTTCACCGTGTTGCACTATCAAATCAGCCAATACTTGTGCTTTTACTGCTTTGGCCGATTTGTAGCCTAAATCAAACTCCGCAATTGCCAACATCCATTTGCCCAACCGGCCTTTGGGGACCGGGGCCGATAACATATATTTTACGACATCGGCCCGGCAAACCACAAGACACTCCTCGGCTAACGGATAATGCCTTAGTTTTGTGCATGAAAAATATAGACAGAGACATAACCTTTCCACCTCCGGATACCGTGTTTCTGCATCAACTAATTTGCGGCTGAGATAAAATATGACCCGCTCTTTTCCCTCCTCGTTCTTGAGTCAACGCCGAGCCGATGCACCTATCATCGGCCGATAAATATAACTTAAAGGGTGTGCCCGACTTTGGCGGAACCATCACCGGTGGGGACACCAAATATTTCTTGATATCTTCTAAAGCCCTTTGATGAATCGGCTCCCACCGAAATTCTTGATTGGCCTTGAGTTTTAATAATGGCGTAAATACATCAAGTCGACTGCACAAGTTTGAGATAAATCGCCTAATAAAATTAATCTTGCCGATCGTGGACTGGAGCTTTGTCTTGTTCGTCGGCGGTTCCAGACTTTCTCGATAGAATCAATACTCTTAGGGCCGACTTCAATTCCCTTTTCATGCACAATAAACCCTAGAAATTGTCCAGCCGAGACACCAAACGCACACTTGAGCGGGTTCATCTTCAGGCCGTATTGTCTTGTCCTCTTCAACACTTCTCCGAGATCAGCCTCATGACTTCCAACCGATTTTGACTTCACCATGACATCATCAATATAAATTTCAACCAATCGGCCGATCAAATCGTGATATATAAAATTCATGGCTCTCTCGATATGTAGCACCAGCATTTTTTAGTCCGAAGGTCATGACAACCCATTCATATAGTCCCAACGCTCCGGGCATCCGAACGCTGTCTTCGGTATGTCTTCTTCGGCCATAAAAATCTGATTGTACCCAGCATTTCCATCCATAAAGCTCAAAATTTTGTTGCCGGCGGCTGCATCAACTAACAAATCGGCGTTTGGCATTGGGTACTCATCTTTCGGAGTCGCCTTATTCAAATTTCTGAAGTCAATGCGGACCCGCATCTTTCCATTTTTCTTTTCCACCGGCACAATATCGGAAACCCACTCCGCATATCGGCATGGCCTAATGAAGCCGGCCTCATATAATCTGATAATCTCTTCTTTGACGGCTTCATAATACCTAGGGTCAATTTTCCGAGCCCCACGCTTATATGGCCGATATCCAGGCTTGGTGGGCAACCGATGTTCAACGATCGATCGGTCGAGTCCAGGCATCTCGCTATAATCCCAAGCAAAACAATCTTTATATTCTTTCAACAAGGCCACTAATTCATCCCTTACTTCTTTACACAATTTCTTGCTAATATATGTCGGCCGAGGCTTGTCTCCATCCCCTATATCTACTTCTTCTAACTCGTCGGCCGACACAAAACCGTGGTCTAATTTCCCGTCTTCCGGTTCGTTAATCGGCCGATTCATCATATCTCCAGCGTGCGTGTTGATCGGCCGATTGTCCGTCAATTCTCCCGTGGGGCCCATCGAGCAGCCGGGGGTACCCGACCCCCGGTCACAATAATTCCGTCGTCGGTGATGTTTACGGCTTCCGCATCCCAATATGTGCCCGAGAAACAAGGCAGGCTCTCCGGACCGGCAAACTCGAAATCGGCGGTCGCGATGGTTACGGACTTATCGGCCCGCACGATTTCGACCTTGTTGCCGACCCATTGAATCAAGCACCGGTGCATGGTTGATGGGATGCAACAGTTGGCATGAATCCAATCTCTCCCCAACAAAGTTGTGTATGCACCTTTCCCGTCGATGATGAAAAATGTGGCGGGTTTGGTTTTGCTGCCCACGAGTGATCTCCATTATTGCGGCCCCACGCACATCTTGACTTCTCCCGCTGTAATCCTTGAGCGTCGATTAGCCCTCATCATTTCTTCCGGCGTCTTCCCGAGCTTGCGGTATGTAGTAATCGGCATGACATTGACCGCTGCCCCTCCGTCGACCAACATTTTCCTCATTGGTGACCCATTGACGTAGCCGCTAATGTACAATGCCTTGAGATGCAAATGATCGTAGTTGATCGGCTTATCAAATACCGCCGATTCCGGCGTCCACGTAATCTCTCGAAGTCTCCCCAACTGGTTCTTCTTCGACCGAATTTTCATCGGCCGATCCGACAATCCCGGGCATCATGGATATCATATTCACCGCGGCTTCGACCGGACCACTTGAGACTCGTACTTTCGGCCTCCATTCCTTCTTGGGCTTGGACTCATCATCTTGGTCATCTCCGTAATATCGTCCACCCTTGATTTCTTGACGGCGCATTCTTTGGAGCCTCCTCTTCCGGGTTTTGTTGAGCAAACCACCGGGGCACCACTGCTTTTCGTTCTCGGTTTGATCGCCTCTCGAATCTTCATGGTACTCGGTGATCAAACTCTTCTTCATCGTTGATTGGCCCCAGCCGATCGTGAACGGAGGTTCTCTTTGGCACTACGTATCTCCGTTCATCATAGCCGTGATCATAGCCGATCGCTCTTCCGGGGGCCGATTGTTGCGATTCGTAGTTGCGACTAATCGGCCGTCCCCGGTAACTTGATGACCCGCCATCACGATACTCTTTTCGGCCACCGCACTCGGGCAGTTCTCGATAGATGGAAGCTTCATGTTTTGGTCCCAGCGAGTATCGAAAGAAAGGACAAGCCCGGTGTGGGTCAAAATCTTCTCGGCGGATCACGCCTTGTCTCGTACTGCCGACTTTGGTCGATAGATTCCCGTTCACGTGCCACCCGGGCTCTTTCTTCCCTCTCTCTCTTCCTCTCATATCGGCGTATGAAACTAGCCGATCCACCGCCGATGGTGTTGATGTACATCGTATTAGCCGGGAAAGGGTGCCCATCAACTTTCATCTTCTTCTTTACATCGGCTGCTCGCAATATCCCACCGTCAATCGCCCTCTCGGATTTCATCTCTCATAGCATAACAATCAACGGTGTTATGATGCGAATTTCCATGCCACTTGCACCACTTAGCCATTTTCTTCAATTCTTCCGGCGTAGGAATTTTGTGATGAGGGGAAAGCTGGATTTTCTTTTCCCGCAGACGGCTGATCAAATATTTCGTCGGCCTTAGATAAATCAAAATCATATTTCTTCTCCTTAGGATTGACATGCGGAGAAAATATCGGCCGTTTGTTATTAGTCCACTCAACCGCATTAATTCCCTCTTCATCTTCCTCACCGTCGAAATCAGCATAAGTCACCCGATACCGCCGATTCTCGGTGAGTCGGAGATTCTCTTCCTGGCCGACCGCCTCGCGGGTCAGCTGTGCCAGCCCATCAAACTCATGTGGGGTAAACTTTTCTTTAATGTTGGAAAATAGCCCCGCATAAGCAATTTCGGCCAACTCGTTGCTCGTCAGGTTCGGATTGTAGCATCGTCCCCTCATAGTCCCGAACCTCCGTATATAATCAGCCACCGATTCCCCGCTTTCTGTCTCATCGCCATTAAATCGGACAAACTAAGCTCGGTAATGCCCGTGAAGAAGTACGAGTGAAACCTTTTCTCCGGATCGGCCCAACTCCGAATAGAACCAGGTGACAGCGAAGCAAACCATGAAAAGGCCGATCCGGACAATGACAGTGGGAATAGCCGAACCCGCAAAGCCTCCCGAGTAGACGCCTCACCAAGCCGTGCGTCATACCGGCCGATGTGCTCCATAGTTGATGTGTTATCTTGACCGGAAAACTTGGAAAACTCGGGAATTTTATACTTATTGGGTAAAGCCACGGAATCCATCCAGTCAGGGTAAGGTCGCCGATACAATGCACTTTTCTCCTTAGGCTTCAAATCGAACCGATCTTTCATCATATCGGCGATCTTAGCCATGAGGCTATTCATATCATTGGGTTCAGCAGATCGCCGATCCGGTTCCCGTCATATAAGCTGTGTTAGGCTGTCCCCAGCTTGGGTGTACCGACCGACCGTTTCCGGAAATCCCAGTGCGCGTAGTCGGAAACGAAGTATCACGGAGCGACTCCATAATTCATGGCCGATTGGATCGGCCGTCCAGCTCATGAATCCCTGTCCCCAGCCCGATGCAGTTGGTCGTGGAATACCGGATATCGGCCGTACTATAGTGGGTGAGTTCTCAATTCTACTCGGGCCGGTATTTGGTACGTAGAAGAAATTGGGTTGTTGTGCCATCCGCGGGGCCGCTGCCACATTGGTTGCTGCCCCTAACTCGGAAGTCGGCTGTTGTACATCTTGTTTGTCGCCCTCTTCCGTTACCGACTTCTTGGAGCCACCGTCATCCTCTTTGCCTGGCTGGGTTGTACTGGTACTTGCATTCGCATTGTCCTTGCCAGGCCATAGGTGAGGTGGCATGCCGTACGAGGGCTAAAACCCCGCCGGCGGTGTGGTATTCTCGGAGGCCGGTCCCCGAATCGGCCGTACAGAGCGCCAAAGGGCCGAGTGTATGCAGGTCCAAGCATATCCTTCGATGAACAATCTGCCATCAACCGTGTCCTTGATCAAATTCCCGATGGTGTTGGTCAACACGCCCGATTGATTGATTAGGGCCCGATGAACAGACGAGTTGACCATATCACCGAGTTGGTTGGCATCCGGCAGCTCTCGGGTTTTGATTTGGTCTAGTTCTTCCGGATGCAGAATCCGAGGGATGTCTCCTTTTGTGGCCACTATGCCACGTGTCACTTTCGGTGGCTTGAAAGTACTTTTTCATTGCTTCGGCCAGGTATTCTTGGTACTGCAGCTTTTGTTCCGTCGTCATCTTCCCCAGTGCCGAAACCTCGTTGTCATCGAAACTTCTCCATGCCCTTTGCCATCCGTCCCGAGAGGAACCGGAACAAAAATCGGCCGATTTTCAGCATCAACCATTGGTGTTCCGTCCTCCCCGACGCACTCGTATGTACGACATCTTGATCTTGGTTGCTTCGGTCCCACCGGGCGTGCCAAAAAGTGTGTTGACGTCAAAAGTCGCCAACACACCGTTGTCCGGAGAGTCCACCGAAACCCCGGCCGACGCAGGGCCCCGTGCTCCCAACGGACCGGCTCAGCTCGCCGATTCTCGTGTGCGCTGGTGCGTGCCGGATGGTTTTCCTGCAAACCAACAAAGACAATAAAAAGTGTAAAATTCCGGGTCATCGGCCCGGATAGGCCGATGTGCAGCCGTGGCCGATTCTCGCGTAAGATAGACAAAATCGGCTATTGATCGGGAGCAGCACGGCCCATCCATTTTATGTATTAAATGCCAGGCAAGCAAACCGTGATACAAACGATACGAAATCGGCCGATGCTATAACATGCGATCGGTGGCTAGCAGCCGATTTCGTCGGTGAACAATCAAATCATCAAGGCCTTGCAGGAATGCATTATCGAATAAAATATAAACAAGGTAATTATTAATGGGATGTAATTAATTTGATAGCAAAAGGATGGTTCAATCATCAATCGGAGCGATAGAATCGGCCGATCGGGCATTCGGCCGATTCTGCCGATGAGTTATTAGATCTATCTAGATGGATAATGATGATCAACGAAATCATACTAATAACTCGAGGTTCAAAGGCAGCTTTAACAGATTTGGTTGCTAATTGAACATGAAACAGCTAATGAACGTGATAAACAATCGGCTAAACACTCCGAAAGAACAAGTAAGACAAATACAACCACACGGATCCCGAATCGACCGGTCGCTCCAACAGGACAAGTCAGCTGGTGGCACACGATCGGACCAGGTCTAACGACCGCGCACGCCCGGCCGATCCAGGACAAGCACAATCATAAACGCCTTAACTATGAAAGTAAATCTACACCCTAGCCAATCGGCTGCATGCGCCTAGGACAAGTCAACTATCGCAAAGGCAAACACAGGACACGTCAACCGAATCCGCACGATCGAATCGGCCAAGATGTAAAAGAATTCTCATAGCAGCTATCGTGACTCGAACGACCGGATTCTCGAGCCAATCGGCGTTGTGAGCAAAGGCTGGGACGGGGAGGCGGGACAAGTCAAACTACCTCCACCACGAGCCCGGACCGGGTCGACTTGACTCATCCCGGCCGATACTCACTACGACGGTCGAAAACAGATCCGGTCGCCGGATAACTAGCAATTAAGCCATCTAATTGCGAACAATGCGCCGAGAATTAGACGACATAATTACCTTGTCAAGCCAACTTGTTGTCGACCGGAGCCCCGAAGATCCCCGCGCGAAAACAAGTAAAGACTTGACAGAAAATTAGGGTTTGGCGATGCGCCGAAAGTTGTATTGGATGTGAATCGAGTTTACGGGTTACACCCGAGTACAAATTTATACTCGGCACGAAGAATCCTCCTCGGACCCTCTTCGGGCCGATTTCCTAACCGACTAGGATCTTTTTTCCAAAATTAAACTATTATTTCTAATTTTACAACGCGGGCCGGGCCCATCAATATTATGCTCTTCTCGTTGGCGTCCGCGCACGATTCCCGGGAGGGACGCGCCTTTACTCGCCCAAGCGGCCGTCGGCCTTCCGCCCACCGGCCCTCTTTTGACCTATAGTCGCCGACAATGGGTCCCTTGGTCAAAAACCGGCGTCAACGAGTGGTCCGTGTATAAATGTACTAAATTTCCTAAGAGATAATGTATCCAGCCTTTCAATGCTAGAGCGACAACTCGCTGATTCCAAATCATGTGTCGGGTAATGTTCCCGATGTCACCTAAGCTATCGAGATGCGTAGGCAATTACTCGGCCTTCTTGCATTAGAACACATCCAAGTCCCGTGCCCGAGGCATCACGGTACTCCTCAAATAGTTTGGTCAACTCGGTTGAGCTAACACTCGGTGCTATTGTGAGTAACTTCTTTCATGTCCGAAAAGCTTCTTCACATTTATTGCTCCATTCATACTTCTTATCCTTTTTCAGCAAGTTAGTCATTGGCTTGGCAATCTCTCGAAAAATTTGGAATGAATCTTCTATCATAACCAGCCAACCCTAAAAAGCTTTGGATCCGTGTGACCAATTTAGGTGGCTTCCGATTCAATACCTCCTTAACCTTGCTTGGATCAACGGCCACTCCTTTTACCGAGACCACGTGACCTAGAAATGGTACCTCCTTTAGCCAAAACTCACACCGATTGAATTTGGCCTCTAACCGGTGATCCCTTAGATTTTGTAGCACGGTCCTTAAATGCTCGGCGTGTTCCTCTTCTCGACTTGGAGTAGATCAGGATGTCGTCTATGAAAATCACGACAAACTTGTCCAAGTCCGGCATAAACATCCCGTTCATGGGATACTTGAAGTGTACTTGGTGCATTGTTTAGACCAAAGAACATCACCAGGTACTCATAAAGTCCATATATGGTAGAGAAAACTGTCTTTGGTATATCTTCCGCTCAAATCCCGATCCGATGATATCCGGAGCGAAGATCTATCTTGGTAAACACTTTTTGCTCCCATCGGTTGATCAAATAAGATGTCACTTCGAGGTAGAGGATACTTATTCTTGATAGTTACTGCATTTAAAGGTCGTTATTCCACACCCAACCTCAAAGTTTGATCCTTCTTCTTGACAACAATGTTGGGCATCCCTAAGGTGATAAACGTGGGCGGATATATCCCTTATCCAAGTAATTCCTTCAGCTTGTACCTTTACTTCGCCAGCTCATTGGGCGGCATCCGATATGGTATTCTCGATATGGGTGCAGTCCCGGTTGAATTTCTCTTTTGAACTCTATCGCCCGATCAGGTAGTAAACCTGGTAAGTCTTCCGGAGAACATCGGGGTATTCGCAAACGACAGGAATGTCTTCCAAACTTTTACCAATAGTTTTATAGATCACCGGAAAAATAGCTTGGGAAGGAGTCAACGAGAAGACAATCTCGTCCGTGAAGAGGAGAGTTCAGGTGAACTACCAAAAACATTTTTATCCAATACTACCTTATGATACTTTATCCATTTTATGCCAAGAATCGCAGTCAATCCTTGTCCGTCTAAGACTATAAACGAGGTGGAATCCTCCTTACGAACCAACTTCAATGGTATCTCTGTAGTGCTTTGATCTGCAAGTGTATTACCCCAAGGTGATGATATGAGATGTGGATAAATCATCTTGCGTGACGGAGGGTTATATTTTTGGACATATTCTTTGTCGATGAAGTTGTGGGTTGCTCCCGAGTCAAATAAAATACTGGCAGCATGATGGTTGATAGAGAACGAACCAGCCATGACTTGTGGCCCTTTCAGAATCTCTTCGGATGCGGCAAAGTCGACACGACCGGTCTTCATCTTATGATTTTGACTTGTATGCTTATGTCGACCAACTACTTTCCTTTAAGGCCGCGTTGAAAAATTCTGCTTTGTTGGTGCGACACAATCTTGAGCCAAGTGTCTAAGACAATCACCGTTACAACATGAATGATCGGCGGATTGGGGTGTCGAGGATAAGGGGAGTATACTCGATTAGTCCGATTGTTGAACCACCGAACAGTAAAAACACCCGTTGCCGATGCTCGAGGTGGCCGGTATGAAATGGAAACTACCGGTCGAGGCTCGAACCTCCGATCTCGTTGTAAAAGTGTAGACTAGACAATACTGGGAAAGTACCTCACTTCCTTGTTCATCGGCTGCTCTTCTTAGTCTTCTCTTCTTGATAAGCATGAATAGCATCCTCCATGAGTATAGCATCACTTACAACTCCTTGAAACAAACTCCTCGGTCCAATTTTAGACGGTCGGGATGTTTGTTGTCAATATCTATCACTTTCATGCCGAGATCAAGAGTCGCGAGATTTATAAGGGGTTGGTGAAAGTCGATGATGAATGAAAAATTTAACTCGGAATGGTTGAGCTTATAAAACAACATGGATCACCAAAAGACGCGACGAGTGCTTTCGTCTATCTCGGGTGTTGAAGGAAATATAGGCTTAAGATATTTGTAAGAATAATTGCACCGATGAGCTTCCAAGACAATATTCTTCTTTCCGGTTGCGTACCCTAGGTTATACGCCATCCGTTCGTAAGAACATTATATTTGGATTCTCTTCTAGTTTCAAAATAGGGTATGCATTTCCACATCGCTCATGTTTGACTTCGAGAAGCGCCCGGGCGAACCGGCACAATTCAAAGGCAAAATGGCAATTTGAAAATACAAACACCCATTTCCAAACTAGTTCTCGGCACAACTTAATCTAGTCAAAAAGGTGATGATGACTTCTTCAAATGGACGTCGAGAACGCCAAAGAAAAAGAAGTTCATAATGCAATTGAGTGAAAGAAAAAGAATGACTTTCGGACTAGGAATAGTCATCTCATAACACTCGGAATCTTATCCTCTAGGAATTTCTGTCGAAATGAAGAGTCCGAACAGAACTCGAAATGGCTATTGCTTGGAGAGGGAAAGAGAACTTTTGATGGCTACAAGTGGTAGTTAACCGGTCCTCCGCTCTGGATGAGGCCTAGAGCGATCGAAGTGACATCGGTGACTAGCTCCCGGATTCTTCTACTCATTCATTTCGTCCCGTTGCTCTTCTTTGGAAAGTTATTGGACTTGTTCAAGATCCAAGTATCTCATCCCGTCTTTATCAAATCTGCATCTAGTTTAACTATTTCTTTGGCAGTCTGTAAGTTGCTCATCCCAATATTCACCTATACCTCCCTTCGATACCGGCATCTTTAATCTATCCTTTTTACATCCCTAACTCTCATATGGGCTCCTTGATAAATACACATGATCGTCCCTGTATTTGATTGCCTTTGATCATCCGTATAGGAAGATCTTAAATTTCCCATTCCACTTGTCTCTATGAGGGAATTCTTCTTGCCTTCTATTTCACTAGCATAAACTTCTTCTTGTGCCAACCATAGGAAACTATCTCTATACTACGATACTAACTAGGTATAACCCCGACTTTTAGTATAGCACTCAATATGACATGATGTACTGTTCGGCGATCTAACTATACGTACTATAGTATATAAACTACAACGAATAGTTAGCACTTCCCAAAACCCGAACGTCGAACAGCTTAGTAAAAATTCTAACTATTCTACATCCTTATAGGGCTCCGTACTCTCTCGTGCTCTAAACGTACTACACGTGTTAAGTTTTGAAAACAAGCTTGCGTACGACGTCATTGTTGCCTCCGAACCGCTCCGATACCAGCTGTGACGCCCCTCCGGGACACCCGGGACTCGGTACAGGGGAACACTCGACGAAGCGAGTTACAACAGTTCATCATCTCATACAAGCCAAAATATATACATCGGGGCATAATACGACCAGGTTTTCGAAATACAAACATCCGACAGCGGAAGCATAAAACGTTATCGAAGTTTAGAAGACTACGAATCTTGCAGCGGAAACTTATTCTCTTTACAACAAAGACTACTAGCGTGATATACCGAGCCCATCATACATCACGATCCTCCTCGCTCGGGCGTCGGGATCCGTTCCCATTGGAGGGAACCACCCTCCGGGTACTGCTCCTCTTCCGGAAGCTACCGTACGAGTCGTGGAAGTACGACTCGGGTCCCGAAAACATAACGAACAAACCCCGAGTATTCTAATACTCAGCAAGACCGACCCGTCAACAGGCACGCTAAGGCCGACGCCTAGTATGCAAAGGCTTTCTCGGTTGTGGGGTTGACTCCTTTGCGAAAACATCGCTAAGAGGTGGATCCTTACTTTCAATGTTTTAGCTCAACATTAGGATTCATTAACATTTATATTTGCAGTCTACAGCTATTGCAATTATGTTTGCAAGAAAAGATCGGAATAGATCAACATTCCTTTCATTTCTCATCTTCATCTTCCAGCTTGATTACTACGATGTGACGAGCTAAACAAGCGGTACTCATTATCGCGAGGGACAGCGATTCGAATCGATTTATACCAGCAGGCAAAACACGACTACACGACGTATACGCACCGTATTGGTCGTATACGACAACTTTTCCCGCTAGCACCGACAGCAGACTAGCCATTTCCAACTCCCCGGGAGTATGGTGACCCCACGACTTTTCCTCGTGGCGGACCCATCTCCCTCCCGTGAGACTATCCTCTCACTAACAGCCGGCAAAAGAGAGCCGGCTACGCTACATCTCTAGGGCGGTAGGGTACATCAGCTTGCTGGGCCCATGATACCAGCATGTAGTACGGTACGTTCAAACTTGTTCAACTAAGCCGACAACGGTACGGTCCTTGACCGACTCGGACGGGGCTACCACCTTGCAAGACCTCATTTCCGTCTTGCCCTTTCTCCTACGGGGCCCGTCCGTTCTCAACTTCATTAACTTCTTCACTTCCACTCTCATCTTTCTCTTATCATTCTTCTTAGCAATAAAATTGAACCAGTCATTATCCTATATCTCGCGAGTAGTGTATGACACCACTCGACTTCTACCGATTCCCTATGACATAAGCTTAGCGGTTATCGAACTTTATTGAGCTACCCGTACCAGTATAGCATAAACAAATGGAAACCTATCTCATGCATCTAGGGTATCAAGCAACTCCTATAAGTTAATGCACAATCACGACTCATTAACCGTGATAAAAGAAAAGACTTTAAAAAACATAGGTGGAATGCACCGGGTTTGCCTTTAATCGTAGCGTAGTTAGATTCGCTTGGCGTGACGTTAGCGTCGATGATTACTCCTTCTTGATTCACTTCGGCTGCTTGTCAAACGACTTCAGGATCCGTGGCCTTTAGTGTAATCGACTTTGACGATCACCGCTTCGAGATCCTTGCCTTCCGTGGAACGATCTCGTGCTCTACAACGATTAAGGATACACAGCTAGTTAAGAACATGCATGCATGATTATGCAAGATATGACTTGTGACAAATGCATCGACGATTGACGATTAGTAGTTTAAATCTATACTACGAGCGACATGAAATAACGATATGAATGACGACATAAAATGATAACCTAAAATGTCGAAAGTATATACATGAAATGATAAATGCATATCTCACTTTTATGGAAAGTAATAAATTTCGTCTGCAGTATCTCCTTCATGAAAAGAAAAGCATTTTATTAAAATTAAAACCCTAGTTGACATTAAAGAGTTAATTAGTTTAAATAAATAGAACAAGGAGATTAATTTTAGAAAAGCTACAAAAATACAGGAACAGAATGCACATTTTGAATCATCTATAAAATAGAGCATAAATTTATGAAGCCAACAAAACTTGTTTCACATTTTTCTGAATTTTCCTGAATATTTTATGAATTTTGCAAGTTTGCACAAATCCTGAAAACAAATAAATCGCGAAAAAGATAAAACAGGCTCTGGGCCTCATTGGCTGGGCCGGCCCATTAGCACGTGTGGCCCAGCTCGACCAGGGAGCCATGGCTATGGCTGGCGGTGGCCGGAAGGCGGCGGCGCGGTGGCCGGAGTTGGCCGGATGGCAGCAAACCTCGACGGAACTACTTCTACAAGATCCTCTCGACATGGGGAACCGATTGGTGGGGTCGTCGGCACCGGAGGATGGCCGGAGAGGCACCGGCGGCGAGTGGCGGCTTGGTGAAGCTTCGGCGAGGTCTAGCGATCGCTGTGGTGCACTAAAATTAGGGGAAAAAGTGCTGCAAGCATCTACAGAGGATAGGCAAGAGCGGCACACGGTTGGTCGACCTTGGAGATGGCCGGAGGGTGGACTTCATCGGCGAGGCAGAGCCGCCAACGGTCCGAGCTTGGAGAAGATGACGAAATTCGGCTAGACCTGGACACGAGACAGCGCATCGATTATCAAGGAGGAAGAGGAGTGAGTTAGGAACCTCTGGGATCAAGAATCGTAGCAAGAGACGCACCGAGGAAGGAGCAATTGAAAAAATGGTGACGGCCGACGGTGACGACCTCCGGGAATAAAATTGCGTCGATCTCGCGCCTTAGGACGGAGTGGCACGGAGGAAAGCCACTGGAAGCATCAGTGTCCCTAGGCGGGGTGATTGGTGGCCGTGGCTTGGTCAGGGGATGGCCGGAGCTAGCAACCGGCGCTGAGCAGAGAAGGCACGGTGGCCAGCTTTACTTTTTTCTTTCTGCGGAACGAACAGGAGAGAAAGAGAAGGCAACGGTGTGTTGGGCTTTATCCCGGGGAAGCTGAGGGTGAGGTGGCGACGGGGCATGCTGCGTGGCACTGGGAAGCTGGACGCGTGGCCGGAGAACTTCCAAGAACGACGGCGAAAGCGCAGAGAGGAAAGAGATGTCCGGATGGGGATAAGCTCGGAATTTTTTTTCTTCAGAAAACCCCCCAGTAAAAGAAATAATTGAAAAGCACCTTTCTGGACCTCGAAAAATTCCACGAAACATTGGGGTGGAAGATAAAAGGTTTTTGAATCTTTTTCGTTATTGGCCAAAGTTCAAATTATAAATATGTTTCGAGATAAAAAATTCAAACCTAAAACTGTTTTTGGTATTTAAATCAATTGGTTTGGCTATTTCCCAAAGTGAGAAAAATTTGGAAAAATGTTCAAAATTCATGTTATCACATGCTTGACCAGGAAATGTTTTTAAACACATTAATTTATTAATTTTGCACTCTTTTTAAATGAAGCAACTTAAATTTTAACATGCACATTTTGCACACAACCAAATGACTTTGAAAGTGTAGCATGACGATATGATGCTCGATGAGATGAAATGCACAATTATTTCTTAGGGTTGTTACACCCAGTGCATCCTACCTATGTTTTCAAATATTTTACTTTATCACATAGTACGAGTTATGTTTGTGCATTAGGTGTTAGGGAATGGTTGACACCCTAGTTGCATTATGGTAGGTTTCCGTTTGTTTATTCTATACTTGGTACAGGTAGCTCAATAGAGGCTAAGCTTAATTCATAGTCGCAACGGTAGATGTTTAGGGAATCTTAAAGCATGGAGGCTTTAAGGGTTTCGTGTGACACTAAGATGATGAGAGTGTTAATAAGCTGAGACCGGACGGGCCCCGTAGGAGAAAGGGCAAGACGGTTGAGGTCTTGCAAGGTGGTAGCCCCGTTCGTGTCGGTCAAGGACCGTACCGTTGTCGGCTTAGTTGAACAAGTTTGAACGTACCGTACTACAAGCTGGTATCATGGGCCCGAGCAAGCTGATGTACCCTATCGCCCCGAGAGATGTAGCGTAGCCGGCTCTCTTTTACCGGCTGTTAGTGAGAGGTTAGTCTCACGGGAGGGAGATGGGTCGGCCACGAGGGAAGTCGTGGAGTCGCCATACTCCCGGGGAGTTGGAAATGGCTAGTCTTCCGTCAGGTGCTAGCAGGAAAGGTTGTCGTATACGATCGGTGTGATGCGTATACGTCGTGTAGTCGGGTTTTGCCAGCTGGTATAAATCGATTCGAATCGCTGTCCCTCGCAGTAATGAGTACCGCTTGTTTAGCTCGTCACATCGTAGTAAATTATATGGAAGATGAAGCTGAGAGATGAAAGGAGTAATGATCTATTTTATCTTGTCTTGCAAACTTGAATGCAATAGTGATTGGCTGCAAATGTCAAGGCTAATGAACTTAATACCGAGCTAAAATATTGAAAGTAAGGATCCACCCTTTTTAATGCTGTTTCTGCAAAGGAGTAAACCCCACAGCCAGAAAGCCTTTGCATACTAGGCGTCGGCCTTAGCGTGCCATGCTCGACGGATCGGTCTTGCTGAGTATTAGAATACTCGGGGTTTGTTCGTTACCTTTCAGGGAACGAGTCGTATTACCACGACTTGTATGGCAGCTTCCCGGAAGAGGAGCAATGTCCGGAGGGAGGTTCCCTGCAGTGGGAACGCATCCCCACGCCTTGAAGAGGGAGGACCGTGATGTACGAAGGGCTCGGTACGTCACGTTGATCGTTTAAAATCCTTTGGGTTGTATAATAGTACAAGCTTCCGCTGAATACTCGTAGGATGTTAAACTTCAATAATGTTATATTTTCGCTGCACGAATGTTTGTATTTTTAAAACCTAGCTGTATTATACCATGATGTATATATTCTGGCTTGTATGAGATGATGTTCCTGTTGTAACTCGCTTCGTCGAGTGTCCCTCTGTACCGATTCCCGGGTGTCCCGAGGGGATGTCACGATGGCTTGTGGCGGAAAGTCACTTACGATTGTGTCACCGATATCGGTATCGGTGACAACCCGCTCTTTGACCTCTTTGGAGGTCTGTTCTTCAATTGAGGCAGCGAGGAATTTCCTTTGCGCTTGCTGCACTCTTGGTCTCGCAGGCTCTTACGGTACCGGGTGCCGTAGGAGCGGGAATTGGTGTTGTGCCACTAGTTGTGGTAGGGATAGTGGGCTTATTTCTTAACAAGCTAGCAATGCTGGCTTGAAGATTGGAAGGGATTCCGCAAGACGGGTAAAAGGGTTGAAAGACCGAAATTACGCTAATCGGTTGAGTATCAAAACAGATCGGGTTAGGAAATCTTACGAGGAGGCTTTTTGAAGTCGAAGGAAGTCTTGCATTCGAGAGGAAGAAAAATACTTATAGAGTCTCGGGAATTTTATGTGCTTGAATGCCAAACACACCCTCCGGCACCCCGCTTCATCGAACCCGGGCTAGAGCATCTTCTTCAAGCGTTTACCCAATCGCCCCGGATCGGGAAGAGACGCTCCGTCGGTTGGATTGGCTCTATTTTCGTTGAAGGACCATCCAGGGTGTTCTTGTCTCTTGAGTGGTTGAACTCCTCGGACGATGAAACTCCGAGCACCTTGTTTCGGCTATGACGCCTTTGACTTCCTTCGGATATTTGATACTGGCAAAAAGGGCGAGCACTTCTTCATCTTCTTTAAGGTCTTCTTTGATGTCTTTGGAGTTCCAGGAGGATAGTTCTCTAGCTACCTTAGCTCTGTAAGGAGGAAGAGCGGGTTGAGGGTTATCACGGATAAACCACTCATTCTTCCAGATTGGCCAAGCTTTTGTTCGGGGACAAGGAGAAATATTCTTTAGCACTCCGAGCATTGTATTCCTACTCCTCCCACCGCAGAGCGGTTGGTTGAAGTGGGGAGCGGGCGGATTTGGAATAAATACAAGAAAAGCTTGAAGTGAGGGCGGATTTCGAGAAAAGCCTCACAAAGATGGATGAAAAAAGCTATTTGAAGGATGAAATTAGGATTCAGATTCACTAATTCCCACCCGTAAAAGAAGAGTAAACCTCCGAAAAAGAACAGCAGGGGAGATCGAGGCCGCGAAGGAAAAAAGACTTAAATACTAAGCTGTTGGGAGTCGTCTATCCCCCATGGAATTTGACCAGGAGTAGGAGCACTCTAGTTGAGGATGGGTTGCGGGGGAGGAACCCGTTAAGAACCATCTCATTGAGAGATGCTTCGAGTGATTTTGCTATCGCCCAATTCTTGGGCACCATAGGGAAGCCGATCACGGGGAACGCCCGACGAAGAGGAAGGATTGACGGTTGATTTCTTCTTGCCCATCTTGAAGATCGAAAAAGGGAAGTTGAAGATTGGTTTATTCGGGAAGGAAGGAGCACGATCACGATGTCCGAGAAACAAGGAGTTGTTGTGGGCGCGTGTGGAGTTTCGCGAATGGGTTTGACCTAGGTCGACCCTTCGTCTCTTTTATAGGTACCCGAGCTGGGCTCGGAGCTGGAAAAGTTATTGGGCCGTTTTACAGCCCAATATACTTGGCATTAATGATTTATGTTCGTTAAAGACTTGTGATGAGGACATCAACGACGTACATACAACGACGAACGACGACGAACGACGACGCCCCACTCCAAGCCGGTGCGCCTCCCCAAGCCGCGCCCCTCTAGTGGGCCGTCAAGATGGAAGCCCTATCATCAAGACGACGTATTCCGGTCCGATTACTCGAGCCCGTGCAAGAGAATTGAGCTTCGTCATACTCGTTAAAGAACTTTGGGCCGGAAGACTAGAGGATGGGCCAACAAGAGGCCCATATGGGAGACTAGGGTTGGGCACCGGCCGCGCTACGGTACCCACGGGTACTGTTCACGCGCCGCCCCCTCCCCCTATTTAGATAGAGACTCTCTTTTATTTCAGACTTGAGTTTTGTTTTAGTATTAGCCTAGCTATACATTCCGTCCCTTCGACGTTGAATTCAGAACTCCACCTTCGTGCAATACATCGGATTGCTCGCCTCTTATTCTTGCTTGTTCTTCGATTGCTTGCAAGGATTGATCCTCGTGATCAGGTTGAATTTGTTTAACCGCAGGTTCAATAACCATCGGAAGTTGGTTCAGCGATTGCATTGGCGCTTCGGGCTTGCTCGTCGTAGTCGGATCGTGAGGGTCAACGTCCACCAATCGAAATTATCTACACTCACCGAAAGATCGGGCACTCTACACCTATCAAGTGGTATCAGATTTCCAGTGTTTCTCGGTGAGTTTATCCAAGCCACATAAACCACAAACTACAAAAAAATTGACCCCGATACGGTTTTGAGCCTTGCACTTTCGTTCAATAATTTGCGTTGTTGAGTTTTTGTGCTTTCGCTTTTGATCGTTGCTTGGTACATCGTGTTTTCATCGTCTTCCGCCGCCGCTCATCCCACCGTTTTCCGCTTGAGTCCTGCCGTCGCGCCCACCATCGGATCACGCCGCCGCCGTTGTCATATTGTGTTTTCCTTTGCAGGAGTCCGTTTCGTCTTTCGTTCGGTCGCACGTTGCCAAGGCGAGCACGTGAGTTGTGTTGGTCGTTTTTCTTCCGTCACCGTGAGTCGGTTTCGTCTTTTGGTGTCCCACAATCGTGGTCGATTTGGTCGCGTTTGGTTCGGCCGCGTGGTCGTTCTTCCTCCAACGCCGAGAGTCCGACTTGTGTTCACGGTCGCTTTCTTCTTTTGTTTCCCTCGCCGAGTCTTGCCCCGTCTCACGAAGTTAAGAGCGATCGCACAACAACAAGTTTCGGCCTTACTCTAGAGAGAGAGAGAGAGAGAGTGTGTGTGGTGACTTGGTCATTTTGTTCCTCTTGTTCATATAATCAGTTTTTGAGGTTCGCCCCGTGGAAAAAAAAAAAAAAAAAAAAAACTGAAAAAAAGGGAAAACAGAAAAAAAAAAAAAAAAAAAGAAAACTAAAAAGGGGTGAGCCGAGGTTCCAAGAGTCGCCACACTCCTTTTCCGTTTCAGCCTCGTCGGTTCCTTTGCGTGGTACTCTCCTTTCTTGTTTTCCTTCGTCGACCTTTGTTTTCTCCTCTTTCTTTTCACTTCACCTTATCGTCTACACTTGTGCCGGCAGCGATCTGTTTGCGTTTAGCACTTTTATTCAGCTTTGCAATTATTGTTTGAATTGTGCTAACCCTTGAATTGAGTGCAGCCTCCTAGCTCCACAAATTATCTACTACGAGCAGGTACCGTTCCCAGGCAATCGCTCCTCCAATCTTCCACCGGTTTTACCTGTGGTTGCAGTTCCCACTTGCGTGCTTGGTAAGAACGAGTAAGAGTTTGATAACAGCTTTCTGTTTGAGCTTTTTCATCCTCCATTAACCTCTCGTCGTAGGCTCTTTTTGTGGTTGTTTTGTTTTTGCTGGTGTTTCGATGACGAGGAACGGACTCGAAGTCGGAGGCGCCCTCCATCCAGGATGTCCAGGTGCAGGTTGATGGCCTCACGAATGACATGAAGGCGATGCACGAGCGACTTGATTCGACGATCCAGTCGTCGAATGCACGTTTTGATCAGCTCGACCTCGGCTGATACGGCTGCCCACACTACACTCGAGACGATTTTGACACGTCTTGAGACCATGACGACGCAGCTTAGGACGGTGACGACGCAGCTCGCGGAGTTACGGACTACACGTGACTACGGCGCCGACACCGAGCAGGACGACGACAATCGTCGCGGTCGTGCTCGTAGGGTACGTATTCCTCCTAATGATTCCTTTGCCAGAATTAAATTTAAGATTCCTACTTTTAATGGCAAATATGATCCTGCTGCTTATCTTGATTGGGAATTAGAAGTTGAACAAAAGTTTGCATGCCATGATATTCCTGCTAATTTACAAGTTAAGGCTTCTATTAGTGAGTTTACTGAGTTTGCTTTAATTTGGTGGCGTGAGTATACACAAAAATATCCTGATAATATTCCAGCCACTTGGGCAGAGTTAAAAACAGCCATGCGTCACCGTTTTGTCCCATCATATTTTGCTAGAGATTTGCTTAATCAAATGCAGCGTTTTCAACAAGGTTCGCTTTCCGTAGAGGACTATTATCAAGCTTTGCAAAAGGGTATGATTCGCTGTGGTTTAGTTGAACAGGAGGATGCTGCTATGGCTCGTTTTAGGGGTGGGTTAAATCGTGAAATTCAGGACATTCTTGATTATAAGGATTACAATGATATGACCACCTTATTTGAATATGCTTGTAAAGCTGAACGTGAAGTGCGGGGACGACGATCTTCGTCAAGAACTAACACTTTTGCAGGGTCCAAGACGCACACTTCAGCCCCACGGTCGGCGCCTCCTTCTTCCACATCGCGCGACCACACGTCGTCGACCACGGTGCCATCCACAACAGCGCGCGACCACTCTTCGTCGTCCAAGTCTAGCGCGCCGCCGGCAAAGCCTGCCTCGACCACGCCTTCTTCGTCGTGCGGACGAGCTCGTGACATTCGGTGTCACCGCTGCAAAGGGTTTGGCCATGTTATTCGTGATTGTCCAAATAAGCGAACAATGCTGATTCGTGATGATGGTGAGTATTCTTCCGCTAGTGATTCCGAAGATGTTTCACATTCTCTTGTTGCTAACCATGCAGATAATGCGGAGCTTCATGTCGACTCTAGTGCCGCCGACAGGTATGCAAATCTTGTTGTGCAGCGTGTTCTTAGTACACGGGTCGTTCGGGATGAGAAGAACCAGCGCCACAACATTTTTCATATCAAAGGCGTTGTGCAAGAAAGAGCGATTCGCATAATCATTGACGGTGGCAGTTGCAACAATTTGGCTAGTCTAACATTGGTGGAGCAGTTGGCATTGCCAACAAGGAAGCATCCACATCCCTATCACGTTCGGTGGCTGAATGATGGCGGTAAAATAAAGGTAACGCGCTCGGTACGTGTTCCTTTCTCTCTTGGTGCCTATTCTGATTTTGTGGATTGTGATGTTGTTCCAATGGAAGCATGCTCTTTGTTGCTTGGTCGTCCTTGGCAATATGATGTTGATAGTCTTCACCATGGTCGTTCCAATTATTATTCTTTCATGTTTAAGGGTCAGAAAATTGTTATTCATCCTATGACACACTGAACAAGTTTTAAAAGATGATATGGCTAGAGCGGCAAAAGCTGCAAAATTGCTTAAATCACCTCCTATTGCACCTGTTCAACCTGAGATTAAATTGAGTAATCCTATCTTGCTTGCTACACGTGCTGATTTTGATGAGTTACATGATGCTAATCTGCCTTGCTATGCGCTTGTTTGCTCTCGTATGCTTGTTTCACTAGATGAGGCGCCTATGTTGCATATTCCTCCTGCTGTTGCTAACCTTTTGCAGGACTATAAAGATGTGTTTTCCGCTGAATTGCCACCAGGACTTCCTCCAATTCGTGGCATAGAACATCAAATTGATCTCATTCCAGGCGCACAGCTCCCTAATCGAGCTCCGTACCGTACAAATCCTGAAGAGACGAAAGAAATTCAGCGTCAAGTGCAAGCATTGCTTGACAAAGGTTACATTCGTGAGTCTCTTAGTCCTTGTTCGGTTCCTGTTTTGCTTGTCCCTAAAAAGGATGGTTCATGGCGTATGTGTGTAGATTGTCGCGCAATTAACAATATTACAATTCGTTATCGATATCCTATACCACGCCTTGATGATATGCTTGATGAACTTAGTGGTGCCACAATTTTCTCTAAGGTTGATTTGCGTAGTGGTTACCATCAGATTAGAATGAAATTAGGAGATGAATGGAAAACGGCTTTTAAAACTAAATTTGGCTTGTATGAATGGTTGGTTATGCCGTTTGGTTTGTCTAATGCTCCTAGCACTTTCATGCGCTTAATGAATGAAGTTCTTAGACCTTTCATTGGAATCTTTGTTGTTGTCTACTTTGATGATATTCTTATATACAGCAAATCCATGAATGAGCATTTAGATCACTTGCGTGCTGTTTTTGATGCTTTGCGTGCTGCTCACTTGTTTGGTAACATGGAAAAATGCACTTTTTGCACGCAACGTGTTTCGTTTCTTGGATATGTTGTCACTTCGCAGGGAATTGAGGTAGATGGCAACAAGGTGGACGCCATACAAAGTTGGCCTCAACCGAGCGACGGTTACACGGGTTCGCAGTTTTCTTGGTCTTGCAGGTTTCTATCGTCGTTTTGTGAAGGATTTTAGCACCATCGCTGCACCGTTGCACGAGTTGACCAAGAAGGGTGCGCCATTTGAGTGGGGTGCACCACAAGAATTTGCCTTCAACACTTTAAAGGAACGGTTAACCCATGCTCCTCTCTTGCAATTGCCTAATTTTGATAAAGTGTTTGAATTGGAATGTGATGCTAGTGGAATTGGTTTGGGTGCTGTTTTGTTGCAAGATCATAAACCCATTGCTTATTTTAGTGAGAAGTTAAGTGGTGCTGCTCTTAAATATTCCACTTATGATAAAGAACTTTATGCTTTAGTGAGAACTTTGCAAACATGGCAGCATTATTTATGGCCTCGCGAGTTTATTATTCATTCTGATCATGAGGCTTTGAAACATATTAGAACCCAAACTAATCTGAACCGTCGTCATGCTAAATGGGTTGAATTCATTGAATCTTTTCCGTACATCATTAAACATAAAAACGGGAAGGAAAATGTGATTGCTGATGCTTTGTCTCGTCGTTATACGATGCTGTCCCAACTAGACTTTAAAATTTTTGGTTTGCAAGCTTTGAAAGATCAATATGTGAATGATGCTGATTTTCATGATATTATGGTGCATTGTAAGGATGGCAAACCTTGGGGCAAATTTCACATGCAGGATGGGTTCTGTTTCGTGCTAACAAAGCTGTGTATTCCAGTTGGTTCGGTTCGTCTTTTGTTGTTGCGGGAGGCGCATGGAGGTGGTCTTATGGGTCACTTTGGCGTTTTCAAGACACATGAGGTGTTGGCTGACCACTTCTTTTGGCCACGGATGCGCCGTGATGTTGAGCGCCTTGTTGCACGCTGTACTACATGTCGGAAGGCTAAGTCTCGTTTGGGTAATCATGGTTTGTATATGCCCTTGCCGGTCCCCTCTTCTCCTTGGCATGATATTTCGATGGATTTTGTTTTGGGATTGCCTAGAACTAAGAAGGGGAGGGACGAGTATTTTTGTGGTTGTTGATCGCTTCTCTAAAATGGCTCACTTTATACCATGTCATAAAGCTGATGATGCCTCCAATATTGCTGCATTGTTCTTTAGCGAGATTGTTAGATTGCATGGAATTCCTAAAACAATTGTCTCTGATCGTGATGCTAAGTTTCTTAGTCATTTTTGGCGTTCTCTTTGGAATAAACTAGGAACTAAGCTGCTGTTTAGTACTACTTGTCATCCTCAAGCTGATGGGCAAAGCGAGGTAGTAAATAGAACTTTGTCTGCTATGCTTAGAGCTGTTCTTGATAAAAATTTGAGACGTTGGGAAGATTGTTTACCTCATGTTGAATTTGCTTATAATCGTGCTACACATTCTACCACCAAGATGTGTCCTTTTGAGGTTGTTTATGGCTATGTTCCTAGGGCACCTATTGATTTGTTTGCTATTGATGCTTGAAGATGAACCAAATGTTGATGCTCTTGCTCATATTGATCACATGAAACAATTGCATGAAGAAACCCAACAGAACATTGCTGTTGCTAATAAAAAGTATCAAGTTGCTGGTAGTAAAGGTCGAAAACATGTTTCTTTTGAACCTGGTGATTTGGTTTGGTTGCACTTGCGTAAAGATAGATTTCCAACTTTGCGTCGTTCTAAATTGATGCCTCGTGCTGCTGGTCCTTTTAAAGTGCTAACCAAGATTAACGATAATGCTTATGTTCTTGACTTGCCCATGGAGTTTGGTGTTTCCACGAGTTTTAATGTTGCAGATTTGAAACCATACTTGGGCGAGGATGATGAGTTGCCGTCGAGGACGACTTCACTTCAAGAAGGGGAGGATGATGAGGACATCAACGACGTACATACAACGACGAACGACGACGAACGAACGACGACGAACGACGACGCCCCACTCCAAGCCGGTGCGCCTCCCCAAGCCGCGCCCCTCTAGTGGGCCGTCAAGATGGAAGCCCTATCATCAAGACGACGTATTCCGGTCCGATTACTCGAGCCCGTGCAAGAGAATTGAGCTTCGTCATCTTGTTAAAGAACTTTGGGCCGAGAAGACTAGAGGATGGGCCAACAAGAGGCCCATATGGGAGACTAGGGTTGGGCACCGGCCGCGCTACGGTACCCACGGGTGCTGTTCACGCGCCGCCCCCTCCCCCTATTTAGATAGAGACTCTCTTTTATTTCAGACTTGAGTTTTGTTTTAGTATTAGCCTAGCTATACATTCCGTCCCTTCGACGTTGAATTCAGAACTCCACCTTCGTGCAATACATCGGATTGCTCGCCTCTTATTCTTGCTTGTTCTTCGATTGCTTGCAAGGATTGATCCTCGTGATCGGGTTGAATTTGTTTAACCGCAGGTTCAATAACCATCGGAAGTTGGTTCAGCGATTGCATTGGCGCTTCGGGCTTGCTCGTCGTAGTCGGATCGTGAGGGTCAACGTCCACCAATCGAAATTATCTACACTCACCGAAAGATCGGGCACTCTACACCTATCAACTTGATTGTGCAATTATGATATAACGGTCATAAGGATTAAGTTGACGTGATTATTATAATCACGGGGGCTTTTTGCGAATAAAAAAGCGGTCCGAAATATGTAATTTTTAGATACTTGAATTAATGTAGTGCCAAACTTAATCATTTGGTGGGAAGAGTTAGATTGAAGATAATTTGGATCTTGCCTAAGTCAATTTTGACAATGGATGCCTTAGGTCGTGGGTGTTAATCATCCGGTTGATTATAGGCCTTGGAGACTCGAGTCGATGTGAGAAAATAGGAAAAAACTGGTCGGATTTACCAGGATTTTGGTTCTTAGTTAAGTTTAACTAAGCAAATTATGAATTCAGACCGATTTAGGTGGCCTCGCTATGTAAATTTGGTATGAATCTTCGGGAGATATGAAGCTATGATTGGTATGATCGGTCCGAAGATATATTTTTGGCAAAGATTGATCGGTATAAAATATAGTAAGCATAGTCTCTCAAGAAAGACTCTTTCATTATTTGAAAGGAGTTCAAATGATTCAAGAGTCGGGGCTATACTCAATTGGGTGCACCTGAATGGTGCACCGATTATTCAAGAGCGGTCCGAAGAGGTCACAGGAAACAATAAAGTGAAAAAATTGAAAATTAAAGAAAATAATGAAGAATCATCTAGTACACTCTTGCATTATTTGAAAGGAGTTCAAATGATTCAAGAGTCGGGAGCTATACCCAATTGGGTGCACCTAATTGGTGCACCTCATTTTTTAAGAGCGGTTTACAAAAATCGCAGGCGGTATACTGAAATTTTTTGCATACCCAATTGGGTGTGATGGAAATAAAAATGTTAAATTTTTTGACATGTTTTGAAGTCATCTTGAACGAGAAAAGAAGTATTACGAGAAGATTGGAGTTCTTTTTAATTTTCCCATGGAATCGGACCAACATGCGGAAGACTGGTCGGTCTTATTCAAGGTCAAATAAAAAATTACTCGGGAGCTGCTTGTCGTATACTTACCTTACGGATATACAAATGATAAAGGAATGGATAATTAGAGATACGGTGACAAATTAATGAAGATAAGACTAGTGGAGAGGGCCCACGAGTGGTCCACGACCAGTATGGGATAACGAGAAGATTCCATATACCGGTATGAAAATGAGGCGGACGTCAAGACCGACATTATGAAAGTGCTCTCGAAATTATTTTGTTTTGTAAAATTTTATACAAGAAATAATTAAAGCCTCTCTTTTTAATTTAAACATGTATTCTTAATCCGAAAACTATTTGGAATTTGGACTTGAACTTAAAAGGAAAAGTGTTTGAAATAATTTCATTCGCCACCCTGAATTTTCGTAGAATTTTCCGAGCTCGGGAAAGTAGTTTACCAATTAATTGAAAGTCGGAGGGGTTTTTGTAAAATCGCCGAGGCCGGGGCCCGGGCGCCGGCCTCTCCTCTCTCCCGCGCCGCTCGGCGCCGCCGCCGTCGTGCCGCCTCCGTCCGTGCGTCCACGCGCCCCCACGCAGCTGCTTGGCCACCCACGCAGCTGCTCGGTCGCTTCACCGCCTCCCGGCGGGATAAGAACCCCCCGCCATGCTTATCTCTCCCTCTCTCTCATTTTCCCACCGCCATTGCCGCCCTCTCGTTCTCACCGTCGCCGGGCCGCTCCGGCGAGTCCCCCACCCGAGCCAACGCCACCCTCGGCTCCGCAGCAACCCTGTGAAGCTTCTCCTAGTCTTCAATCAACTTGAGCAGCCCTGTTCCGTCGAGGCGGGACCGTTTCTCCTCGGACGAGCTCGTCGTCGTTCTTGAGCCGCGACTCAAAATTCTCTCGCTCCGATGAGCTACCAAGCAATTTCTTCATCCCCACGCATGCGCAACTTGTTACCCAAGTTCCCGGCCGCTCAACACCCTCTTTGTTCGCGGGTCACCGTGCAATTCATCATCTTCTCCACGTCCGGCCGCCGCCGTCCGCATCTCCACGGTGAGCCCTACTATCCGGCCATCCCCAAGTTCCCGGGACCTCATGTCGAGCTTCCTCATGCTCCGTAGGAGCTTGTAGTCTAGTTTTCCCCAAATTTTGAGCTCGTGGCGAGCTCGCGACATGAACGGAGCACCGCCGCGCTCGGACCTCGCCGTCGGCGTGTCTAGGGTCGAGGTCATGTGAGCGCGTCCATACCGGAGTGTTCGCCATGCGGAGTAGATTATTTTGGTGGTTTCGCGGCGAGCTTTGGAGCCCTGCGAGCCAACTCCGGCCATCTCCGGTCGCCGCGCCGCCGCTCCTCTGTTCGCCACGGCGGAGCCACACCGTGGATCACACGCGCTAGATCGCGTGTGGCCACGTGAGGATCCCGTGTGGCCACTCGTGGCCCGGCGTGTGGCACGGAGACATTCCTGATTTTCGAAAATTCGTAGAAAATTAAATAAAAATCAGAAAAATGTGAAACTAATTTTGTTAGACTCGAGAAAAATATTCTCTATCTAATTATGAAATAAAATATCTATTTTGAGTATTTTAATTTCATAAGTATTAATTAATTACATTCTTTACTTAATAGAAGTTATTATTCTATGCTAATTAAATAATTAATTTAAGAATAAAATTTATTTAAATGAAAGAGATACTGTAGACGAAAGTATTTATGAAAATTGTTTCCCAAAATTAAACTTAAACGCCGTCATTTCTTGTGATCTTAATTTATTACTTTAGGTGTTATTACATATCATTAGTTAATTATTAATTATTAATTAATGAACATAATTAATTATTAATTGTTAATTTATGAACACGATTAATAAAATCTTTGCACCTCATATCATGTACCTTCATGCATGCATGGTTGTGATTCGCAACGCATTGTTGGTCGACCTCGGTCCTGACGTTATCGAGGTTCGGGAACTTCGAAGTCGACTAGCACACCGAGGAAGCTAACCCGACTCGAATCAAGGCAAGCCCGGTGCATCCCACCTATGTTTTTAAATATTTTATTTTATCATATAGTTAAGTTATGTTTGTGCATTAGGTGTTACGGAATGATTGACACCCTAGATGCATGAGATAGGTTTTCGTTTGTTTATACTATCTTGAGTACGGGTAGCACAATAGAAGCTAGGCTTAACTCATAGTCGCAATGGTAGATGTTTTAGGGATCTTAAAGCATGGAGGCTTTAAGTATTTGATGTGTTGTCGATAAATTTAAAGGAGAGTGTTAATGAAGTTGAGACCGGACGGGCCCGTAGGAGCAAGACGGAGTGAGGTCTTGCAAGGTGGTAGCCCCGTCTGTGTCGGTCAAGGACTGTACCATTTTCGGCTTAGTTGAACAAGTTTGAACGTACCGTACTACATGCTTTGGTGTAATGGGCCCGGCAAGCTGATGTACCCTACCACCCCGAGAGATGTAGCGTAGCCAACTCTCTTTCATCGGCTGTTAGTGAGAGGTTAGTCTCACGGGAGGGAAATGGGTCGGCCACGAGGAAAGTCGTGGAGTCGCCATATTCCGGGGAGTTTGGAAACGGCTAGTCTTCCGCCGGTGCTAGCGGGAAAAGTTGTCGTATACGACCGGTGCGGTGCGTATACGTAGTGTAGTCGGGTTTTGCCGGCTGGTATAAAATCGATTCGAATCGCTGTCCCTCGCAGTAATGAGTACCGCTTGTTTAGCTCGTTACATCGTAGTTAATCAAGCTGGAAGATGAGGATGAGAGATGAAAGAAGTGTTGATCTAATCTGATCTTTTCTTGAAAACTTGATTGCGATAGTTGTAGACTGCAAACATTGGTTCTAATAAACTTAATGTTGAGCTAAAACATTGAAAGTAAGGATCCACCTCTTAGTGCTGTTTTCGCAAAGGAGTAAACCCACAGACGGAAAGCCTTTGCATACTAGGCGTCGGCCTTAGCGTGCTGTTGACGGGTCGATCTTGCTGAGTATTAGAATACTCGGGGTTTGTTTGTTATCTTTCGGGACATGAGTCGTACTTTCACGACTTGTACGGTAGCTTCCTGGAAGAGGAGCAATGTCCTGAGGGAGGTTCCCTCCAATGGGAACGGATCCCGTCGCCGTGAAGAGGGAGGACCGTGGTATACGACGGGCTCGGTACATCACGATGAACGTTTCGTAATATTTTGTTGTATAAAGAACAAGTTTCCGCTGCAAGACTCGTAGGTTTACACTACAATAATGTTTATGCTTCCGCTGTACGATGTTTGTATTTTGAAAACCTGGTTGTATTATACCATGATGTATATATTTTGGATTGTATGAAATGATGCCATTGTTGTAACTCGCTTCGTCGAGTGTCCCTCTGTACCGATTCCTAGGTGTCCCGGAGGGGATGTCACACTTGAGCAACAAGTAAAGAAGCAATTTGTAATCTGTTAGGAATCTGAATAAATAAGGAAAGCTTAGAGATAGAAGCTTCCGAATATGTAATCCATGTAATCAACTAGGACTCGCATGTAACCCTAGCTCCCCTAGATATATAAGGCGGAGCGAGGGACTCCCAAAACTCTCCGACAACTCGCAATTAGCGATCTGCTAAAGGCAATACATAACACACGGGACATAGGGTATTACTCTCCTTCGAGAGGCCCGAACCTGTCTAAAATCGCGTGTTCTTGTGTGTTTCATGTGTTGCACCATCGAATTCCACGCTCGTAAGGGACCGGGTAGTACTAGTGCCGAGTTCAATACTCTACATGTTTGTCCTAGTAATTCTTTTTAGTAATTATCTAGGATCCAATATTTGTTTTGATACAACAATTCTTTTTATCCGATTCAGTAATTTGTATCCATCTTTGTCGGTAATTCTTTTGAATCCAATAACTTTATATTTTCCCCGATAATTCCTTTTTATCCAAGTATTTTATATCAATCTGCCTCGGTAATTATTTATTATCCAGTAATTTGTTTCTATATGCACCGAGTAATTTATATCAATTTGCCTCGGTAATTCTTTTTCATTCAGTAATCATATCTATAAGCCCCGAGAAATATTTCTTTATCTTCCTCGGTAATTTGTTTCATCCGAGTAACTATATATATATTTATATTCCCTAGTAGTTTACTATCTTAAATTTATATCTATTTTTTTATTTGCAGGTGTCTAATTTATCTAGTTCCAAGCGGCGGAAAATAGCATCCACACCCCTTTCAATTTCTCGGGATCAAGATGATAATGAGATATGCAAATGCAATAAGTAATTTTTTACATGTTTGCCTTTGTGTTATTGTCCATCCCTTGTTTTGCCTTTTTTGTTTGTGGTTCTCTGTAATTTTTTGACTCACCGTCAATAATCTATTATTTTTTTCCAAGATACTAATCAAAGCAAGGCTATAGAAATACAATCTACGTCGACTCAATCTTTGCATGCACCGCCACCATAGCCGCTTGAAGGGAAGAAGACGGTGGGTGTAATGTTAATTGATTTCTATGCTCGAGCATCTAGAAAGGCTTGCGAGGCTTGAATAGGACATAACGGACAATGGTTGCACATACACATGATGAACCTATCTACGTAGCTCGCTTCTTTTACGACAGACCTCATGAGTTCATATTTGTTTTGCAATCTTTATTCCTGCACATGTTAATTGATTGCGGGCGCTCAAGCTAAAATCAGGTTTTATATTTGTTTTGCAATCTTTATTCCTTTTTTACCTTCTGTATTTTTTATTGCACTCTTAATCAAGGACTTTTTTTCCATTTTTTTTCTTTTTTGTGCAGAGCTAGCCTCATGAGGTCAATGTGCAAGGACAACAAGGCGGTAATGAGCAACAACCAAATGCTCCTAACATCAATGATGCTTGTAGATAGACAAAATGAGGCATCGAAGACTATTGACTCAAATGTTCAAGGATAGCAAGGCTGATGGGGAGCGAGGCTCATGTTGTGTTTTTGAATGTGATGTTTATTTTGGACACGTAGATTTAAATGTCGATTTCTGCTTGCACTAGGACTGAAGGTGTTTATTCTTTCGTTTTTTAATTATTTTTTACAGAGCCAACTCTGATGAAACTTTGATAGAGGAAGTTTCTAGTGTTGGAGAGCAGACCTCATGTCAATGAAGTACAACAATCTCATGTTCTTGTTTTTTTTCTTTTTGTAATTATTTTGTGTCTCAAGTTTGTACTTATTAAAATGCATCCAATAACCAAGTTTGTATTGTAAATAAATTCTTGTATTATTGTATCTTAGCCCCAATCTACTGGTGTCCCCGTTGAAGCTTTTGACCATGATCAATGGAAAGATATTGTGTCTATTCTTCGTGTCATTCAAGATGATGCTTCACAAAAATTAGCAAATGGTGATAGTAACATTAATGAGGTTTGTGGCAATCTAGTTTAGAGTCTATTTTAGTTTGTCTCACGTAAATGTCAATGCAAGTAATTTAGTTGCCAATAATTTATTTATTTGGTTTATTTCTAATTTAATATGTATGATGTGTTTCACAGAAGGTGGATGATGCTCCTATTGTTGGTGAACACAATTATACCCCTACGAGCCGGCGTATTACCCGTCAAATGAAGGTATCAAGAAGTAAATTGGTAAAGCTTACCACGAAGAAACGGAAGCAGCCAACGAAGCCTGTCGAGAAGGGGAAAAAGAAGCCGGTTTTCGAGTTTCCTAAACCCCGTTCTTAGGCGTACTCGAGTTATGGGTAGTCGTGCCTGTTTTCCAAGCTGAAATCCTGTGCTTTGCATCTCCATTTGAAAATCAGGATTTGATTCCCAATGAGGCAGCTATCAAGAATGCACTTGATTTGAGGTCGAAATGATTGAGGTGGGACAATTAGATGAATTCAAAAGGTAACCAATCTGTATTCAATTATTTCAGAATTTCAGCAACTTTAACCATTTAATAATTATTTATATACTACCATGTTTAGCAATTGCCATCGGTATTCGGGAGATCTACATTTAATTTGTAGTAATTCAATTTGCATTCAGTAATTTTTTGATTCAGTAATTTTTTGATTCAGTAATTTTCTAATGTAGTAATCAGTACTTTCATTCAGTAATTTTACTTCGAGTAGATTCCATGTACAGAATTTGTAGATATTCCATTTGTATTCAGTAATTTTATTTGTTCAGTAATTTCATTCGGTAATTTTACTTCAGCAGTTTTTACTGTGTAGCAAATGATCTTGGATGTAAATTATTTTAATGGTTTACCAAATATCGGTGAAATGCATTCAGTAATTTAAGTAGTTTTGTTGCCTTATCCATTCAGTAACTAAATGATTTATGCAGAGTTTATCTTATTGGATGCACGAGAGAAAGTTATCGATCTGAAATCTACACCACATCATTTCGCTATACCGGGCAACTTATTGCTGATACCTTTGGTGATGGTTTGATGGCTGAAGCTGTACATGGATACCATTGGGCGACCTACTATTTCAACATGTTTCATGGGCAGATTAATATTCTCGATTCCCTCAACTATGGTCAACGAGTATGATAAGGACAGGTGGCATAGCGATGTATGCGAACGTGTCCGAGAAAGATTGAACACAATCTTTAGAAGAATCACGAAGGGAAAATCTGTTGATATGAGCAAGCTGGGAGATGACTTATGTAGATGTGTCACACCAATTTCTGCATGATGTTTGTTCAACGCTACAACGGGTTCACTCGCAAAATGAATCCTGAAATTGTACCGGTTAATAACTCATTCTTATGAAGTTCGAGTAAAGTTCTAGGTCTACATGATTAATAATTACCTTTCCTAACCTTCATTGTTTCTTTTGTATACATGAACAGGAAAAGGGGAGCGACTACCGGGTGGAGCTTCGCACTACATGACGTTCCACGATAGAAACCAATATCGCAAGACTCTCCCGACAAGGATCGAGCGATACTCCACTCCCAATGTCGACCATTGATCTGTTTTTCTGCTTTCAATGTAATGAACTGTGTATTTAGTGACACTTGGATGGATCAACGAGTTAGTGTATTTTGAATAGTCTCATCTGTTTTGCATGGATCAACACCTACTCGTATTTTGGATGGAGTGATCTGTGTATGTAGTGACTTTGGTAGACACTTTGTTGGATGCTTGGGTTCCTAGTTGTAAATACCTTTTTTAGTTGCTGACATGGTTTGTTATTCCATTGGTTTTTTATATGTTTGGAATCGTGACACATGGAATTACCATCCCATGATGATTTACAACTTTATGCTTACAAAGTTCCAGTAATTACAGTCCTTTTATTCATTTTATTGTAAACCGTACTCGGAGGAGAATGTCAATAATTGTCCTGAGATTGTCGATAATTTTACCAAATCAATCAGTAATTTTCTGGTCATGTGTCGGTAATTTTATTTACACATAGATTGTCGATAATTTACCAAAACATTCGAGTAATTTTGTGGTCGAGTGTCGAGTAATTTGTCCTGATATTGTAAGTAGTTTAACCAAAACATTCACTAATTTTATGCTCAAGTGTCGGTAATTTATCATGATATTATAAGTAGTTTACCAAATCATTCGGTTATTTTATGGTCAAGTGTCGATAATTGTCCCGAGATTATAAGTAGTTTTACCAAATCATTCGGTTATTTTATGGTCAAGTGTGAGTAATTAGTCCTAAGATTGTCGGTAATTTTACTAATTCATTTAGTAAATTTAAGGTTAAGTGTCGATAATTTGTCGTGATATTGTGAGTAATTTCTACCAAATCATTCGGTAATTTTATGGTCAAGTGTCGGTAATTGTCCTGAGATTATAAGTAGTTTTACCAAATTTCTTATCACTTGTTAGTAATTGGTCATGAGAATGTAAGTAATTTTACCAAATCCTTCGGTAATTATTGTTTTTTGGCCCGCAAGTGTTATGTTGTACACTCGGTGGAGCCAAGGGCACCCGCTTGAATGTTTTGTCACTTTCACTTGTTCCCGGTCGACGGAGATAAGGTCGAATGTTCCTTCGCTTTCACTTGTCCCCACTCGGCGGAGATAAGCTGGAATCTCCCGTCGCTTTCGTTGTCTCCACTCCGCAACACGGGTTGATCTCCCGGATGAGGTCGAGGCGGATCTGTCCTCGGCGACCCCGCCGGTGCCCAAGCTGAGGTCGCCCTTCCTCCGGTGCCACTTGCTGTCCTACTGTAACAACTCTCAAAAAAATAATGCATTTCATGTCATCATGAGCATTGCATCACATTATTGCGAGTTATGAAGTTATTAAATTTGGTGTTAAGAAAATACACATAAAATATCAAAATAGCTAAAGAATAAAGGAAATGTTTAAAAAGAAATTAAATAAGAGGAAAATATATGTTTAACATTTTCTACTTGCTTAAACATTATAAATAAAGATTTATACAAGTCCCCTAAAATTATTTTGCTTTGTAAAAATATTTACAAGAAATAAACAAATCTTCTTTTGTTAATTTACCTATGAATTTTTAATCCAAAAATAATTTGGAATTTAAACTGGGACTTAATAGGAAAAATGTTTGAAATAATTTTATTCACAACCCTGAATTTTTGGGAATTTTTCCGAGCTCGGGAAGGTTAATTTTTTAATTAGTTAGAAGCCGAGAGGCGTTTTTGCAAAATGTGCGGACCGGCCCACGAGGCTAGCCTCTCTTCTTCTTCCTCTCTCTCCCGCGTCTCACCACCGCCCCCGACGTGCCGCCTCCGGCTAGACCGCCACGTAGGTGCTTGGCACCACGCAGCTACTTGGCCGGCTTCACCGCCTCTCCGGCTAGGGATAAGACTCCCCTGGCTCCCCCTTATCTCCCCCTCTCTCATTTTCTCTCGGCCCACATTGCCGCCTCTCCGGAGCACCGTCGCTAGGCCACTCCGGGGTTCCTCCGTCCCGGACCACCCCACCACCGGCTTCGCCGGAGCCCACGGTTACTCCCTGCGAGCCGCTCGTCCTCCAACCCCCTGGAACCCGAGCATTTCTTCATTTTCGCAAGAAGCTCACCGTCGGGGTGTCATCACCGCATCTTCGAATTGACGAGCTGTGGTGAGCCGCTTTCGCTCATTCTTCTCTCGGTTGATGCGCAAATAGCTACTCTTCCTTGTGAGCAACTCCTCATAGATTTTCATCCGCAGGTCACCGCGCAAATCGCCATCTTCTCCACGTCCGGTCGCCGCCGTCCACGCCACTCACGGTGAGCACCACCTTCCGGCCGTGCCCAAGCTCCTAGACCTCCATGTCGAGCTTGCTCATGCTCCGTAGGAGCTTGTAGTCCGGTTTTCCATAATTTTTAGGCTTCCGGCGATCTCCGCACCATGCCGGAGTCTCCGCCGCACTCGGCCCTCGCCGCCGGCGTGCTTAGAAGCGAGCTCATGCGATGTGGGTACCACGGTGGAGTTCGCCGGTGGTGTAGATCACGTAGGAGCTACCGCGACGAGCTCGGGGCACCGGCGGCCAAGTCCGGAGACCGCGCCGCCGCGGGCCCGCCGCCACGGTGGTGCCACACCGCGGGCCACACGCGCGCGGGATCGCATGTGGCCACGTGCGGATCTGGTGTGGCCACCCCGTGGCCCGATATGTGGCACAGAGCCCATTTCAAATTTCAAAAATTCGTAGAAAATTCATTCAAAATCGGAAATATGCCAAACCAAGTTTGTTAGACTTAGAAAAATAAGATCTATTTATTTGTGAAATAAAATATTTATTTTGAGTAAATTTAATTTATAAATAGTATTTAATCACTTTCTTTGTTTAAGGAAAAGCTATTATTTTATGTTAATTAAATGTTTAATGAAGAAAAATAATTGAATGAGATGAAGGAGATACTGCAGACGAAATTAAGTATGAAAATTATTTTCCAAAATTAAACTTAAACTTTATTATTTGATGTGATTCCAATCTATTAGCCTATTATCACATGTCCTTTAAAGTAATGATTTATTTATTGCTTAATAAACAAGAATAATGATTAATTATTAAACCTAAGTAATTAGTGAACTTAATTAATTAAGGAACATGACTAATTAATAATTAATAACCTTGATTAAACATTTATTAATCAGCATAACCAATTGTTAATTATTGCTTAATGAACATGCTTATTCATGATTTATTAATTAACCAAGGTGATGAAGCATTAATTATTAATTATTAATTATTGGACTTAATTAATGAAACCCTTGCATAATTTTATCATGAGCATTCATGCATACATGATTGTGATTCGCAACGCATTGTTGGTCGACCTAGGTTACGAGGTGATTGAGGTTCTACCGGAGGTCGAGTCGGGAGACGGGAATCTCGAGGTCGACCCACGCGCGAGGAATCTAACTCCGAACCGTATCAAGGCAAGCCTCGGTGCATCCTACCTATGTTTTTAAATATTTTATTTTATCACATAGTACGGTTATGTTTGTGCATTAGGTGTTCGGGAATGATTGATACCCTAGTTACATTATGGTAGGTTTCCGTTTGTTTATTCTATCTTGGTACAGGTAGCTCAATAGAAGCTAGGCTTAATTCATAGTCGCAACGGTAGATGTTTTAGGGAATCTTAAAGCATGGAGGCTTTAAGGATTGATGTGTTAACACTAAAGATGAAGAGAGTGTTAATGAAGTTGAGACCGGACGGGCCCCGTAGGAGAAAGGGCAAGACGGAGATGAGGTCTTGCAAGGTGGTAGCCCCGTCCGAGTCGGTCAAGGACCGTACCGTTGTCGGCTTAGTTGAACAAGTTTGAACGTACTCGCACTACATGCTGGTATCATGGGCCCGACAAGCTGATGTACCCTACCACCCCGAGAGATGTAGCATAGCCAACTCTCTTTTCTGGCTCGTTAGTGAGAGGTTAGTCTCACGGGAGGGAGATGGGTCGGCCACGAAGGAAGTCGTGGAGTCGCCATACTCCGGGGAGTTTGGAAATGGCTAGTCTTACGTCGAGTGCTAGCGGGAAAAGTTGTCGTATACGACCGGTGTGGTGCATATGCGTCGTGTAGTCGGGTTTTGCCAGCTGGTATAAATCGATTCGAATCGCTGTCCCTCGCGATAATGAGTACCGCTTGTTTAGCTCGTCACATCGTAGTAAATTATATGGAAGATGAAGATGAGAGATGAAAGGATTAATGATCTATTTTATCTTGTCTTGAAAACTTGATTGCAATAATGATAGGCTGCAAATGTCAAGGCTAATGAACTTAATGATGAGCTAAAATATTGAAAGTAAGGATCCAACCTTAATGCTGTTTTTCGCAAAGGACTAAACCCCACGACCAAAAAGCCTTTGCATACTAGGCGTCGGCCTTAGCGTGCCATGTTGACAGGTCGGACTTGCTGAGTATTAGAATACTCGGGGTTTGTTCGTTACCTTTCGGGGAACGAGTCGTATTAGCACGACTTGTATGGCAGCTTCCCGGAAGAGGAGCAATGTCCGGAGGGAGGTTCCCTTCGGTGGGAACGTATCCCCACGCCGTGAAGAGGGAGGACCGTGATGTACGAAGGGCTCGAGTACGTCACGTTGATCGTTTAAAGTCTTTTGAGTTGTATAATAGTACAAGCTTCCGCTGAATACTCGTAGGATGTTAAACTTCAATAATGTTATATTTCCGCTTGCACGAATGTTTGTATTTCGAAAACCTGGTTGTATTATACCATGATGTATATATTACGGCTTGTATGAGATGATGTTTCTGTTGTAACTCGCCTCGTCGAGTGTCCCTCTGTACCGATTCCCGGGTGTCCCGGAGGGATGTCACAGCTGGTATCGGAGCGGTTCGGAGGCAACAGTACATCATTACAAGCTTGTTTTCAAAAACTTAACACGCTAGTACGTTAGAACACGAGAGAGTGCGGAGCCCTATAAGGATGTAGAATAGTGAGATTTTTACTAACTCTTCGTAGTTCGGGTTTTGGGAAGTGCTAACTATTCGTCATAGTTTTATATACTATAGTACGTATAGTTAGTTTACGAGCATGCATCATGTCATATTGGGTGCTAAATAAATAGTGGGGTATATACTTAGCTAGTTTCGTAGTATCTGTATAGGTTGTTTACGTTCGTTTTCTTACGTGGGAAGAAGTGTTTAACTCGTTTAAACATGTTCCCTGCAGATGCCGATGACTCGTGGTAGGAAGCGCGCTCGGGAGGAGGAGGACGCACGGGTTGCACGCGTCGCGAGGCTGGAGCGGCGGGTCCACGATGCGGAGTTGCGGACGCGAGTCGGGACCGACAGATTGGCGCTTCGAAGAACCGCTGTCGCGTGGACTGCCGGGAGGTTCGAGAGGTCCCACGTCGGGATCGCCGAGCTGGAGGAGCAGCTGGTGGAGGTTACGCTAGATCGTGACGGGTTTCACGGGGCGGCTATAGCGTTGGACGCACGGCTGACCACGGTCACCGAGGAGCGAGACGCCGCTCGCGAGGCGGACGAGGAGCACGAGCTACGGTTGGGCTGAGATGACGGCGCAGCGTAACCACGCTGTGGAGACGCCGAGTCGTGGTGCGAGGACCGGATGGCTGAGCTTGAGGCGATGTTTGACGGGGTAGCCGACGCACACCACGCACCGATCCACGACCACGACGACCTAATTGAGCAGTTCCAGCGGTTGCGAGTGGCGAGGGTCCTCCAGGACGACGCCGAGGAGGTCTGCGGGATGGACTACGAGCCACCACCCGCATCACCGGCGAGAGGACGTCGAGTTGGACGCCGACGGCCACGCGCCGTCGGCCTAGTTGTGTTGTGACTTCACTTATGTAGGAGGATAGCCACATTTTGCTGACATAGGTCGGATGTAGATAGGGTACTAGCAGGTGTTTCGTCGGATGGGAGTGTATGAAAAGTGGGTTTGAGTTGTATAAACAATAAATAATGAAAACAAGTGGTAGTAATATATCTATGAAGTTGCTAGAATGAAAGAATTGCTGAAATAATAGGATTAGTTTCTGCTTGTATCGATATTCTTACTTCTCCACGAGAGATGGACAGCACGAGTACCGGTGTTAGTGAAGTAAGAGGACAAAGGGAGGATGTTCGTATAGTAAGGTCTGGAGAGACAACTGCAGGAAAAGGAGGAGTTGTTAGCACTTAGAGAGGCGCGATTGCTGAACAAGGAGCAGCATATTCAATTTAAGGATCAACAGCTGTCAAACGCACATGCCCCGATCACTCGGTTAGAGCAAGATATACTGTAGGCACATAATGCGATACTGAATGCAGCAATAGGACAGCAACCTCCCGAGGATGAACCGGTAGTGCAGGAAAATCCTATGGAGGCTGAATGTGAAGAAGAAGAGGAGGATCCTGAAGAGATAATGGACGTGGATTCCGTCATGGACTTCACGGAGATTCCACAACTAGAGGATGCGAGAATCCGAGACAGAGCGGTTCCATGAGCCGGGAAGTGGGCTTCGTGAAGTAAAGTAGAGTGCTAGTTAGTAGCAAGTGAGAAAATTAGAGTGTAAAATAGGCGTTAGTTAAATAACGAGCGTGATGTAACCACGCATGAGTGTATCTTAGGAATTGTTGTAACATGGATGTATGAGCATGTGTTTATGGATTTGATGGTTGTTCTAATAAAGATGGTTGTTGCATAAGTTTCATTTGGAATTCCTCATTCATGTATTCCTGTTTCTTCCATTATTATGTTGGAATGAAGATGTCTAACGTAAAATTTTCTTGGACAGAATGGTTGGAACAAGGAGACGTGATGAGCCGAGAGAGTTCTCAATGCGGGGCGGAAACACCACCACCACCCCGACATTGGCACGGGCCATCGCAGCTGTGCTTGGATTCTCGCGCGGAGCGGCGAGAATTATTGGAGCAATTGGTCCGCAACACTGCTCCACGAGAACGTCACCAAGGCCGGAATGCACCGAGAAGAGAGGGTGGCTTTCTCGGACTTCTTGTCGGTTCGCCCCCGGTCTTCTCGGATGCGGGTGAACCCTTGGAAGCTGATAACTGGCTTCGCACTATCGAGTCGAAGCTGGAATTGTTTCCATGCACGGATCATCGAGAAGACCCTCTTCGCTTCCCAGCAATTGCAAGGATTTGCTGGAGCACTGGTGGGCCAATTACAAAGCAATGTTTCCTCCAGGACATCAAATTTCATGGGCCGAGTTCACCAAAGCCTTCGGGGAGCACCATATTCCGGAAGGTTTAATGAATCGAGAAGAGGAAGGAGTTCTTATCCCTGAAGCAAGGCGACATGAATGTGCATACCTACTTAAAGGTATTCAACCGTCTTGCTCGATGCGCTCCTGAACATGTGGACACGGATGCCAAGAAGAAAAATCTGTTCAAGGAAGGAATGAGTACCAAGCTGCGATCACGCCTAGTGCTAAACAAGACCGATAGCTTCACCGACTTTGTGAGTGACGCTATCGCGGCTGGAAGATTCTATCCGTCTTCATCGGACGGAGAAGAACAAGAAGAGGCCGGCTCTTGGACAAGGAATTGGCGGACCGTCGAAGTACAGGCTGGTCTACACTGCACCGTCGGGTCAGGCGTTATCGGCATACGCCATCTCGTCCAAATTACTACCGGCAGTCTCGGCCACCACAACAACCTCGGCAACGGCGGTCGAATAAATATCGTCCGCCCTATCGCAGCGAGAATACTCGAGAATCCCGGGCCGGCGAATCAAGCACCGCAACGGAATGGACCGCCATGTTTCAATTGTAGCCGTCCGGGGCATTATTACCGCGAGTTGTCCATATCCTCGGAAGGCACCATATGCACCTAGACCTCAAGGACAGCCGCGAGAATCAGCCGAGGGCACCGGCCAAGAATACACCGGTGAAGGCCGGTCGTGCCAACTTTACTACGGGTGAGGAGCTACCCGAAGGAGGACAAATCTTAGCGGGTATGTTTTCTATCGCTGATCATCCTGCTATGGTTTTATTTGATTCGGGAGCTACGCATAATTTCATCGACAAGTCATATATTACTAGGCATTGCATCACACCATCTAAGTTGACATGGACACATATTATCTCAACACCTGGGGTAAAATTCTTACAAATGAAGCAGCTGCCAATATGCCATTAAGATTGGGTAGCAAGGTTTATTCCACTTCGTTAATCATATTGGATGGGCAAGGGTTAGATGCCATTATCGGTATGCAATGGATGGACTTCCATAAGGCGGTATTGGATATAGCATCTCGAGCCGTATATCCGAACTCACATGTTCATGGTCGAGATTGCTTATTCTTAACTTTTCCTCAAACTATGCTTCCAATGGTGAATAAGGTTGTAGGTAAAAGTCTGGAAGATATACCCATAGTCCGTGAGTACCCGGATGTCTTTCTAGACGACTTGACGGGACTACCGCCGGACCGAGCGGTAGAATTTAAGATAGAATTACAGCCGGGAACAGCACCAATATCAAGGAGACCGTATCGGATGCCGCCGAATGAGTTGGCAGAGTTGAAGGTGCAGTTAAAGGAATTATTAGACAAAGGATATATACGACCAAGTTCATCACCATGGGGATGCCCGGCTTTGTTCGTGAAAAAGAAAGACAAGACATTGAGGCTATGTGTGGATTACAGACCTCCGAATTCGGTTATCATCAAGAACAAGTACCCTCTTCCGAGGATTGATATCTTGTTTGATCAGCTGATGGGAGCCAAAGTCTTCTCCAAGATAGATCTTCGCTCGGGATATCACCAGATTAAGATAAGAGCGGAAGACATACCGAAAACCGCATTCTCCACAAGATACGGACTTTATGAGTATCCGGTAATGTCTTTTGGATTGTCTAATGCACCAGCACATTTCATGTATCTCATGAATTCGGTGTTCATGCTCGAGCTGGACAAGTTTGTCGTAGTGTTCATTGACGACATCTTGATCTACTCTAAGTCGGAGGAGGAACATGCTAACCACTTACGGGTGGTGTTGCAACGATCGAGGGATCATCAACTATATGCTACGTTTAGCAAGTGTGAGTTTTGGTTGAAGGAAGTGCCGTTCCTAGGTCATGTGATATCAGCCGAAGGAGTGGCGGTTGATCCCGGCAAAGTTCAAGAAGTCTTGGATTGGGAACCGCCGAAGTCGGTTTCGCAAATCCGAAGTTTCTTAGGATTGGCTGGTTACTACAAAAGATTTATTCCAAACTTCTCGAAGATCGCCAAGCCAATGACTAAATTATTGGAAAAGGATAAGAAGTATGTATGGAGCAAAGAATGTGAAGAAGCTTTTCGAACATTAAGAAAATTGTTGACAACAGCTCCGAGTACTCGCTCGACCGGATCCGACAAAACCTTTTGATGTATCTTGTGATGCATCGGGAATAGGACTTGGATGTGTTCTAATGCGGGAAGGTCGAGTGATTGCCTATGCATCTCGACAACTAAGGCGTCATGAGGAACACTATCCTACACATGATCCGGAACTAGCAGCGAGTGGAGCTTGCATTGAAAGGTTGGAGGCACTATCTCTTGGGTAATTTGGTACATTTATGCACCGACCACAAGAGTCTTAAGTACATTTTCACCCAAGCGGATCTAAATATGCGTCAACGAAGATCGTTGGAATTAATCAAGGATTATGAGCTAGAAATTCAATATCACCCGGGCAAGGCAAATGTGTTAGCCGATGCTTTAAGCCGCAAAGTTCATTGCAATAATCTCGTGGCTCAACTCGTGATTCAAGTATCTCCCCAAGGAATTGAAGAGCTGAATCTTCGGATTGTTCCGTATGGAGCATTGACAAATCTGGCTCTTATCCCTACCATTCGTGAGGAAGTGATAGCAGCTCAACGAGAAAAGCTGTTGGTATGGGACATATAAGAAGACGACTCAAGAAAGGCGAAGTCAAATGCTTCGAGAGAAGATGACGAGGGAGTTATTTGGTTCAAGAATCGATTGGTTGTACCAAAGGACCTATCCCTTCGCAAGAGGATAATGGATGAAGCTCATATGTCCAAGTATTCTATTCATCCCGGAACCAATAAGATGTATCAAGATCCGAAGCAAAGATTTTGGTGGACACGCATGAAGCGAGAAATAGCCAAGTATGTCAATGAGTGTGATGTACGTCGACGAGTCAAAGCCGAGCACTTGAAGCAAGCGGGACCCTTACAACCTTTGAGTATTCCTGAATGGAAGTGGGAAGACATCGGCATGGATTTCATCGTTGGGTTACCACTAAGCCCACGGAAGCATGACTCAATCTGGGTTATTGTGGACGGGTTGACGAAGTCTGCTCACTTCATACCCGTACAAACTCGGTACACTGCTGAGAAATATGCGAGTTGTACATCGCTCGTGTTCTCTGTTTACGTGGAGTGCCGAAGACCATTATATCGGATAGAGGAACGCAGTTTGTCTCCATATTTTGGGAGCAATTGCATGAATCACTGGGAACAAAACTAATACGAAGCTCGGCGTATCATCCTCAAACGGATGGACGGACAGAAAGGATCAATCAATATCTCGAGGATATGCTTCGAGCATGTGTCTTGACCTATGGTAAGGATTGGGAGAAGTGTTTACCGTTAGTAGAGTTCTCCTACAATAACAGCTATCAAGAGAGTGCTTGGAATGTCTCCGTTCCAAGCTCTATATGGACGTAGTTGCCGCACACCTCCGAATTGGTCTAAAAGTGGAGAAAGAGTAATCTTCGGACCGGATCTAGTAAGAGGTGCGAGAAGAACAAGTACGTCTCATTCAGTGAGAACCTTAAAAGGGCTAAATCTCGACGGATCGGCTATGCCGAAAAAGACGTCGAGAGTTGGTATTCAAGGTTGGAGACTAAGTCTATCTTCGAGTATCTCCCACCAAAGGTGTTCAAAGGTTTGGAATCAAGGGCAAGTTAGCCCCACGATACATTGGACCGTTTCCAATCCTGGAAAGATGTGGAGCTGTGGCATATCGTGCGGAATTGCCCTCACACTTGGCAGGTATCCATAACATATTTCATGTATCTCAAGCGAAGAAGTGTTTAAAACCACCAATGGATATACCGACAGTCGAGGTGGAACGATTACTGACCGGACTTGACATATGACGAACGGCCGGTTAAAGTTCTCGACACCAAGGATAGGGTGACTCGACATCGGACTATAAAGTTCTACAAGATCCAATGGAGTAATCACTCGGAAGTTGAAGCTACTTGGGAGCAAGAGGAGTTCCTTCGATCAAACTACCCCGAGTTCTTTAGCACTATCGCCTAGTCGTTTCGATCGTGAATCTCGGGACGAGATTCCTGTAAGGGGAGGGCTGTAACAACTCTCGAGAAAAATAATGCATTTCATGTCATCATGAGCATTGCATCACATTATTGCAGTTATGAAGTTATTAAATTTGGTGTTAAGAAAATACACATAAAATATCAAAATAGCTAAAGAATAAAGGAAATGTTTAAAAAGAAATTAAATAAGAGGAAAATATATGTTTAACATTTTCTACTGCTTAAACATTATAAATAAAGATTTATAGAAGTCCCCTGAAATTATTTTGCTTTGTAAAAATATTTACAAGAAATAAACAAAGCTTCTTTTGTTAATTTACCTATGAATTTTTAATCCAAAAATAATTTGGAATTTAAACTGGGACTTAATAGGAAAAATGTTTGAAATAATTTTATTCACAACCCTGAATTTTTGGGAATTTTTTTGAGCTCGGGAAGGTTAATTTTTTAATTAGTTAGAAGCCGAGAGGCGTTTTGCAAAATGTGTAGACCGGCCCACGAGGCTAGCCTCTTATCTTCTTCCTCTCTCTCCCGCGTCTCACCACCGCCCCCGCCGTGCCGCCTCCGGCTAGACCGCCACGCAGGTGCTTGGCACCACGCAGCTACTTGGCCGGCTTCACCGCCTCTCCGGCTGGGGATAAGACTCCCCGGCTCCCCCTTATCTCCCCCTCTCTCATTTTCTCTCGACCCCTATTGCCGCCTCTCTCGGAGCACCGTCGCTAGGCCACTCCGGGGTTCCTCCGTCCCGGACCACCCCACCACCAGCTTCGCCGAGCCCACGGTTACTCCTGCAGAGCCGCTCGTCCTCCAACCCCCGGAACCCGAGCATTTCTTCATTTTCGCAAGAAGCTCACCGTCGGGGTGTCATCACCGCATCTTCGAATTGATGAGTCGTGGTGAGCCGCTTTCGCTCATTCTTCTCTCGGTTGATGCGCAAATAGCTACTCTTCCTTGTGAGCAACTCCTCATAGATTTTCATCCGTAGGTCACCGCGCAAATCGCCATCTTCTCCACGTCCGGTCGCCGCCGTCCACGCCACTCACGGTGAGCACCACCTTCCGGCCGTGCCCAAGCTCCTAGACCTCCATGTCGAGCTTGCTCATGCTCCGTAGGAGCTTGTAGTCCAGCTTTTCCATAATTTTTAGGCTTCCGGCGATCTCCGCACCATGCCGGAGTCTCCGCCGCACTGGCCCTCGCCGCCGGCGTGCTTAGACGCGAGCTCATGCGATGTGGGTACCACGGTGGAGTTCGCCCGGTGGTGTAGATCACGTAGGAGCTACCGCGACGAGCTTCGGGCACCGGCGGCCAGGTCCGGTGACCGCGCCGCCGCGGGCCCGCCGCCACGGTGGTGCCACACCGCGGGCCACACGCGCGCGGGATCGCGTGTGGCCACGTGCGGATCTGGTGTGGCCACCCCGTGGCCCGAGATGTGGCACAGAGCCCATTTCAAATTTCAAAAATTCGTAGAAAATTCATTCAAAATCGGAAAAATGCCAAACCAAGTTTGTTAGACTCAGAAAAATAATATCTATTTATTTGTGAAATAAAATATTTATTTTGAGTAAATTTAATTTATAAATAGTATTTAATCACTTTCTTTGTTTAAGGAAAAGCTATTATTTTATGTTAATTAAATGTTTAATGAAGAAAAATAATTTAATTAGATGAAGGAGATACTACAGACGAAATTAAGTATGAAAATTATTTTCCAAAATTAAACTTAAACTTTATTATTTGATGTGATTCCAATCTATTAGCCTATTATCACATGTTCTTTAAAGTAATGATTTATTTATTGCTTAATAAACAAGAATAATGATTAATTATTAAACCTAAGTAATTAGTGAACTTAATTAATTAGGGAACATGACTAATTAATAATTAATAACCTTGATTAAACATTTATTAATCAGCATAATCAATTGTTAATTATTGCTTAATGAACATGCTTATTCATGATTTATTAATTAACCAAGGTGATGAAGCATTAATTATTAGTTATTAATTATTGGACTTAATTAATGAAACCCTTGCATAATTTTATCATGAGCATTCATGCATACATGATTGTGATTCGCAACGCATTGTTGGTCGACCTAGGTTCCGAGGTGATCGAGGTTCCACCGAGGTCGAGTCGCAGTGACGGGAATCTCGAGGTCAACCCACGCGCCGAGGAAGCTAACTCCGAACCGTATCAAGGCAAGCCTCGGTGCATCCTACCTATGTTTTTAAATATTTTATTTTATCACATAGTACAGTTATGTTTGTGCATTAGGTGTTCGGGAATGATTGATACCCTAGTTGCATTATGGTAGGTTTCCGTTTGTTTATTCTATACTCGGTACAGGTAGCTCAATAGAAGCTAGGCTTAATTCATAGTCGCAACGGTAGATGTTTTAGAGAATCTTAAAGCATGGAGGCTTTAAGGATTGATGTGTTAACACTAAAGATGAAGAGAGTGTTAATGAAGTTGAGACCGGACGGGCCCCGTAGGAGAAAGGGCAAGACGGAGATGAGGTCTTGCAAGGTGGTAACCCCGTCCGAGTCGGTCAAGGACCGTACCGCTGTCGGCTTAGTTGAACAAGTTTGAACATCCCGCACTACATGCTGGTATCATGGGCCCAACAAGCCGATGTACCCTACCACCCCGGAGATGCAGCGTAGCCAACTCTCTTTTATCGGTCGTTAGTGAGAGGTTAGTCTCACGGGAGGGAGATGGGTCGGCCACGAAGGAAGTCGTGGAGTCGCCATACTCCCGGGGAGTTTGGAAATGGCTAGTCTTCTATCAGGTGCTAGCGGGAAAAGTTGACGTATACGACCGAGTGTGGTGCGTATGCGTCGTGTAGTCGGGTTTTGCCAGCTGGTATAAATCGATTCGAATCGCTGTCCCTCGCAGTATTGAGTACCGCTTGTTTAGCTCGTCACATCGTAGTAAATTATATGGAAGATAAAGATGAGAGATGAAAGGATTAATGATCTATTTTATCTTGTCTTGAAAACTTGATTGCAATAGTGATAGGCTGCAAATGTCAAGGCTAATGAACTTAATGATGAGCTAAAATATTGAAAGTAAGGATCCAACCTTAATGCTTGTTTTTCGCAAAGGAGTAAACCCCACAGCCAAAAAAGCCTTTGCATACTAGGCGTCGGCCTTAGCGTGCCATGTTGACGGGTTAGACTTGTTGAGTATTAGAATACTCGGGGTTTGTTCGTTACCTTTTAGGGAACGAGTCGTATTAGCACGACTTGTATGGCAGCTTCCGGAAGAGGAGCAATGTCCGGAGGGAGGTTCCCTTCGGTGGGAACGTATCCCCACGCCGTGAAGAGGGAGGACCGTGATGTACGAAGGGCTCGATACGTCACGTTGATCGTTTAAAGTCTTTTGAGTTGTATAATAGTACAAGCTTCCGCTGAATACTCGTAGGATGTTAAACTTCAATAATGTTATATTTCCGCTGCACGAATGTTTGTATTTCGAAAACCTGGTTGTATTATACCATGATGTACATATTCGGCTTGTATGAGATGATGTTTCGTTGTAACTCGGCTCATCGAGTGTCCCTCTCGTACCGATTCCTGGGTGTCCCGGAGGGGATGTCACACCTACGAGGCGGCTTCATCTCCCGGATCCGGTCGAGGCGGATCTGTCCTCTCGCTTTATCTTCCCGCCGGTGCCCAAGTTGAGCTCGACTTCCCTCCGGCCCACTGCTGCCCGATGCTCGCTTCATCTTCCGGATCCGGTCGAGGCGGATCTGTCCTCTCGCTTCATCTTCCCGCCGGTGCCCAAGCGAGCTCGACTTCCCTCGGGCCCCACCGCAGCGCGACACTCGCTTCATCTCTCGGATCTAATCGAGGCGGATCTGTCCCGGCTTCATCTTCTCGCCGGCGCCATCCCTCCGACGTCGGTGCCCAACCCGAGCTCTCCTCGCCGGCGCCACCGTTGTCCGACATCTCCCCGATCGGTCTCCGTCAAACTTCATTGGCGACGAGTAGTGACTCAGGTGCGATTTATGTGTTTGACTTTGAATTAACTGAATATTTCAGTTCATTGGATGTACTTGTGTTTTTGAAAATATATAAGGTTACGTGCCTTCGAAGAAGATTGCTTTAAAATTATTTTTGCGATATATTACCTATAGGAAAATTTTGTGCTATATCGTTTGTTATTTGTGAATTTGTTTTAAATCTATATAGCTATGTATAACAAGACTTTTGTTTCTACATATGCATTTTCATTTTGTCTTGTTGCATTATGTTTTGCAGCCTCAGTAATTGTAGTGTATGGCATGTACTGATTGTGTATATGAGTGTTCCATTTATTGCTTGCTTTTGTGGCAATTGTGTGCCTTATTTGATTTATTAGCTTTTAAGTTCAGAGCATACTAGTAATATTCAAGTTTAAATGAATGGAATAATACTAACAAACATAACGAGCAATAATATAGGTGCTTTGTCCTAGGAACAACATAGTTTGGTTGTAGAGATTTCATAGGATCTTATTGTCATTGTTCCAATATACTTTCTATCATGTTCCATGGTAATTTTGTTTCAGCTTAACTACACTTATGATGGGAAATGGCAAGGATGGGAAGATATATAACAATAACACACTAATATTTCTTTTCCTTCTTTCATCGTGTAGAAATGGCCGAATCAAGTTCAAATGAACCAGAAGGTAGTGAGGACAACATTATTGGTGGGCAAGGAACTGGTGAAGTATGTTCTTCTAAAGACGAAGTTGATGATGAAAAATTGTTGAAGAGTGTAAAAATTCTTAGACGGGTATTTCCATTTCCTTTGCTGGTTGTTGTTGTTATTTTGTTTTATTGAAATTTTCATTGTTTCCATTTTGTGTTTTTGTTCATCAATAATTTTTATCTCGTAACAAGCTATCAGTAATGATTGTTAGTCATTTAGCAACACATGCAGTAGTTTCACAACATAATATTCTACAAGCTATCAGTAATTATGTGATTGTCAGTAATTTAGCAACACATCTAGTAATTTCAGAACATAATAATCTTGTTTCTTCGTCTTTATTTTGCACGTATGTCTTTGGAATGTGTAAATACCATTAACCACCCGATTGTAAATATTTTCTGGTACCGGATGTCAAAATGCATCATAGGGGATAGTGGACTTGCAGCTCGTACAAGGTATAAGAAAAGATGTGACAACAAAGGTGATGTCGGATCATCTAAGAGAGCCAATGAAGGTGAAGCTAGGAATTTTAGGCAGGCTTTGGATCTGCGTTTCACTACCTTTCCTGAAAATGTAAGTTTCATGTGCACTCGTTTGTTTAGAAACCGTTTGTTTCCAATTGAGTAATAGCTTATGGCATGCACCTGCAATTTGTTTTGCTTAGGTGAGAGACGTCTTGTGTGCTTTGTATGATGAGTTCTGCAGGGAACAGTTTCGTGCTCCATATTATACTCTAGACAAGTTTATCTTGTCTATGTTTGACTATTTGCAAGCAACAAATTTGGATGGTTCTCCTGTTGACGAAAATGGTGATGAAAATTTGGGTGCTGCCAATGTACATTCATGAGATGCTGCAAATCATATTGGTGCCAATGTGTGCTGCACATTCATGGGCTCATGCTATTGGCAGTGGTGGTCACAAGGTTGCTGAAACTGATCATGATAAGGGTGCTTCTCAAACAATTCCTACGGTTACTATTTCAACACAACATTCTGGTTCAAAAGGTAACTTCGAAAGTATATTGTGGTTGCAAAATTTGTCATATGCTTTTATTTATTCTTTTGCATGTGCTGAAAATATAGGTGCTGAAGATGATAATGGTGCTTCTCAATCTTCTTTTCTTGTATCATCACAAAATGGTGGTTCAAAAGGTAAAAATAAAAGTTGGTTGACAAGATGGTTTCAATTTTCTTTTTTATTCTGATTATTGTAGTTTTCTCTACACCTGGTTATTTGTAGATAAGGTCTCCGTTGCTCAAAGAAAGAAATCAAGTGCATCAAATAAGAGGAAAGCTACTTCATTTAGTGTTGTCCATAATCCAGGAAAAAAGAAGACGAAAGATAGTGCATGTGTTAGCAGCCCACAATCGTCTTCAGAATCTGTTACCTCTAAGACCAGCAATGCACTTGCTTCAAGACGTTTGGGAAAGTCGCCATTGTGTGAAACCGCCATCGCCTCAAAAGTTAGTATCAGTTTAATTATTCCTAACTTCTTTTGAATTAAGTTTTGTATTGTTTTTAAATCATTTTATTTTTATAATGTTTCTATAATGCAACATGTGGATGAAGGACAAAGTAAGGAAAAACCTTTATTTATTAAAGATGATGACACCTTACCAGCTCCATGTAATCAATTCAGCTTTATTTGTCAAAGTAAGGAAAAACCTTTGTTTGTCAAAATAAATGATGATGAGCTTCAACATGTACCAAAAGAAGAAGGGCATCAAGACATGGTCAAATATTGTATTGATTTGTAGTTTATTTATTTATTTTTCCATATCAGATATGGATTTCATATTTTACATTTGTTGACGTCAAAAGTCGCCAACACACCGTTGTCCGGAGAGTCCACCGAAACCCCGGCGATGCAGGGTCCTGTGCTCCCAACGGACCGGCTCAGCTCGCCGATTCTCGTGTGCGCTGGTGCGTGCCGGATGGTTTTCCTGCAAACCAACAAAGACAATAAAAGGTGTAAAATTCCGGGTCATCGGCCCGGATAGACCGATGTGCAGCCATGGCCGATTCCGACGTAAGATAGACAAAATCGGCCATCGACGAGGAGCAGCACGGCCCATCCATTTATGTATTAAATGCCAGGCAAACGAACTGTGATACAAACTATACGAAATCGGCCGATGCTATAACATGCGATCGGTGGCTAGCAGCCGATTTCGTCGGTAAACGATCAAATCATTAAGACTTTGCGGGGATGCATTATCGAATAAAATGTAAACAAGGTAATTATTAATGGGATGTAATTAATTTGATAGTAAGAAGATGGTTTAATCATCGATTAGAGCGATAAATCGGCCGATCGGGCATCCGCCGATTCTGCCATTGATTATAATTATTAGATCATATCTAGATGTATAATGATGATCATTGAAATCGTACTAATAACTCGGGTCCAAAGGCAGTTTTAACAGATTTAGCTAATTGAACATAAAACAGCTAATGAACGTGATAAGCAATCGGCTAGACACTCCGAAAGAACGAGTAAGACAAATACAACCACACAGATCCCGAATCGGCCGGTCGCTCCAACAGGACAAGTCAAGCGATGGCACACGATCGGACCAGGTCTAACGGCCGCGCACGCCCGGCCGATTCAAGACAAGCATAATCATAAACGCCTTAACTATGAAAGTAAATCTACATCCTATCCAATCGGCTGCATGCGCCTAGGACAAGTCAACTATCGCAAAGGCAAACACAGGACACGTCAACCGAATCCGCACGATCGAATCGGCTAAGATGTAAGAGAAATTTCATAGCGGCTATCGTGACTCGAACGACCGGATCCGAGCCAATCGGCGTTGTGAGCAAAGGCTGGGACGGGGAGGCAGGACAAGTCAAACTACCTCCACCACGAGCCCGGACCAGGTCGACTTGACTCATCCCGGCCGATACTCACTACGACGGTCGAAAACGGATCTGGTCGCCGGATAACTAGCAATTAAGCCATCTAATTACGAACAATGCGCCGAGAATTAGACGACATAATTACCTTGTCAAGCCGACTTGTTGTCGACCGGAGCCCTGAAGATCCCCGCACGAAAACAGTAAAGACTTGACGAGAAAATTAGGGTTTGGCGATGCGCCGAAAGTTGTATTGGATGTGAATCGAGTTTACGGGTTACATCCGAGTACAAATTTATACCCGGCACAAAGAATCCTACTCGGACCCTCTTTGGGCCGATTTCCTAACTCGACTAGGATCCTTTTCCAAAATTAAACTATTATTTCTAATTTTACAACGTGGGCCGGGCCCATCAATGTTATGCTCTTCCGTTGGCGTCCGCGCACGATTCTCGGGAGGGACGCGCCCTTTACTCGCCCAAGCGGCCGTCGGCCTTACGCCCACCGGCCCTCTTTGACCTATAGTCGCCGACAATGGGTCCCTTGGTCAAAAACCGGCGTCAACACATGTCCCCCGGTCCGGGGTATGCAACGCATGCGTCGGACTGATTTATCCTCTTTTCTTGCGCCGGTTTTATCGCCCGTCACCTCTCCATAAAACCCGGGGTCACCCCGGTCATTTCCCATCTGTTTCTTCTCCTTAGCTTTCATCTTCCCCTGTTCTAGCGACTTTTGCCTTTTCGAGCCCTTTCAACTTCCCACCGCGCCGCCGTCGTTTTCTCTTCCGGTGACCATGAATCCTGCCATTGTTGCTGCTGCTGCGGCCGCCGCCGCCAGGCTGCGTCGTCGCCACCACCAACGCCGTTCCGGAGGTAATGTACATTCGAGCACCCCTCTTTTCTACCTTTGCAATCTTTTTTCGCGTTCTTGTTCTTGTTCATTTTCACAATCTATCTTCTTTCCGTTCCGTTTCTTATTTTAGCCCTATTCCTTGTTTTTAGGAGATCCGGAACCAAGTCGTCATCCCATCCAACATCCCAACTCACTTCTTTTTGGGCCCCATGGGCGATCCCGACCCCACGGATCTCATCCGTGCCGAAACGAACCGGGTTCCGTTTCGGCAACAATCTCCTTTATCGGCCGAGTGGGCCAACAGCTTTCGGTCATGGCCGACTCCCGTTCTCTGGATGGCGCGATTGGTATAACCGGGTATCGGCCGTCCATCCGCAAGGTTGGGCCAATATCGGCATCGCCCACGCCATCAAACTCTCTCCGGCCGATCACCACAAGAATGAACCGTTGCTGGCGGCAGCTTCTTATCTCTCGGTCGGATGCCCTGAATCTGCTTCATGTTCGGCCACGGCCGGCTACCATGACCCTCCTGGATACGGTCATGTTGGCTGATTTGAATATCACGGCGGAGGCCACCCCGGATGCCATCCGCATTAAGTCCTCCCATCGGATCAACCCTAAGGACACCAGGGGTTGGAAGGTCTACATCCGGACCTACAACAAGGGGCACGGCACGGTCGATCGCCGCGAGCACGTTGCCTTCCTCAACATGTGGCTTGACCACTTCTTCTTCCGTGGGGTCGGCGTGAGCCCCACAAACAATTTCCTGCCGATAGCCGATAGGGCTGGCCGACGACTATGCCCTTCCCATGGGCAAGTACCTTCCGGGATCGGCGTACCTCCTTCTTCACCAGGTTTCGGTGGAGTTGCGCTCCGGCCGATCGGTCAAAAACTTGGGTGGCCCTTGGTGGTTCATCCAAATGTGGTTGTCCCTTCATACCACCAAGGCCATCGATTTGGACCTCGGTGTCCTCTCCTTCCCCGAGCAACTATGCCGAATCGGCCACGCCCGATCCGGTCGATGTATCTCTTTCGGGAAGCGTTATCCATGGCACCGGGGCGGCCATGTCGGATGACAACCTGGCGTATTGGTTCGCCGCCCTCTACAAGGGCCTCAACAACGAAAGTACGGATTGGTACCCGTACATCGATTTCTTCGAGAAGGGATATGACACTCCTTTTCCGATCGATCCCACCTTCCCAACGGCCGACGGGGAGGCGGTCAAGATCTTCACCACCCGCCTCCGCCTCTGTCTGCCGCCGACGGGACTCATTGCTCGGGAGCAAGGCTTTCGCTCCTATGAGTTCTACCACCCGTCGGTGGCGGCCCGCCAACTCGGCTTCGGCCGGTTGCCCCCGACCTCTTCTATGTGGGGCAAATAAAGGCGCGGGCTAACGTCGACAACGCCATTCGGTGGAATTGGCTCGTCGGCCGCACCGCCGATGTCGTCACCGGCGACTTAGCCGGATTTTCCCGGCGCCCGGAGTACCCGCCTTTTGACCGCTGGTGGGGCGAGTGGAACCGGCACCTCCGCAGCCGGAACACTCGCTTCCTTCTTCTCCGGCTTAGTCCCGAGCGAAGCTTTCGCCGAGGTACGTGTAGCCGATTTATTTACGTAAGGCCGATTTTATAAATGAAATCGGCCACTCCAAATGCTCACCCTTGTATATTCTTTTTCGATCGGACACGGAGGAGCCGCCGACCCGAGCATCGGTGGCCGGCCGATTGCATACTTAATGCCGAGCCCAATTGTTCCAAATATCGGCTTCACCGATCGCACTCCTGCCCAAGCTTTTGCGGCGATGAGTCGAGGGCACCAGCTGCCCGCAAGGCCAAGACTAAAACAGCCGCCCTCGGAAAGAGGAAGGCTAATGTGCCAGCTGCAGGGCCGACTCAAGCCCCGAAGCGACACCGCGCGCTGCTAAAGCAGCCTGTGCGCCCGTCCGACCCGGACTACTTCGATGAACCATCACCGCTGCGTCGGGTCATTATTGCATGATCGCCGATTCCCTTTTCACTTTACATACTAACTATGAGTTCTTTGCAGGAATCGGCGGTTCTTCCTCCTCGGGCCCGGACACCAACGCCCGATAGGCCGATCCGCCTATCAACTCCTCCACGGGCCAGGACGCCGACACCTGAAAGGCCGACCCCCGTAGCTCCGGAATCGGCGGTCGTACCAAGCCAGGCCGATCCAAATCTTACGGAGAGCTCAACTCGCTTGGATCGGCCTGCGTCTCCCGAGGTCGCCGCCGAAGCCGAACAAGCTGGCCATGTGTCGCCCACGGCCTCTCCCAAAGGCACCGCTGCTCACGAAGAATCGGTCGGCCAGGAGCCGCCCGCGGCTTCTCCTGTAGGCACCGCCGTCGATGAGCTTGCCGATGAGCCCGCCGATGAGCCCGCCGAAGCTGAACAAGCTGGCCATGTACCCGATGCCGCCTCCGAAGATGCCGCTGGTGAAGGGGAATCGGCCGGCCGAGAGCTGATTGGAACACACGAACCTGTAGGTTCAATGGCACAGCCGATAGACGTCCGGCCGCTCCGCATTGACGCTTCGCAGGTTTGTTTTTACTATCTCCTTTTTATTTTCTTGATTTGCCTCCGATTATTAGCTTCATTTTATTTTTCTTGGTATTTCGGGCGCTTAGCTTCCCTCGTTCTGCGCCGATTTTGGTATCTTCCTCTGGTCTTACCACCATGAACGAAATCGCGCGCAGGCTCGAGGCCTCTTCGGTCGACTCGCTGGTGGCCGACGCTCACCCCATAAGGGCCCGGTACTTGGAGGTCCGGACCGAGCTCCCGGAGGATGTGCGCGATGCTCCGCACCGCGTGGCATACATGGAGTACCGGCAAATGGACTTCATTCGTGCCCAGCGGCGTCCGGCTCGCCACGCGGAGCAGCAGCAAGCTGCGTTACTCGCCGAGAACTCCATCAAGCGCTCCGAGGAGGAGGCCCGAAGACCCGGGAGATGCAAGAGCAACTCTCAAATCGGCAGGATGAACTGCAGGTAATCAACCAGGAGATTGCCGATTTGAGAGCATCGCCGGCTCTCAAGGAGGAGGCGGCGGCGGCCTTGGAAGCCACCATTGCACGGTTGTCGGGCGACGTGACGGCTCAACGAGAAGACGACGGACGAAGCAATTCAAACGGCCGAGAAGATGGTCGCCGCGGCGCACGCCGATGTCGGCCCCATCGAGGATGACCTGTTGGTCATGGCTAAACTCGACTCCATGCTGGCCCGCGCACTATCTGCCGTCCAAGACTTCTTGTCCCGTGCTGAGGCGATCGATTATGCTTAGGTGTAATAGGATTTTGAACAAAATTTGTTGCGAATATTTTTTGCACTAAGGGCGATATACCATAATATCGGCCATCCGAAGGCGATGTTTAAACATCGGCTAATTTATCGGTGACTCCCTCTGTTTTACTTTCATATTTTTTGGGCTAAGGGCGATACTCTCGGTATCGGCCGTCTCAAGGCGATGTGCATCGACATCGGCTGTAGTCTCTTTTAGGCCGAACACTATGAGTTAATCCAAATACTAGGATAATACTTGCTTCAAATACTTTCCATTAAGTGCTCGGCCGAATTCTTCCCCTTCTAACTCATTCAAAATATATGCATTACCCGGTGCCGATCGGCTAATCAAATAAGGTCCTTCCCAATTAGGCGACCATTTACCAAACCGATTGTCCTTCACGCCGATTGGCATCCTAAGCTTCCGGACCAAATCGCCCTCTTTAAACTGTTTCTGCACAACCTTCTTATCATAATGGCGGGCGACCCTCGCCTTATTCTCGCTCTATTTTTTCCAATGCATCCAGCCGATTTTGTACTACATCTTCTAATTCATCCATCATCAATCCGTAGTACTGATCGGCCGAAAGCTTTTGTTGCAACTCAATCCTTCCGGAGCCGATAGCTGTCTCCCATGGCGATGCGGCTTCGTGCTCATATACCAGCTGATACTGGCGCAACTTGCATGGCCCCATGCCGTGACATACGATAAGCCCACAAAGCGTCCATCAATTTTATGTGCCACTTACGAGGATACTCTTGTATTTTCCGCTTGATTAACTTGATCGGACTCTTATTTGCCGCTTCAGCTTGGCCATTGGCTTGGGCATAATACGGCGACGAATTAATCAACTTAATTCCCATCTCATCAGCAAAAGATTGAAATTCGTCCGACGTGAATACTGATCCTTGATCTGTCGTGATTGTTTCCGGAATCCCAAATCTATAAATGATATGCTCTTTAACAAACGTTATCACGTCGATCGTCGAAACTTTGCGATAGGGTGCCACTTCAACCCACTTCGTGAAATAATCTGTAGCTACTAATATGTATTGATGTCCTTTGCTTGATGCTGGATTTATCCGGCCGATCATATCCATGGCCCAGCCTCCGAACGGCCAAGGTTTGATTACTGGATTCATAGCCGACGCGAGCGCCCTCCGTGTAGGTCCGAATTTACGGCAATCTTGGCAACTTTTATAATATTTAAAACAATCGGCCAACATTGTCGGCCGAGTAATAACCAGCTCGCCTTAGCAGCCACTTCATTTTATGGGCCGATTGATGTGTTCCGCAAATCCCATCATGTACTTCGCTCATTACCACTTTGGCCTCGGTGTCGTCAATACACTTGAGAAGCACCCCATCAATTGTCTTGAAAAATAATTGATCATCCAACGAACATACTTCAAGGCTTTATATCTTATCTTCTTATCTCGTAGGTTGGGATGGATTGCTCAAAAAATTTCGAATTTCCGTACGCCAATCGGCTTCTTCAATATCAGCTATTTCCAAGCTGTTTTCGGCGAGCCGATATCCGGATGCTAGTTGAGCCAAGTTATTTGCTTCGAAGTTCTGCTCTCTTGGTATATGGCTGACTTTAACACACTTGAATCTTTTCATTAACTTCTGGCACTTTTTATGATATTGCAACAATATTTCATCTTTACACTCATACTCACCGGCCAGCTGACTCACAACCAACAAGGAATCGCCGAAAATTTCCACAAAATCAGCCCCGGCATCGATGAGTAATTCCAGTCCTCTTAATACTGCCTCGTATTCGACTTGGTTGTTGGTGTGCGCCTCTACTGTAATAGAGTATCCACGTATTGCCCCCGAGGCGACACAACAACCAAGCCGATTCCACTTCCTTCCTTGCAAATTGAACCATCAAAGAATACCGTCCATGGCACCGGCTCAACATATCCGGCCGAGTGTTCACCGTGTTGCACTATCAAATCAGCCAATACTTGTGCTTTTACCGCTTTAGTCGATTCGTATCCTAGATCAAACTCCGCAATTGCCAACATCCATTTGCCCAACCGGCCTTTGGGGACCGGGGCCGATAACATATATTTTACGACATCGGCCCGGCAAACCACGAGTACACTCCTCGGCTAACGAGATAATGCCTTAGTTTTGTGCATGAAAAATATAGACAGAGACATAACCTCTCCACCTCCGGATACCGCGTTTACGCATCAACTAATTTGCGGCTGAGATAAAATATGACCCGCTCTTTTCCCTCCTGTTCTTGAGTCAACGCCGAGCCAATGCACCTATCATCGGCCGATAAATATAACTTAAAGGGTGTGCCCGACTTTGGCGGAACCATCATCGGTGGGGACACCAAATATTTCTTGATATCTTCTAAAGCCCGTTGATGGATCGGCTCCCACCGAAATTCTTGATTGGCCTTGAGTTTTAATAATGGCGTAAATACATCAAGTCGACCGGACAAGTTTGAGATAAATCGCCTAATAAAATTAATCTTGCCGATCGGGGACTCGGAGCTTTGTCTTGTTCGTCGGTGGTTCCAGCTTTCCGATAGAATCAATACTCTTAGGGCCGACTTCAATTCCCTTTTCATGCACAATAAACCCCAGAAATTGTCCAGTCGAGACACCAAACGCACACTTGAGCGGGTTCATCTTCGAGCCGTATTGTCTTGTCCTCTTCAACACTTCTCCGAGATCAGCCACATGACTTCCAACCGATTTTGACTTCACCATGACATCATCAATATAAATTTCAACCAATCGGCCGATCAAATCGTGATATATAAAATTCATGGCTCTCCGATATGTGGCACCAGCATTTTTTAGGCCGAAGGTCATGACAACCCACTCATATAGTCCCAACGCTTTCCGGGCATCCGAACGCTGTCTTCGATATATCTTCTTCGGCCATAAAGATCTGATTGTACCCAGCATTTCCATCCATAAAGCTCAAAATTTTGTTGCCGGCGGCTGCATCAACTAACAAATCGGCGTTTGGCATTGGGTACTCATCTTTCGGAGTCGCCTTATTCAAATTTCTGAAGTCAATGCGGACCCGCATCTTTCCATTTTTCTTTTCCACCGGCACAATATCGGAAACCCACTCCGCATATCGGCATGGCCTAATGAAGCCGGCCTCATATAATCTGATAATCTCTTCTTTGACGGCTTCATAATACCTAGGGTCAATTTTCCGAGCCCCCAGCTATATGGCCGATATCCGGGCTTGGTGGGCAACCGATGTTCAACGATCGATTGGCCGAGTCCAGGCATCTCGCTATAATCCCAAGCAAAACAATCTTTATATTCTTTCAACAAGGCCACTAATTCATCTCTTACTTCTTTACACAATTTCTTGCTAATATATGTCGGCCGAGGCTTGTCTCCATCCCCTATATCTACTTCTTCTAACTCGTCGGCCGACACAAAACCGTGGCCTAATTTCCCGTCTTCCGGTTCGTTAATCGGCCGATTCATCATATCTCCGAGTGTGCGTGTTAATCGGCCGATTGTCCGTCAATTCTCCTGTGGGGCCCATCGGAGCAGCCGGGGGTACCGACCCCCGGTCACAATAACTCCGTCGTCGGTGATGTTTATGGCCTCCGCATCCCAATACGTGCCCGATAAACAAGGCAGGCTCTCCGGACCGGCAAACTCGAAATCGGCGGTTGCAATGGTTACGGACTTATCGGCCCGTACGATTTCGACCTTGTTGCCGACCCATTGAATCAAACATTGGTGCATGGTTGATGGGATGCAACAGCTTGGCATGAATCCAGTCTCTCCCCAACAAAGTTGTGTATACACCTTTCCCGTCGATGATGAAAAAAGTGGTGGGTATGGTTTTGCTGCCCACGAGTGATCTCCATTATTGCGGCCCCACGCACATCTTGACTTCTCCCGCTGTAATCCTTGAGCGTCGGATTAGCCCTCATCATTTCTTCTAGCGTCTTCCCGAGCTTGCGGTATGTAGTAATCGGCATGACATTGACCGCTGCTCCTCCGTCGACCAACATTTTCCTCATTGGTGACCCATTGATGTAGCCGCTAATGTACAATGCCTTGAGATGCAAATGATCGAGTTGATCGGCTTATCAAATACCGCGGATTCCGGCGTCCGCAGAATCTCTCGAAGTCTCCCCAACTGGTTCTTCTTCAGCCGAATTTTCATCGGCCGATCCGACAATCCCGGGCATCATGGACATCATATTCACCGCGGCTTCGACCGGACCACTTGAGACTCGCACTTTTGGCCTCCATTCCTTCCTCGGGCTACTTTCGGCCTCCATTCCTTCCTCGGGCTTGGACTCATCATCTTGGTCATCTCTGTAATGCCGTCCACCCTTGATTTCCCGACAACGCATTCTTTGAAGCCTCCTCTTTTGGGTTTTGTTGAGCAAACCACCGGGCACCACTTGTCCTTCGTTCTCGGTTTGATCACCTCTCGAATCTTCATGGTATTGGTAATCAAACTCTTCTTCATCATTGATTGGCCCCGGTCGATCGTGAACGGAGGTTCCCTTTGGCACTACGTATCTTCGTTCATCATATCCGTGATCATAGCCGATCGCTCTTCCGGGGGCCGATTGTTGAGATTCATAGTTGCGACCAATCGGCCGTCCCCGGTAACTTGACGACCCGACATCACGATACTCTTCCCGGCTAGTGCACTCCGGACAGTTCTCGATAGATGGAAGCTTCATGTTTCGGTCCCAGCGAGCATCGAAAGAAAGGACAATCCCGAGTGTGGGTCAAAATCTTCTCGGCGGACCACGCTTTGCTCGTACTGCCGACTTTGACCGATAGATTCCTGTTCACGTGCCGCCTGATCTCTTTCTTCCCTCTCCCTCTTCCTCTCATATCGGCGTATGAAACCAGCTGATCCACCGCCGATGGTATTGATGTACATCGTATTAGCCGGAAAGGGTGCCCATCAACTTTCATCTTCTTCTTTACATCAGCTGCTCGCAATACCCCACTCGTCAATCGCCTTCGGATCTCATCTCTCATAGCATAACAATCAACGGTGTTATGATGTGAATTTTCATGCCACTTGCACCACTTAGCCATTTTCTTCAACTCCTCCGGCGTAGGAATTTTGTGATGAGGTGAAAGCTGGATTTTCTTTTCCCGCAGCAGCTGATCAAATATCTCGTCGGCCTTAGATAAATCAAAATCATATTTTCTCTCCTTAGGATTGACATGCGGAGAAAATATCGGCCGTTTATTATTAGTCCACTCAACTGCATTAATTCCCTCTTCATCATCTTCACTGTCGAAATCAGCATAAGCTACCCGATACCGCCGATTCTCGGTGAGCTGGAGATTTTCTTCTCGGCCAATCGCCCTACGTGTCAGCTGTGCCAGCCCATCAAACTCATGTGGGGTAAACTTTTCTTTGATGTTGGAGAATAGCCCCGCATAAGCGATCTCGGCCAAGCTGTTGCTCTATCGGGTTCGGATTGTAGCATCGTCCCCTCGTAGTCCCGAACCTCTCGTATATAATCGGTCACCGATTCCCCCGATTTCTGTTTCATCGCCATTAAATCGGACAAACTAAGCTCGGTAATGCCCGTGAAGAAGTACGAGTGAAACCTTTTCTCCGGATCGGCCCAACTCTGAATAGAACCAGGCGACAGCGAAGCAAACCATGAAAAGGCCGATCCGGACAACGACAGTGGGAATAGCCTAACCCGCAAAGCCTCCCGAGTAGACGCCTCACCAAGCCGTGCGTCATACCGGCTGATGTGCTCCATAGTTGATGTGTTATCTTGCCCAGAAAACTTGGAAAACTCAGGAATTTTATACTTATTGGGTAAAGCCACGGAATCCATCCGATCAGGGTAAGGTCGCCGATACAATGCACTCTTCTCTTTGGGCTTCAAATCGAACCGATCTTTCATCATATCGGCGATCTTAGCCATGAGGCTATTCATATCATTGGGTCCAGCAGTTGCTGATCCGGCCCTCGTCATATAAGCGGTGTTGGGCTGTCCCCCGGTTGGGTGTATCAACCGGCCGCTCCCGGAAATCCCGGTGCGATAGCCGAGAACGATGTTTGCGGAGCAATTCCATAATTCATGGCCGATTGGATCGGCCGTCCGATCACGAATCCCTGTCCTCCAGCCGATGCGAGTTGGTCGTGGAATACCAGATATCGGCCGTACTATAGTGGGTGAGTTCTCAATTCTACTCGGGCCGGTATTTGGTACGTAGAAGAAATTGGGCTGCTGTGCCATCTGCGGGGCCGCTGCCACATTGGTTGCTGCCCCTAACTCGAAGTCGGCTGTTGTACATCTTGTCTGTCGCCTTCCTCCGTTACCGACTTCTTGGGGTCACTCGTCATCCTCCTTGCCTGGCTGGGTTGCACTCGGTACTTGCATTTGCATTGTCCTTGCCAGGCCATAGGTGAGGTGGCATGCCGTACAGGGGCTGAAACCCTACTTGTGGTGTGGTGTTCGGAGGCTAATTCCCCGATTCGACCGTACAAGAGTGCCAAAAGGCTGAGTGTACACAGGTCCGGAATATCCTTCGATGAACGATCTGCCATCAAGCTGTGTCCTTGATCAAATTCCCGATGGTGTTGGTCAACACGCCCGATTGATTGATTAGGGCCTCGATGAACGGACGAGTTGACCATATCACCGAGTTGGTTGGCATCCGGCAGTCTCCGGGCTTTGATTTGGTCTAGTTCTTCCGGATGCGAGAATCCGAGGGATGTCTCCTTTTGTGGCCACTCTACCACGTGTCACTTTCGGGGCTTGAAAGTACTTTTTCATCGCTTCGGCCAGGTATTCTTGGTACTGCAGCTTTTGTTCTGTCGTCATCTTCCCCCAGGCCGAAACCTCGTTGTCATCGGAAACTTCTCCATGCCCTTTGCCATCCGTCCTAAGAGGAACTAGAACAAAAATCGGTCGATTTTCAGCATCGACCATTGGTGTTCCGTCCTCCCCGACGACCTGCATGTACGACATCTTGATCTTGGTTGCTTCTGTCCCACTGGGCGTGCCAAAAAGTGTGTTGACGTCAAAAGTCGCCAACACACCGTTGTCCGGAGAGTCCACCGAAACCCCGGCTGATGCGAGGTCCTGTGCTCCCAACGGACCGGCTCAGCTCGCCGATTCTCGTGTGCGCCGGTGCGTGCCGGATGGTTTTCCTGCAAACCAATAAAGACAATAAAAGGTGTAAAATTCCGGGTCATCGGCCCGGATAGACCGATGTGCAGCCATGGCCGATTCTCGACGTAAGATAGACAAAATCGGCCATCGACGAGGGAGCAGCACGGCCCATCCATTTATGTATTAAATGCCGGGCAAACGAATCGTGATACAAACTATACGAAATCGGCCGATGCTATAACATGCGATCGGTGGCTAGCAGCCGATTTCGTCGGTAAACGATCAAATCATTAAGACTTTGCAGGGATGCATTATCGAATAAAATGTAAACAAGGTAATTATTAATGGGATGTAATTAATTTGATAGTAAGAAGATGGTTTAATCATCGATTAGAGCGATAAATCGGCCGATCAGGCATCCGACCGATTCTGCCATTGATTATAATTATTAGATCATATCTAGATGTATAATGATGATCATTGAAATCGTACTAATAACTCGGGTCCAAAGGCAGTTTTAACAGATTTAGCTAATTGAACATAAAACAGCTAATGAACGTGATAAGCAATCGGCTAGACACTCCGAAAGAACGAGTAAGACAAATACAACCACACGGATCCGAATCGGCCGATCGCTCCAACAGGACAAGTCAATCGATGGCACACGATCGGACCAGGTCTAACGGCCGCGCACGCCTGGCCGATTCAAGACAAGCATAATCATAAACGCCTTAACTATGAAAGTAAATCTACATCCTATCCAATCGGCTGCATGCGCCTAGGACAAGTCAACTATCGCAAAGGCAAACACAGGACACGTCAACCGAATCGCACGATCGAATCGGCTAAGATGTAAGAGAAATTTCATAGCGGCTATCGTGACTCGAACGACCAGATCCGAGCCAATCGGCGTTGTGAGCAAAGGCTGGGACGGGGAGGCAGGACAAGTCAAACTACCTCCACCACGAGCCCGGACCAGGTCGACTTGACTCATCCCGCCGATACTCACTACGACGGTCGAAAACAGATCTGGTCGCCGGATAACTAGCAATTAAGCCATCTAATTACGAACAATGCGCCGAGAATTAGACGACATAATTACCTTGTCAAGCCGACTTGTTGTCGACCGGAGCCCCGAAGATCCCCGCACGAAAACGAGTAAAGACTTGACAGAAAATTAGGGTTTGGCGATGCGCCGAAAGTTGTATTGGATGTGAATCGAGTTTACAGGTTACATCCGAGTACAAATTTATACCCGGCACAAAGAATCCTACTCGGACCCTCTTCGGGCCGATTTCCTAACCGACTAGGATCCTTTTCCAAAATTAAACTATTATTTCTAATTTTACAACGTGGGCCGGGCCCATCAATGTTATGCTCTTCTGTTGGCGTCCGCGCACGATTCTCGGGAGGGACGCGCCCTTTACTCGCCCAAGCGGCCGTCGGCCTTCTCGCCCACCGGCCCTCTTGGACCTATAGTCGCCGACAATGGGTCCCTTGGTCAAAAACCGGCGTCAACAACATTCCTATGGGTCTATTTGTTATTGTAGGTTCCTCCTAAAACTGGTGAAGTTTCTGCTCATCGGTGCTGCAAACATGCCATGTAATCAATTGGATAAAAGTGTTGATCTGTGTGAATAAAAAAGCTGCAATCTCAATCCGTGGTATGATTATTAGTATATCATTGTATCTTTTACGATATTTGTTACATAATAAATAAATTAGACTTGTTTTGACGAATATTTCGTGTTGTTGTTAGATAAATTGGGTTCAAAGAGAAACTCTCCGTATTTTAATTCTCCATCTATTCCATCATTCCGCATTTTCGATGATGAGGATGATCTTGGAAATTATTTTCCAGATCAAACTAAACGAAGGCTTGTTGGTTCATCTAGGGCACCATCATTGGATATACCTAGACAGGTCCAGTTTTCATTTTGAATAAAAAATGCCTCAATGTACATATATATGCTCGTTTTCATTTCAGATTTATATGTTCTATTCTCGAATTACAAGGAAGCAGCTTTAGGTCCAAGTAACCAGCATGATGTTGCAATGAATACTTCAGAGTTTTCGAGCCCGAGAATGAACACTGGATCTATTCTCGGAATGACAAGGAAGTAGCTTCAGAATCTTCGAGCCCGAGAATGAAGACTCGAAGTATGTTTTTTGGAAATCCGTAGTCTAGATTTTTCTACATTTTACAACTTTATTTCATAAGCTTGTTCTGAATATGTAAATCATTGTAGGATTATTTGATTATGGTGTCCCTTCCGTTCACCGATGAAACTTCGAAGAATTTGCAAAACAACGTAAAATAGAGCAATCTGAAATGAACCCCGAACCCGACATAGAAGTTGAACAACCTGTACCCCTAGCTTTAGACACACCTCACTACCAGTATGTTGACCTTGTGAGTGTGTTTGTGTGATTTCCTTTGCTACATATTTTTTAAAAGCTTCATATATTTTGTCCTTACTATTTGTCCCTACTATTTGTTATGTTTTAGGGTCAAGAATCTCAGGAGCGTGTCTCTGTCATTGGCAGCAAAATCTCTGCTGATAAGTGTTTTGAGCTGTCGAAGAACAAGTCCGATGAAATTTACAACAGCTCGTTTGACACTTTTCCATCTGCTCAACATGCTTCCGGAAGTTCTTTTGGCAAGCATGCTCTTTACGAGACTAGGATATTTACTGCCGCAAGCAAATTTGTTAATCCGCGTATACCAATTTTTGTGACCCCAAAAGAAAAAGATGTTTATAAGATCCTTCGAGCCATTGCTAACACCAGCTATGCCAAGTACGTTCATATTTTTACATTTTTGTATTCATATTTGTTGCAATTTCCATCAGCATTCAGTAACTTATACATATTTCACTAATTTCCATGTAACCATTTGTAGTAATTCCATTTGCATTCGGTAATTGTATTCCGTCATGTAACATCCTGGCTCAGGGCTTAATAGGGTTGATAGAATACTCATGTCAACAAGTTGCAACTTCTTTTCCGGAAGCTCATCTCTAAAGAACTCTAAGGTTAAGCGTGCTTGGCCTCGGAGCAATTTATTCCCGGGTGTGCATGAGTGAGGACAAAGTGCGCAGAAAAAACTAGTGTTGATCCGTGGGGAAATCTTTAGGGCCTATTAAGCTGCCAGGTGTAAGCGGGCCCGGCCGGAGTGGCGGGACGTTACGGATGGTATCGAGCCGACTCTCGCGGTTTCATAGGCGCATGTGTTGCACGTGTGCGGGCATGGTGTGCATGGTCGGTGTGGGCCCGGACTGGTCACACAACATGGCACATGCGCCGGCAGATGGACACATGGACGTGGCTAAGAGAGGAAGTTCCTGGCTTGGGGTTGACCGACGAGGACGTTGGTCTTCTAAGGGGGTGAGTGTGTAAAATCCTGGCCCGGGGCTTAATAGGATTGATAGAATACTCATGTCAACTTCTTTTCCGGAAGCTCATCTCTAAAGAACTCTAAGGTTAAGCGTGCTTGGCCCGGAGCAATTTAGGGATGGGTGACCGATCGGGTAGTGTTTCCGGGTGTGCATGAGTGAGGACAAAGTGCGCAGAAAAGACTAGTGGTGATCTCGTGGAGAAATCTTTAGGGCCTATTAAGCTGCCAGTGTAAGCGGGCCTGGCCCGGAGTGGCGGGACGTTACACTTCAGTAATTTTATTTAAGTTGCTTCCATGTAACCGTTTGTAGTAATCCCATTTGCATTCAGTAATTGTATTCCTTCAGTAATTTTACTTAAGTTGCTTCCATGTAACCATTTGTAGTAATTCCAATTTGCGTTCAGTAATTTTAATTAAGATGCTTCCATGTAACCATTTGTAGTAATTCCAATTTGCATTCTGTAATTGGACTTAAGTTGCTTTTGCATGTAGTTTTAAGAAGTGTAGGCTGTTTGAATATATATCTTACGCTTTCCATTCTATTGTACTTTGTTTTCAGGAAAGATATAATTGATTACCATGGCGTTAGAGTCCAAATTAGAGTACTAGCGAGCTCGTTGCGAATTGGAGGAAGGGTCCAAATGTTTTTTGTCAATGCACTATGCAAGAAAATATTTGACTGAAAGCATGCTCGTATAAGTAAAAAGCACTTCTTCTTCACCACGGTTGGTGTAAGTTCTGCTAATCTGTTCTAAATATATCTCTCGTATTTGCTTTCTTACTTATAGTTCATCACTTTTAGGATTTCTTGCTGAATAATTATGATTTAGAAGATGCATCGAAGTGCGACCAGGTTTATGCAAAAGCTTTCAACTGATTCAAGGCTGCTCATGGTGCATATTTCTTATACAATTCCCTGCTAGTCGGGAATTCTTGACGGTATCTAGCTGGGGTATATTGCATTGCTAACTTCTATCTTCCACTTACTTTGCTGAAACTTGTATTAGAGTATATTTGAGTATGCTTGTGGTTTTTTATTGCCAGCTATTTTTCCCAGTTTTCTATAAGAGCCAATGGTGTATCATTGTGCGTGTCCTTAAAGAACATAAGTAGGTTGTTCTTCATCCGAACCTAGAACAATTTGGTCCAAACTCTGAATTTCATCACCACTTGAAGCACAATACTGATGTAGTTTTAATGTTTGCCAGTTCATAATCTCCTCTAAATTTTATTGATCTCTTTGCAAAAACTATCTCGTACAGCTTGTGAATTTCAATAAAGTATGAAAAGGGACTGGTAAGCTTGATATTGGGTTGAAAAGAAACGAATTTGTTTTTGCAGATGTCCCTCAATCAACAAACAGGTACCTGAACTTGTAAAAAAATTTATTGGTCCAAATGTCTCTTTTTATCTTTATATAACTATTGTTTATGTTTACTGAATGCAGAGACGATGATGGAATTTACATCATGAAATATCTCGAGGAATGGGAGCCAACAGTTCATCTATATTCCAAGTTCAATGCATCCGACATTCTAATCATTCGAATTAAGTATGCCAATGACATGATTTTTCATGAGAAGAATGCTGCAAAACAAGGTCTTGAGCTTTTGAAATTATATGATTCTCAGGTACCCAGCTATAATTCTGTTATTTTCTAAACAAAACTCATCTTGCTTCAATAATACAACCTTGGTATTATTTTCAATTTCAGGTGTACTAGAAGTACTTCCAAGAACCGATACGCAAGTGACACAAGGCAAAGCACATACTCCATGTTGGAAGCTCATGCAGTGCTGGAAATGTAGTTATGTAACTAGGGCTTACAATTGTAATCTTGGTAGATTTTTGAAAAACTGTTAGCTGTCCTTTAGGTGAAAACAAATACTAAGATGTTTGGTAGCCACAACGCTGAATTATGTAGGCAGTGAAGTATGGCTGTGATTTTGTGTATGCTGAGGTTGACCATAACATGTTGGTTATGCCTTCTTTTTCTTCTATAGTTATATTATAGCCTACAATTGAAGTGATTAAAGCTTTTAGTAATGATTGCCAATAATGATTGTCAGTAATGATTGTCAGTAATTTAGTAACTCATTCAGTAATTTCACAAATTAAGAATGTACAAGCTATACTTAACTATGTGTCGATAATTTAGCAACACATGCTAGTAATTTCACAACATAATAGTCCTATCGGTAACAATGTGATTGTCGGTAATTTAGCAACAGATCCAGTAATTTCAAAACATAATAATCTACAAGCTAGCAGGAACAACCATCTTTCAAACCTCGATGATTTATGATGCTCATTTGTAGACATTGCAAAACTGAATTTATTGACAAAAATTTTGTGAATTACCAAGTGTTTTGACATGATTTTCCCAAATGAACTATAAATATATCACTACTCAAAATCCATGTGCTTCTATTTTCTTTCCTATATATCTTACATGTATCAGATTTATACATGTGTGCTCTAGCTAAAAATTTATGTGCTTTATTTTCGTTCAATCATCGGACATTGAGGCATACTCATCACCATTATCCCCTGCACTCCATTCTGAAAAGTATTTTTCATTTGCAATGGAACAGTTGCTTGATCCAGCTAGACCACCTCCACGCCCGGTCTGGATCGGGCTCCTCCTTGTCCTCATTGGTGTTAGTCTGTAAAAAATTAACCACATTAACCCTTTTTATCACGCAAAATTTAAATTTAACCAATCACCAGAACTTACATGTCCACAATTTCATTTCCATCATTGCCCCTCCCACCCCCTCTTGATGTACCCCTTCCACGACCTCTCCCCGTTGGCCTCCCCCTTGGTCTTTTTTCACTTCTTCCGTTTCCATTCCACCCTATCACATGTTGAAGCATTATGAGCAGGAGCAAGCTTCCCACATTGGGAGGATCTCCTTTTCTTCTTTTCCTTGGGTCTCTGAAAGTGCGGTTGAGGTGCCTCTTCACTCCCCGTGTTCTTCTTGTGGCTTCCTTTGGTTGTTGACACCAGTGGTGCAGCAGCCGAGATGTTACCGCTCCCTTGCTTTGTGCTTATACTTGTTGTATTACCAATAGGTTCCGAGTTCCAAGGTTTTCTCGATGCCGGTGGTACAACCAGATCCGAGGGTATTGCATCTAGCACCGTAATAGCTTCCGTGATCAACCGATTCGCCGTCTCCATTGCACTGAGGTGAGAAGCAGCGAGAATGAATCCAATAACAATATCATCAGTAATTTCACAGACATATAATCAGTAATTCTCATAAACATTTGCAAGTAATTATGTGCCATCAGTTTTTTAGCAACCAGGAACTGGTTACCAGTAATCTAACAAGACATTATCAATATTTTCTCAAAACTATGTGATTAGTAATTTTGCTAAAGTAACCTTTAGAGTTTCCGTAACTTGGATTATTTATTTTTAAATTTACCTACCCGAGCTGACATCACTGCAGACCTTTGTAGCCTGAATAGGCTTGGCATCATACTTGTTGCGCGGTGAGCCTTAGTGTCTCCATCAGGCCCAAGAAACATGTTGTCGTGGCTGTCAAAGTTTGTCTCCACCGATGGGGTCCTGATGTAGCGCTTGAGAATGTACCTTGACGGTATGTGATCCATAAAAATGTGTGTGAATGCCAACACCAGGTGGCAGCAAAAAAACCTGTATTTTATGTTACGAAAAAATAATCTTTTTGAGTCACTACAGTAAGTACAACATGGAAAACATACCTTTGTGCTCCCGATTCATGCACTCACAACCGAATACCGAGTTCTCTGGTTCTTCAACATCCACTGCTACTTTCACATGGAACTGATGTTGTATCCATGGGAAAGTAGTAGCCACGGGCCGGTGCTTGACAAAGTAGCACCCAGTCTTATCCGGATCAGGTTGCATTGTAAATTTGGTGCTTGCTTTTTGAGTCTCTTTGAACACATTTCTTGAATAGATCTTGGACAATTGTTGTTCAAATGGATGGTATGTGACTGCAACAGTGCTCCGACTGTAGGGGAAAAAATCAAGTACATTCAGTAACTTTCCATATAACATATATTTTCCTAGTAATTTTATTCACCTCAATTCATGAATCAGTAATTTCAAGAAAACCACAATAATTCTTGTTTTCACACGAGTAAGCTTATTGTTATGACTAGCATCAGCAATTTATCAATAGCAATATCATTCAGTAATTATTCACAACACATAAATATTTGTAGTAATTGTATTCACCTCAATTCTACAAACCATAGTAATTTCATGATACATAGTAACTTTAGTGTCATCTTTTAGCAAAACAACCATAATGTATTGATGTGAGTGTTGTCGGTAATTTCTCCACAACTGAAACATTTAGTGAAATTTTACATCACATAAATACACATAGCAGGGGCAAATTGTTATAGATGGTTACCTTATAATTGTACTTTTCTTGTGCCTAATTCTCATACATGTGCTGGAGCATCTCAAGGAATTGCTTTACGAATCCATGTATAGGTGTCGAGTTATCGACATACCCTCCTTTGATCAAATAATTGACGGTCTCGCTTCTCTGCGTTGAAGATACGGTTCCACAGAAAATATTTTTTTGTATAACGCGGCTATCCACATTTTCCTTGCATCAAACAAGCTCCCCATTACTGCACTATCATGAATGTTGAATTCATTTATCATATCTGCCTAGGCCCTCTCGAATTCAGTTGGATGCGAGATGATGGTATATCACTGAAGTTAGCCTATCACACAAAGTTGGATGTTCATTGTACAGCTGGTTCAACGGGTCCTTGTATTTCCTCACCATATGTCACCTGCAGAATCTGTGGTAGGTCCGGGAGAATATGATCGGTATCGCAATCTCCATGGCATTATCTTGGTCTGAAGGAAAATGAGAAGGAGACTTAAGATATGCAAAATCATGTTCATGTTGCATCAATGACGAAATGTGATATTCTGCAGCGCAAAAATACCTGTGAATATTGTTATCGGATCTTTAACACCCATGCATTCCGTAAACTGCTCAAAGACCCATCTGAATGTTCCTTCGCGCTCATCTCTTATCAGCGCTTGCGCAAACACAACATTCAGGAGTTGGTTATTGAAACCCACGGACATTGCAAGATGCATGCTGTATCTATTGGTTCCGTATGTCGTATCAAATGGAACAACATCTCCAATGCAGAGAAGCGAGAGCGTCAATTCTTTGATTAAGGGACATTCAATAATCTTTTCCAGTAAAATTTTAATCCAGTAAATTGTTATTCTTTGCAATTATAGAACATTCAATTATTCTACATCATTCAGTAATTCAATAACATTCACTATTTCTATTTTTGCTGAAATGTAAAGATATTATGAACCACCTTTGAAATGACGTTGCTGGCTAGCATAACTCTAGAATATATTACGGACCACATTGTTGTAATCCAAATGAAGCTTGTAAATGAATTGAGGGTTGTTCCTCTTGCACTCCTCAAAATATTCAACCAGCTTAGGTATGTCATTGTTTACATCAGCACGCATAATGGTGGCCCTCCTTCATGCATAGCAGCCAGATCTGAATCAGTAACTATCGACAATATCTGCAAATTTCCTCAACAGTAATTTCATACTTCAGAAAAATTTCTACAGCAGCTACTTATTACAACAGTAATTTTCCGCATATTTATGTATTCAGTAATTTTCTAAATCAGCAACTTGCAACACACAAGTAAATCAACAGAATATTCTCCACATATGCCTTAGTAATTTTTTTTGAATCCAGGACATTCAGTAAATTTTAAGAAAATAATACATGTTTTGGACATCCTTTTCAGTTACATTAAGGCTCTCGCAACCTCCAACGGTGTTCCTCGAGTATGCTGATAACTTGCACATGCTTGACTTTGTTGTTGAGCAATAAATCAATCATGTTCTAAAGCGCAGGATTGTTGTTCTTGTGGGCCCTGATGCAGTTCACCATATTTGGTGACCAGGTAAGGATATGGTTGTGCTCAAGCATAATTCTCTTGAAACGCACAACCCCGCCATCCTTTGACCCCACTACGCAGACTATAGCTTTGCAACCTTTCCGCATGGTTGTTTTGTCCCTTTTCCTGTTTAACCCCGGGCTTCCCCTATGCTTTCCTTGAAATGAACAATGATATTCTTGCTCACGCATGTCGTTCCTCATGTTGCCCTTTTGAACCGAGAAACCAGCGAGCATTGCACAAGTCACATAGAAATCATACGCATGAGTCGGGCTCTCAAATGTCATGTCACCATGCGGGATATACCTCTGAGCAATCATTGGGTCCTGCAAATTATAAACAATGAGTATTTTTTTCTACCTACTCCTAGTAATTTTCAGAAGCGTTATACACAAATAAACATATTTTACATATAAAAACATTGCAAGAAATTTATACACAAACAAACAAATTTCACATTACTTACATGAGAATATGTGGGGACCACATCTGGTGTGATTAGCTGCTTGGGGGGGGGGGATAGGAGCTGAAGGCGTAATCATCACCCGGTACCTCATTGAATCATCAAGCCACGGCTGGGCTGAATGATACAGGTACTGCTCGGATGGGAGCATCGGTGTTGATGAAATTGTAAGTGGACCAGTAGGCTGGTGTTGGTTGTGGAGCCTCATTTGAAAATTCAATAGAACTAGGGGAATCAATGTTATCGCCACCATTACTGTACTTGTGTGACCGCAGCTGTAGTAGATTCAACATCTATGTTTCCTCAATAAACATATCCAAATCAACACATTTAGTAATTTACCGAGAGAGCTAACTGCAATCATTTTTCAGTAATTTCACACATACAAACAATACATTAAGCCGAGCAACCTATATTAGTAATTTTCTAACAGCCAACTGCAACAATTTTCCAAAGTTTCCAAAATCTATACATGAGACAACAATTTCTTATAGTAACCTTACACATAGACACATGACAAAATAAATCCATAGGTAATACATCACAAAAATAATTTTAATGCCATCTTCTTGAAAGGCACATAACCCTACAAACTATCAAATTCACAATAACAATTCAACAAAGGATAGGAGTAACAACATTTTTCCTATAGCTATACAATACACAATAATTTACGATAGTCACTTGTCTACATTGACACATGACAAAATTTATCCATAGGTAATACAACACAATTTTTTTAATGCCATCTTCTTCGAAGGCACATAACCCTATAGATTTTCAAATTCACAATAACAAATTCAACAGAATATAAATAAATACAAATCCAAATCAAGATTCAGCCATTAAGTAGAAGGCAACGTAAACATATCCATATTTCTGCAATAAACATATCCAAATCAACACATTCAGTAATTTACCGAGGGAGCTAACTGCAATAATTTTTTAGTAATTTCATACATACAAACAATACATTAAGCCAGTAAATTGACAGCAACATATATTAGTAATTTTCTAACATCCATCTACATTCAGTAATTTTCTCACAGCCATCCACATCCAGTAATTTTCTCACATAAACCTTCATCAGTCTATTGTCAGTAATTTCTCAATCTATATTCAGTAATTTCAGAAACAAACATAACAAAAATTTCAGAAGCAAGATCAGATCCGACCGGTGGATGAGGTTGCGCAGCCGGGCGGAGCTACAGGTCTGCGTTGCCGGACTGAATCTCGCCGCTTGGATCTCGCACCCACAGCACATTGGGACAAAGCGGAGCGGACGCAGGAGCTGAAGTCGACACGGCTCGTCGCTCCGCGCGAGGAGGACGAAGCGCGGGCTAGATTCATGACGACGTCTCCACCGTTGGGCTCGCCGCTCCTATGGGGAGGAGGATGAAGCGCGGGGAGCGCCGCTAATCGGGGGAGGCGCGGCGGGGACCGATGCGGGAGGTGCGCGCGACATCGAAACGAGAGGAATCACGGCGGGGGATAATCGGGTCCGGGTCGGCGGAGCGAGGAGTTCGCACCCGTTAAGGCAGCGGCGGGATGGCGCGCAGGCGTCTGTTCGCTCGGTCGGAAGTGGCGCGGACTTGGTCGAGAAATGGCTCGGGTGTAGAATAGTTCCAATTTTGCATTCAACATGTGTGTATGAGATGGAATCGTATATACAGCTGAATTTTTTTCCAAGTAGAACACAACTGAATTTGTTTCCCATCTAAAACTATCATGTTCTTTGCATTGTCATCAATCCTAGAATGCTATTGTTGTTTGCGTTACAACGAGTCAACGGACACCTTGCTCAATTTATCTTGTTTCATCTTCTTTCAAAGTTCAGCCCATGTAGGGCAATCTTAAGTGTGTTGGATATGTGCCCAAGAGACAATGTGATTGTCGTCGTGGGCCATATATGGATACTTGATCCATGAGGGGTTAGATTACTAATGGGCTAATGACCCATTAACATGTCTATATAAAGTGGAGTACGGCCAAGGGCACGTGAGAGTCGTCACATCTTAAACTACGGCCGCTACCTCCACTCCTCCCATGAAGCCATAGCTGTGCCACCGGTTTTAGCACGCCGCGCACGACGTTCTTCCCTGTACGTGTGGATACCGCGAGGAGGCGCTGCTGCTATGGTGCTGGTCGGCTGGACTAGGAGGAGACGGTTCGTTGTAAACGTCTACTTCATCTACCTCGATGCGCGACTATGTTGGACCTCACTGTTCGAAGTCACTTCCACTCCGTCTGCGCGTCTAGTGGTAACGATCCATGATCTTCCTCTTACAAGGTTTCCTGTGGTTGAATAGTAGAGTTTTTGCTAGTGTAGCCCCTCCCGTTCCCTAACGGTGGTATCGAGCCGACCTTGTTTAGATTAAGATTTGGATCGTGCATATGATGATATGCTGATGTAGTAGATGTGATCTATTGCATGTTTTGTGTACGGGTTGATCAGATCAATCGGTCAATAGGAGGGTCACACACGATTATGAGATGATAGCATTACATATGTCATTGATAAGTTTGTGCCTAATCTCCGTGCGCGCGCAACCTGTCCCTACCGGCTGGAATCACCATCGAGACTAATCGTGTGTGCCAGTAGAGAAAGCCACAAGTTCATGACTTGTGTGATGTAAACCTAATGAAAATATGAGGCTTTGTGAATGACTTAGAGTCAGCTAGATAAGATCCGTCCGATGAGATTTTGATTGCGATTTCATAGATACGATCTATGTAATACTGTGTGGTGTTGACTTGTGATGCTCATGATTTCATGTAATTCAATTACTAGCTATTAGTATTTATTCATGGAGGTCATATTGGAGCATGGTGGACACAAGAACATGAGACATATGGCGATGGAGATGGAGATCACAAGAACATGAGACATATGGCGATGGAGATGGAGATCACCATGTGAAAGGGCCATACTCTTTCACGGTCAAAATGATTGCATGTGATGATGTTCCTATCATCCTATTCTTTCATATGTTATATGTTGGATATAATCATTATGTTAGAATGGGTTCCCTCAGAAAAATTAAGACTAAAATGATGCCCTTCCAATAGCTGCACCTATTAAAATTTGATCGTTGAGTGGTAGGTCTGCCAAAGTAGAGTGCCCCAACTATCTTAATATATAGGGTGAATGTCGGACATTTACATGCGTAGTATTGGTTTACTTGACAAAGCTATCAAAACGGTTTTGGGCTTTGGGGCATGGTGTTGGGCGCTGCGGCATGATGCCTCCCAACAAACAAGAGTAACATAGGATGTGATTAGCAAATGTTGCTTACCTTGGGGTACTAGAATTCTAGCCATGATGCCAAAGCTCACTAGAACCTAGTTAACTTGGATCTTGGTCCACCATATGCGTTTTGAGGGAAAACGGTACCAAGCATATAGTGATGAAACCTTTTATTAAATTGTTTAATAAGAGCTTTTACATTTACATAGTGCTTATTGTTGCATATCTTTCTGTTGTAGATCATGTCGCCTATTAATACTTCCAGTTTTAATTTGTGCTCGATTCTTGAGAAAGAAAAACTCAATGGAACAAATTTTATTGATTGGTATCGCAATTTGAGAATTGTTCTCAAGCAAGAGAAAAAGAAATATGTTCTAGAGCTTCCATATCCCGATGACCTTCTAGAAAATGCCACTGCAGCTCAAAGGAGGGAGTATGACAAGCATAATAATGATGCGCTTGATGTTAGCTAACTCATGCTTGCCACAATGTCCTCCGAGCTTCAGCAACAATATGAGAACATAGATGCCCACAATATGATTGCTGGGCTTCGTGGCATGTTTGAGAACCAAGCAAGGACCGAGAGGTATAATATCTCCAAGTCCTTGTTTGTGTGCAAGCTGATTGAAGGTGCTCCAGTCACTCCTCATGTGATCAAGATGATTGTTTACGTCGAGAGTCCGGAGAAGCTTGGTACTCCTCTTAGGCTAGAGTTGGTTGTTGATGTCATCCTTCGGTCTCTTCCAGATAGCTATGAGCTGTTCATTATGAACTTCAACATGAATGGCTTGGATAAGACTTTGGCTGAGTTGCATGGGATGCTAAAAAGAGCCGAGGATAGCATCAAGAAAAGTGGTGCAAATCATGTGATGATTGTGCAGAAGGATAGGAAGAGAAAGCGCAAGCCTAAGGCTAAGAGTTCAGATGTGATCTCCAACTCTAAACCTAAGGTTGCAGCGGCTCCTCCCAAGGCAACGGTACCAGCAGGAGATCCTTGTCATTATTGCAAGAAGCCCGGGCATTGGAAGAGGAACTGCAAGCTTTACCATGAAGAACTCAAGAAGAAGAAGGTTGCTGACCTTTCTTCTTCAAGTATCAATGTTACTGAAATTAATCTTGCTACTCGTCCCGATGATTCATGGGTACTTGATACCGGATCGATGATTCATACTTGCAAATCATTGTAGGGGCTTAAAGGGACAAGGAAGTGTGCAAGAGGTGAGGTGGATGCTCGTGTAGGCAATGGAGCAAAGGTTGTTGCGTTGGCCATCGGGAAGTATCCACTTTCATTGCCGTCGGGATTAGTGTTGGAATTAAATAATTGTTATGACGTTCCTGCCTTGGGAAAAAACATTATATCCTCCTCATGTTTAGAGGAAGTTGAGGGTTATGAGGTTGTAATAAGGAACAAGTGTTGGTCCATTTACATGAATGATATTATTTACGCTAATTGCCCATTGGTGAATTGATTATATTACTTAGATATGGACAATAAGCCAATTTATAACATTGATGCGAAAAAGCTCCGACCTAATGATTTGAACCCCACCTACACTTGGCATTGTCGTTTGGGTCATATTAATGCGAGGCTCATGGAGAAGCTCCACAAAGATAGTCTTCTACACTCATTTGATAAATTATTTGAGACATGCGAATCTCGTTTACTTGGCAAGATCACTAAAGCACGTTTCACAGGAAATAGTGAGAGAGCTAGCGAACTATTGGGTCTTGTACATACTGATGTATGTGGTCCAATGAGTTGCATGGCTAGAGGTGGTTTTTAGTACTTCATTACCCTCATCGATGATTTAAGTAGATATGGTTATATCTATTTGAAGAAGCATAATCTTTTGAAAAGTTCAAGGAACTTCAGAATGAAGTACAAAATCAATTGGGCAAGAGGATTAAAACCCTACGATCTGATCATGGAGGTGAGTATTTGAGCCATGAATTCGGTGATCATCTTAAGCAATGTGGAATTGTTCCGCAATGGACTCCGCCTGGAACACCTTAATTGAATGGGGTATCCGAACGGAGAAATCGAACCTTGTTGGACATGGTGCGGTCTATGATGAGCCAAAGTGATCTTCCATTGTCCTTTTGGGGATATGCTGTAGAAACAACCGCTTTCAATTTTAATAGAGTTCCATCTAAATCAGTAGAGAAGACACCATATGAGATATGGACGGGGAAGCGTCCCGCATTGTCTTTTCTAAAGATTTGGGGTTGTGAGGCTTATGTAAAGCGTATGACGTCCGATAAGCTTTCTCCCAAATCAGATAAATGCTTCTTTGTAGGATATCCTAGGGAAACCAAATGATAGTATTTCTACAATCGGGATGAGGGCAAAGTGTTTGTCGCTCGGAATGGTGTTTTTCTAGAGAAAGAGTTTCTCTCAAGAAAGACCAGTGGGAGGACGGTGCAACTTGAAGAAGTTCACGAAGCACTAGAAAATCTTTCTTCCTCCAACCTCAATTAGAAAAGGGTGAACAAAATGTTGTAGAACCTGTTGTTGAGACACTAGCCCCATGTAGGTCCGAACGGGCACGTCGCGCACTCGAAAAGTTCACGCTCCTAACCACGGGGTAGCGCGACATATTATTGTTGAACAATGATGAGCCCAAGACATACACGGAAGCTATGATGGGACCCGACTCCGAAAAATGGCTTGGAGCCATGAGATCCGGATTAGAATCCATGAGAGAAAATCAAGTTTGGAACTTGATTGATCCACCTATTGGTGTAAAATTCATTGAGTGTAAATGGGTATTCAAGAAAAAGATAGACATGGATGGAAATGTTCACATCTATAAAGCACGACTAGTGGTGAAAGGATTTAAGCAAATTCAAGGTGTTGATTATGATGAAACCTTTTCCCCTGTCGCTATGCTAAAGTCTATTCGGATTCTCATAGCAATTGCCGTATTCTATGATTATGAGATATGGCAAATGGATGTCAAAACAACTTTCCTTAATGGAAGTCCGAGCGAGGAAGTGTACATGATACAACCCGAAGGTTCTCTCGATCCACAAAATGCTAGGACGATATGCAAGCTTCAAAACTCCATTTATGGACTAAAGCAAGCATCTCGGAGTTGGAATATTCATTTTGATGAGGTAGTCAAAGGGTTTGGCTTCATCAAAAATGAAGAAGAGCCTTGTGTTTACTAAAAGGCTAGTGGGAGCGCACTTGTATTTCTGATCCTTTATGTAGATGACATATTGTTGATCGGAAAAAATATTCCAATGCTTGAAGATGTCAAGTCTTCATCAAGGAAAAAGTTTCTCAATGAAGGACTTGGGAGAGGCTACATACATTTAGCGCATTAAGATCTATAGACATAGATCAAGGAGGCTAATTGGATTAAGCCAAAAGACATACATTGACAAGGTATTGAAACGGTTCAATATGCAAGATTCTAAGAAAGGATTCTTGCCCATGTCACATGGCACTACTCTTAGCAAGACTCGGTGTCCTTCGACACTTGATGACCAAGAGAAGATGAAAGCGATTCCATATGCTTCGGCCATTGGATCCAGGGAAAATATTCGGTGCAAACCACCTATTCGAGTGAAACCGTGAAAACCCTCTTAAAAAACATACTTAAATGTTTTAAAATTTTTTGAAACTTGGTATACATGTACATGATACAATGGGAAGTATGCACACAAAAGTTCAAGTCTAAATTCAACATAATTTAAAAGATACAAAAATAACAAATCAGGAACATACAGGGTAAAAAGGACAAAAAAATGCACATAGAGTAATTTTTGTCATCTTCTCCCAGTTTTGTTATTTTTGTATCTTTTAAATTATGTTGAATTTTGATTTGAAATTTTGTGTGCATGTTCCCTATAGTATCATGTACATGTATACCATGTTTCAGAATTTTTTAAAACTTTAAAGTATGTTTTTGGAGAGGGTTTTCACGGTTTCACTGAATAAGTGGCTTGCACCGAATATTTACCCTTGGATCCATCATGTATACTATGCTATGAACACGCCCAGATGTAGCTTTCGCTCTTAGTGCTGCAAACAGATATCAATCAAACCTAAAGTACTTGAGAAGAACTATGGATATGTTCCTAGTCTATGGAGGTGAGGATGAGCTTGTTGTAAGTGGTTACAACGATGCTAGCTTCCAAACCGACAAAGATGATTCGAGGTCGCAATCTGGATATGTATTTTGCCTCAATGGAGGTGCGGTGAGCTGGAAGAGTGCCAAGCAAGATACGGTTGCTGATTCTACAACGGAGGCTGAGTACCTTGTAGCTTCTAAAGTAGCAAAGGAAGTCTGCTTGGATCGGAAAATTTGTTTCGAGTTGGGTGTGATTCCTAGTGCTTCCAATCCAATGGACCTCTATTGTGACAATAGTGGTGCCATGGCACAAGCCAAGGAGCCTAGGTCGCATCAAAAGAACAAGCATGTACTTCGGCGTTATCACCTCATCCGTGATATCATTGGTCGAGGTGATGTAAAGATATGCAAGGTGCGCACGAGATGCAAATATTGTTGATCCGTTGTGGTTACGAAGGCCACAAGCAACAAGGTGCACACCTTGTCGGAACCACACGAGTGTTGTGGTTACGAAGGCCACAATCAACAAGGATTGGGCCAGCCCAAGGGTGTCCCGAAGAGGGGGGGGGGCAATTACTTTTTGCCACCATACCGGATGGCCGGTGCTCATTTGCCATCGTATCAAAGGTGATAGCCCGTTTGCCACCGTGAACGGTAAAACGAACACTCCTTCGCCACTCGACTTGCCGACCGGACATGATGTGAGGTTGACAAGCGGGTCCCGTAGCATTTCGAAAATTACCAAATGCTGCGGGACCCGCTTGTCGACCTCACATCATGTACGGTCAACAAGTCGAGTGGCGAAGGAGCACTCGTTGTACTGTTCATGGTGGCAAATAGGCAATCACCTTCGGTAGGATGGCAAATGGGCACTGGCCATCCGAGTAGGGTGGCAAAGAGTAATTGCCCCCTCGAAGGGTGGCAAGGGGCTTCGGGGCTACGACGTCCCTTGGAATAGGCCTAATGGAAAGAAACAGGAAAGCTACGAAGGGTAAGGAACTTCGGAAGGCGAGGTGGAGTCACGAAGGACCCCACACGAAGACTCTCATTACTATTACCGTGGTATTACAAGAGGTGTCCAATGTGGCTGATGTGATGGGTTGAGAGAGTATTTATAGCCTCATACTCTCTCAACCCTAATGGTCACTATCAGCCCCCTCAAATTACAATCATGCCCAAACACTCTCCCACCTACTCAAAGGGTATTCTAGTCAATTACATTTACCCCACATGACTAGCTCTTGTGGGCTAACTTCCCCTTCATGGCCTTGTTGGGCCTTAGGCTGGGCCAAGTACTCCCTTCCAAGTGCTTCTCCTTTGGGCCACCAGGTATGTGAGGAACCTCTTCCATGGCCTTGTTAGGCCTATTTCCTCCGGACCAGCCCATTGGAGTAAGGTGGTGATCTGCCCCCCCCCCACACACACACACAACAATAGCCCCTCACGGGCGACCTCCGTCTTTGGTAGGACCAAAACCGTGATCCGGAAGGATCTCCGAGACAGACCGACCCACGGATCGAAGATCCCGAGGTTATGTTTAAGCAGACACAAGATAATACAACAACCGACGGAGTTCAAATATGACATAGAGAAATTAACATCATTTTACATCGAGTTTAATGCAACGGAAAATAAACCAGTTCAAGTTTGAAAATGCAGAAGCGGAAGCGATAATTAACGTCTAACAAATATACATCTCGACGATACATGCGATGGTGATTAATCCGAGCCCATACGGATAACCACGTTGCCAAACACAAGCAGCGGCAAGGCTAGGCTTCCCGGTGAGAAGACCAGCCCTCCGGGATCTGGATGTCCCGGGGCAGTACACCAACGAGGCAAATCATATGCTGCATCCGTATTACCTAAAAAACAACATAGGCACAAAGCCCGAGCAACTAAAGCTCAACAAGACCGACCCGTCAAATGGTTCACAAAACCGACTCCTAGACATGCAAGGCTCGGAGGAGTGTACTGATTTTCGGGATATAAAACAGCGACTAAGCGGTGGATCCTTACTTTCAATATTATTGCCAAGTTTCATATTAGATAAATATATTCAGTAATCATGCAAGAGAAACATAAATACAAGTGTAGTATGAATATATCAAAGTAACCTCATCAATAACAATAACCGAGCAAGTACCATTAGCATTTAGAATTTAAATTCAAGTTATTTCTACGATGTGACTCGTGAACAAGCGGGTACTCATTACTGCGAGGGACGAGTGATACGTATCAATTTTACACCAGCTGGGAAATACCCGAAGCACACGACATACGCATCATTTAAGAACACGTATCTCAACCTTTCACAAAGGTGTTTTTCAAGCGGGAAGGGTACCGGATCTCCAAAATGGCCAGCAGCTCATCGGTAACGTCGTGAGCCTACTACCCACTCCTTGCGCGGGCACAACGACCGAAGACCAGGGTTATCTTCCATAGTACAACATCCAGTGCTACATAAGCTTACTAGTCCCCAATAAAACTAGCATGTACTCGGTACAGTTCAAAACTTGTCCGAAGGGGCCAACAACGATACGGTCCTCAACCGACACGAGACGGGGCTACAACCATGCAAACCATGCCCTCGCAAGGCACATGTGCTTGCCCTTTCCTCTACTGGCCCGTCCACGTCTCAACTTTTAGTTGTTTGCACGAACGGTCTGCCACCTTGCGAGACAAGCCCTATCCAGGCCCTTGCCTTCGCTCTTTCCAAACCGGACTCCTTCGGTTCCATTTACTTAAACATGTGATTAACAACTTGTTCTACTAACATTTGAGTAATTGACCTTGTATACCGTTGATCCTAGAATTAAGCATAGCAAATATTCTAGTAGGCTAACTGTACCAGTATAACATCTACATAGGATTCATCCGGGGACAATGCAAGTGGATTTTCAGCCAAATACCTAGACTTAATGCACAATACATTCTAGACAGTCTAGCAATTGTGATACTGAAAATATAAACTTTAAAACTGGGAGGATGCACCGGGGCTTGCCTGGAGCTACTACAACAGAGTTAGGGTCTTCGGGTGCCGGGTCTTGATTGAGAGAGATATCCTTCGAAGATCCTCAACCGGCACTTCAACGTTTCCTAAATTAACGAGATGTCGATATTGATGAATGCAAAGACATGCAAACAATATGGATGATGTCGATATATGAATAATACATTTAAAAACAGAATTGATATGTTACGTAAGATGGTTCTTGAAGACATATGCTTAAATATAAATTTATTTTAAAGTATCCCTTCATTATCATGTGTAATAATGAAGTACTTAAAATGATAATTAAAAACATTTAAAAGACATGATCACATTTGCAAGGGTTCTGTACATATGTATTAGAGAGATGATATATGCAAGAAATAACAGAATAATAAACAAGTTTTTATCATCTTATGTGGAGAGGTTTAACTTCAAACATAAAGGCAAGAGTTTCTACAAACAAAATTCCCTAGGAAATTATTGGGTGCAGATATGGACATGGAGTAATACAGGGTGATACTACATGCTATTAGTGACATTTTTGCTTTGGTAGAATATTTATTTGATGCATAAATTAATTATTAGAAAATAAACATGCTAAACACAGAATTAAGCATACAATGATATACATGCACAGACATGATGAATATGATGCACCATACTAAAGAGCATGTCTAGAGGATTCCAAAACATTTTAGTTTGCATCATTTGCACTTCTAGATAAAAAGATATTAATTAAATAGGGTTTACAAACTTATAATTATTCTGAAAACATTATGCAGCAAAAATGAGTTTTATCAGCACCAATAAATAGTTCTCTTTATAAGGAATCCAACAAAATTGGATTTGCTCAAATTGGAGCTCTAAATATTTAGTTATGATTTTTTCTAATTTAATTCAATTTCCTGGACATTTTACAAAAATGCCATTACAAGATTTGAATTGAACCAACCAGGCGAGAGCCACACGAGAGGGCTACAGACTTGTGGATCGGGTGTGGCTATGGGCCATTTTGGATCCGGGGCGGGTGGCCGTGGTCCGGCTCACCGGAGTTGGGCGGCGCACGGCGGAGGAGCGGAGATAGGCCAAGCTTGAGGGGGATCTCACCAACGTGTTGCGTACGGCGAGGCGAGGTGCCCGGGGATGGTGCGCATGGTGGAGCTTCACCGGAGATACCTCAACGGCGGTCCGTGGCGGAGGCGGAGGTCCGGCGGCGTCGTGAGCTCGCGGTGGTGGAGGAAAAGACCATTTTGTTGAGCCGTGAGCTTCGGTGGGGAAAAGTGATCACCGGCATCGAGTTGGATTCGAAGGAGGGGCTCCTGGACGAGCTGGCGCCGGTGGAGCGAGAGGTGGCCGGCGGCCGGCGGTTGGGGAAAAGTTGTACCGGGCTTCGCCTAGCCAAGGAGAAGGGGTGCGAACGGGTCGGGGAGGTGCGGCAGGTTAACGCGCACGCACGGGAGGAGAATTCAAGCGAAGAGGCTCACCGAGATGGGTGGATTTGAGCTCGAGGACGGGCACGGCCGGCAATGGCGGCCGGGCGGAATTTCTCCAAATACTCGCGGCTCGGTGCGGGGATGGGGACGACGCGGCGGTGGGAGCTAGAGTGGATCACAACGCATCTTTTGGGACGCTCGGCTCGGGCGGGGAGGCAGCACGGCGACCGGGAAGGGGAGCTTCGAGAGGGTGGCCATGGTGGCGCTCTCTGCTGCTGCTGCGTATGGTGAGACAGAGAGAAAAGAGTGCGAGTGACGGGGAGAGAGTAGAGGAGAGGGGCACTAGGGAGTGGCTTGAGGTGCGTCAGCTGGGGGAAGGCTTTAGAGGAGGGACGCCACGCGGGCACGGGTGGCGGCACGGTTCTGTCCCGGTCGGGCGCGGAAGAGGAGACAGGGAAAGAAGTTGACACTCGACATGTGGGCCCGAGAGCATATTCCAAAGTATCTTTTCCATTTTCTGTTTGTGGGTTTTTGGCAAAACTAAAGGCTTAAATAAATTACTTCCCGTGCTCAAAAATCCCTACTAGCATGTAGTACTTCACGTGGATTAGACATGCACGAAAAGTTGGAATCCAAACTCCCTTGGTTTAATTTTAGTAATTCATCAAAAAGGGGTAAAAGTTAATCTTCTCGAATTTTTGTAGGGAGTTCTACAGATCCAAAAGACATGGGACTTGTTCCCAGGTTTTTCTTGTCACTTTCTCTACAACATATATTTTTGGCAGGTGTAATTGTTATAGGAAAACTTTGACTTGTAGTTCAACCCAATATTAATTTATTTAAATTTGCAATTCAAATCACTATGCATGTGACCAAAATTTTTATATTGGGGTTCTACAGAGTCATTAGGTAATTGTAGAATTTTTAGTTGAAACGTTCGTGACACCGGGGTGTCACAGCCCTCCCTCCTTAAGGAAATCTCGTCCCGAGATTAACGTCGGACTAGAGGAAAGTTAACGTGTCATACTTGAGAGTTGATGTAAAAATCCATGGTAATGAGTACGCAAGAATTCTGCTGATTCCTGGGTTGCTTCATCTTCGAAATGATTATTCCATTAGACTTTATAAAACTTGATTGCTCGCTTCCGAGTGACCCGTTCTTTTTCATCCAATACTTTCACCGGATGCTCGGAATAGGTTAGGTCAGGTTGCAAGGGTGAATAATCTTCCAAGACAACATCCACTGGTGGCTTGAGACATTTCTTCAGTTGAGACACATGAAAGATTTCATGCACACCCGATAGATTGATTGGCAATTCCAACTTGTATGCTACCGGTCCACATTTTTCAATTATCTTGAATGGACCGATATAGCGGGAGCTAACTTTCCTTTGACTCCAAACCGCTGAATACCTTTCATAGGTGATACCCGAAGGTAGACATGGTCACCCTTTTCAAAAGCTAGAGGCCGTCGTCTTTTATTCGCATACATTTCTTGCCGTTCTTTTGCAGCTCTCAAATTTACTCGAATAATCCGAACTTTCTCTTCGGCTTGCTGCACAAGATCAGGTCCAAAGGTAACTCTTTCTCCAGGCTCGGACCAATTGAGTGGAGTTCTACAGCTGCGTCCATATAATGCCTCAAACGGAGACATTCATGCGCTCTCTTGGTAACTATTGTTATAAGAAAATTCAGCGAGAGACAAGTGGTCATCCCAATTACCACCATGTGTCAAAATACAGGCCCTAAGCATGTCTTCCAATATTTGGTTCACACGCTCAGTTTGTCCATCGGTGGCAGGGTGATAAGCTGAACTGCGAATTAACTTGGTGCCCAAGGATGCATGTAGCTGTTCCCAAAATCGTGCCACAAATTGAGAACCACGATCTGAAATTATCGTCTTCGGCACACCATGCAAGCACAATATTCTGGAGATATAAAGCTCAGCATATTGGCGAACGGAGTAGCAAGTGCTGACCGGTATAAAGTGGGCTGATTTTGTAAGCCGATCAACAATAACCCAAATGGAGTCATGCTTCCGAGAGGTGCGAGGGAGACCAACAATAAAATCCATACTGATGTCGTCCCATTTCCACTCGGGAATGCTTAACGGTTGTAGCAATCCGGCTTTCTTCAAATGATCAGCCTTAATGCGTTGACACGTGTCACATTCCGCGACATAACGTGCGACTTCCCGCTTCATCCTAGTCCACCAAAAATTTTCTTTCAACCCTTGGTACATCTTGTTGCTACCTGGGTGAATTGAATATTTAGATTGATGAGCTTCGTCCAAAATTTTGCGACGTAACTCAAAATTTTTGGGAACTACCAAACGGTTATTGAACCATAGAACACCGTTGGTATCTTGCTGAAAACAAGCAGCTTTGCCATCCTTAATTTTCTGATTGCGACGTCCTCCTTGCTGGGAACTTTCAGCTTCACCTCGATGGGTGTTCACCATGCTGAAAAAGAGTGAACGTTGTACATTAGTTTTCCTTATCCCATTGACAAAGATAAAAATTCTTGAAGGAATTAATGTACAAGAACATTAAAATTCAGAATCGCTCCAAAGAAAATAAGCCAACATGTGTTTCCACTGCACTTGGAAAGTGGACACAAGGTTAGTTGACATAGGGTACTTTCTGTCATTCGCGGTAATTGGTATCAAAATGCCACTCTTTCCCGCACAAATGGAGATGAACTTGCCTCAGGTTTAGAGTTCACATCATGATACGGTGCAATGAATACCTTGGAAAATTTTGAGCCAAAAAGGATCCAAGCTATTTGCTACATGACAATCTGAACAGACTGTGTCTTCACTAGACAGCAGTCGGAAAAATGCACTTTCTGGAAATTTCAGTGTCTACTCATATATTATGGTTAGCACCATATTACATAGGACTTCATAAGCTTTCCAGAGTGTACCCAATCACATGAATAAATTGTGAGATATGAATTATCCATGGTGACGCATGATCTCAGGAAAACTGTCGGGACCATCCTTAATGTTTTACTTCCTGAGAGCAGTATAGGAGGAATCAGGCTTGAAATTGAGTTGTAAAAGAAAGTAGACTTTCTAACCTTTCCAACAAGTACTTATTTGCCTCAAGATGATGTGTAAAACTAAAGTTATGAATTTTATACGGTGAGGCACCAAATCTGTGACCATTCTGTCTCGACAGAAAACTGGTCATGATCCATTGACAGATTTGGCAAATTTCCATGCAAAATCATGGGAACCTCATCATACGAAAGTTGTAGATGGATAAAATATCTTTCCAACGGTTACTCATGTGAAATTTTTCAGCATCTAGAACGAAAGGTATGAATTATTTACTAACATGAGTAAGAATCTGGGTTTCAGGGAACAGACTTCAAAGGTTTCGAATTTGAGGCACTTCTCAACATGGTTGAGCTTTGTCATGAGTTGTGAAATCAGTGAGACTTCCAACACTTTCCAGAAAGTATTTGTATGCCTCAAAATGCAAAAGGGTCAAATAGATATGAATTTTTCATTCAACCTCAATGTCGCACATGCTCGCAAAAGGACAGCATGAACTGTCTAGCTCGTTTGACATATTCGGAGACTTTCGAAGGCTCAAATGGATAAAGTGTGAATATGGAACTTGTAGATAATTTTGAAACCCTTTCAGAGAGTATGATACTATGGTTTGACAACATTTAGGACAGGAGCTATGAATTTTTAAAGGATCAGGACAGATTCGTTACCGATTTCAAGATTGAGATCTAGATTTTTCCTTAAGTCAATATTTTAGCATCTTGGTTATTTAAAACATACACAAAATAATCAGAAGATTGAAAAGGGGACAAGGAAAATTTTAAATTAGGTTATTTGTATGCCATGCCATGATGCAAGTTTATTATTTAACCTAACCGTTCCTCACCAAACGGAAAGAAATAGTTTCACCATCTCAACGGTGTATGAACTTTGGGTGGCGACCCGCACTCAATCACGTAAGTCAGTCTAAATTATCGACACACACTTAACTAACGTAGTTATGTACCTGCAGAAGATTCATTTCAGAAATAGTACATCAAATTCAAAAGAAACTACGAAAAGAAGCACAGTTCTACTAGTAACGACCCATCGAAAAGGATCGCCTCGTGGTAAGCCACGAGCCAACGAGTGTCCCGTATTCTCCGTCCGCGGGCACGGACTGCTAATTTAAATGCAAACATACCCGAGCCATAGCCGTAGATGCAAGTATTTAAACAAACATAACCCAGGGTTAGCATTGCCACCAACTCTAACATCCTTATATATATTTGGGCATATACTAACGTATTCCTCACCGTATTTACGCCGTAGTTTTCAGAAATATGTCATAGTTGTTGTATTATCCCGGACTAGGCTCCGATACCAGCTGAGACAGACCGACCCACGGATCGAAGATCCCGAGGTGCTGTTTAAGCAGACACAAGATAATACAACAACCGACGGAGTTCAAATATGACATAGAGAAATTAACATCATTTTACATCAGAGTTTAATGCAACGGAAAATAAACCAGTTCAAGTTTGAAAATGCGGAAGCTTAAGCGATAATTAACATCTAACAAATATACATCTCGACGATACATGCGGTGGTGATTAATCCGAGCCCATACGGATAACCACGTAGCCAAACACAAGCAGCGGCAAGGCTAGGCTTCCCGGTGAGAAGACCAGCCCTCCGGGATCTGCATGTCCCGGGGCATTACACCAACGAGGCAAATCATATGCTTCATTTGTATTACCTGAAAAACAACATAGGCACAAAGCCCGAGCAACTAAAGCTCAACAAGACCGACCCGTCAAATGGTTCACAAAACCGACTCCTAGACATGCAAGGCTCGGAGGAGTGTACTGATTTTCGGGATATAAAACAGCGACTAAGCGATCGATCGTTACTTTCAATATTATTGCCAAGTTTAATATTAGATAAATAAATTCAGCAATCATGCAAGAGAAACAGAAATACAAGTGTAGTATGAATATATCAAAGTAACCTCATCAATAACAATAACCGAGCAAGTACCATTAGCATTTAGAATTTAAATTCAAGTTATTTCTACGATGTGACTCGGTGAACAAGCGGGTACTCATTACTGCGAGACGGTGATACGTATCAATTTTACACCAGCTGGGAAAACCCGAAGCACACGACATACGCATCATTTAAGAACACGTATCTCAACCTTTCACAAAGGTGTTATTCAAGCGGAAAGGGTATCGGATCTCCAAAGTGGCCGGCAGCTCATCGGTAACGTCGTGAGCCTACTACCCACTCCTTGCGCGGGCACAACGACCGAAGACCGGGATTATCTTCCATAGCACAACATCCGGTGCTACATAAGCTTACTAGTCCCCAATAAAACTAGCATGTACTCGGTACAGTTCAAAACTTGTCCGAAGGGGCCAACAACGATACGGTCCTCAACCGACACGAGACGGGGCTACAACCTTGCAAACCATGCCCTCGCAAGGCACATGTGCTTGCCCTTTCCTCTACTGGCCCGTCCACGTCTCAACTTTTAGTTGTTTACACAAACGGTCTGCCACCTTGCGAGACAAGCCCTATCCAGGCCCTTGCCTTCGCTCTTTCCAAAACAGACTCGTTCGGTTCCATTTACTTAAACATGTGAGTAACAACTTGTTCTACTAACATTTGAGTAATTGACCTTGTATACCGTTGATCCTAGAATTAAGCATAGCAAATATTCTAGTAGGCTAACTGTACCAGTATAACATCTACATAGGATTCATCCGGGGACAATGCAAGTGGATTTTCAGCCAAATACCTAGACTTAATGCACAATACATTCTAGACAGTCTAGCAATTGTGATACTGAAAATATAAACTTTAAAACTGGGAGGATGCACCGGGCTTGCCTGGAGCTACTACAACAGAGTTAGGGTCTTCGGGTGCCGGATCTTGACTGAGAGAGATATCCTTCGAAGATCCTCAACCGGCACTTCAATGTTTCCTAAATTAACGTGATGTCGATATCGATGAATGCAAAGACATGCAAACAATATGGATGATGTCGATGTATGAATAATACATTTAAAAACAGAATTGATATGTTACGTAAGATGGTTCTTGAAGACATATGCTTAAATATAAATTTATTTTAAAGTATCCCTTCATTATCACATGTAATAATGAAGTACTTAAAATGATAATTAAAAACATTTAAAAGACATGATCACATTTGCAAGGGTTCTGTACATATGTATTAGAGAGATGATATATGCAAGAAATAACAGAATAATAAACAAGTTTTTATCATCTTATGTGGAGAGGTTTAACTTCAAACATAAAGGCAAGCGTTTCTACAAACAAAATTCCCTAGGAAATTATTGGGAGCAGATATGGACATGGAGTAATACAGGGTGATACTACATGCTATTAGTGACATTTTTGCTTTGGTAGAATATTTATTTGATGCATAAATTAATTATTAGAAAATAAACATGCTAAACACAGAATTAAGCATACAATGATATACATGCACAGACGTGATGAATATGATGCACCATACTAAAGAGCATGTCTAGAGGATTCCAAAACATTTTAGTTTGCATCATTTGCATTTCTAGATAAAAAGATATTAATTAAATAGGTTTACAAACTTATAATTATTCTGAAAACATTATGCAGCAAAAATGAGTTTTATCAGCACCAATAAATAGTTCTCTTTATAAGGAATCCAACAAAATTGGATTTGCTCAAATTGGAGCTCTAAATATTTAGTTATGATTTTTTCTAATTTAATTCAATTTCCTGGACATTTTACAAAGATGCCATTACAAGATTTGAATTGAACCAATGAGGCGAGAGCCACACGAGAGGGCTACGAGACTTGCGGATCGTGTGTGGCTATGGGCCATTTTGGATCCGGGGCGGGTGGCCCGTGGTGTGGCTCACCGGAGTTGGACGGCGCACGGCGGAGGGAGCTGCCGGAGATAGGCCAAACTTGAGGGGGAGCTCACTAACGTGTTGCGCACGACGAGGCGAGGTGCACGGGGATGGTCCGCAGGGTGGAGCTTCACCGAGAGATACCTCAACGGCGATCCATGGCGGAGGCGGAGGTCCGGCGGCGTCGTGAGCTCGCGGTGGTGGAGGAAAAGACCATTTTGTTGAGCCGTGAGCTTCGGTGGGGAAAAGTGATCACCGGCATCGATTTGGATTCAAAGGAGGGGCTCCTGGACGAGCTGGCGCCGGTGGAAGCGAGAGGTGGCCGGCGGCCGGCGGTTGGGGAAAAGTTGTGCCGGGCTTCGCCTTGCCAAGGAGAAGGGGTGCGAACGGGTCGGGGAGGTGCGGCGGGTTAACGCGCACGCACGGGAGGAAAATTCAAGCGAAGGGGCTCACCGAGATGGGCGGATTTGAACTCGAGGACGGGCACGGCCGGTAATGGCGGCCGGACGGAATTTCTCCAAATACTCGCGGCTCGGTGCGGGGATGGGGACCACGCGGCGGTGGGAGCTAGAGTGGATCACAACGCATCTTTTGGGACGCTCAGCTCGGGCGGGGAGGCAGCACGGCGATCGGGCGGGGAGCTTCGAGAGGGTGGCCATGGTGGCGCTCTCTGCTGCTGCTGCGTATGGTGAGACGAGAGAGAAAAGAGTGCGAGTGACGGGGAGAGAGTAGAGGAGAGGGGCGGCGGGGAGCGGCTTGAGGTGCGTCGGCTGGGGGAAGGCTTCGAGAGGAGGGACGCCACGCGGGTACAGGTGGCGGCACGGTTCTGTCCCGATCGGGCGCGGAAGAGGAGACGGGGAAAGAAGAAGACAACGACATGTGGGCCCGAGAGCATATTCCAAAGTATCTTTTCCATTTTCTGTTTGTGGGTTTTTGGCAAAAGTAAAGGCTTAAATAAATTACTTCTCGTGCTGAAAAATCCCAAACAAAAATACTAGCATGTAGTACTTCACTAGGATTAGACATGCACGAAAAGTTTGAATCCAAACTCCCTCTGGTTTAATTTTAATAATTCATCAAAAAGGGGTAAAAGTTAATCTTCTCGAATTTTTGTAGGGAGTTCTACAGATCCAAAAGACAGGGGACTTGTTCCCAGATTTTTCTTGTCACTTTCTCTACAACATATATTTTTACCAGGTGTAATTGTTATAGGAAACTTTTGACTTGTAGTTCAACCCAATATTAATTTATTTAAATTTGCAATTCAAATCACTATGCATGTGACCAAAATTTTTATATTGGGTTTCTACAGAGTCATTAGGTAATTGTAGAATTTTTAGTTGAAACATTCGTGACACCGGGGTGTCACAATCTCCACCTTACACCCCCCCCCCCCTTTTGGGATTGTTCGGAGGCGCCTACTCATCTTCGAAGGTTCTTCATCCTGCACTTTTTCAAATAACCAAGACAAAGAGTGTGACATCCCCTCCGGGATACCCGGGACTCGGTACAGGGGGATACTCGACGCAGCGAGTTACAACGAGTTCATCATCTCATACAAGCCAGAATATATACATCATGGTATAATACAACCAGGTTTTCGAAATACAAACATTGTACAGCGGAAGCATAATACATTAATGAAGTTTATCAACCTACGAGTCTTGCAGTGGAAACTTGTACTTTATACAATAAAATACTACGAAGCGTCATCGTGATGTCTCGAGCCCGTCGTACACCACGATCCTCCTCGCTCGGGACGTCGGGATCTGTTCCCACTTGAGGGAACCACCCTCGGAACACGGCTCCTCTTTCGGACAGCTACCATAACGGTCGTAGAAGAACGACGCTTGCCCTAAAAATATAACGAGCAAACCACTGAGTATTCTAATACTCGGCAAGACTGACCCAGTCAACATGGCACGCTAAGGCCGACGCCTAGTATGCCAAGGCTTTACGGCTGTGGGGTTTACTCCTTTGCGAAAACAGCACTAATAATAGATCCTTACTTTCAGGTTTTAGCTCACAATTAAGTTCATTAGGAACCAAAGTTTGCGAGTCTACAACTACTGCAATCAAGTTTGCAAGAAAAGATCATTTGTGACCAACAATTCTTTCATCTCTCAACCTCATCTTCCGAGTTGATTACTACGATGTGACGAGCTAAACAAGCGGTACTCATTACTGCGAGGGACAGCAATTCGAATCGATTTTATACCAGCTGGCAAAACCCGACTACACGACGCATACGCACCACAGCCGGTCGTATACGACAACTTTTCCCGCTAGCACCTGACGGAAGACTAGCCATTTCCAACTCCCCGGGAGTATGGCGACTCCACGACTTTTCCTCGTGGCGGACCCATCTCCCTCCCGTGAGACTATCCTCTCACTAACGGCCGGCAAAGAGAGGCGGCTACGCTACATCTCCGGGGCGATAGGGTACATCGGCTTGCTGGGCCCATGATACCGGCATGTAGTACGGTACGTTCAAACTTGTTCAACTAAGCCGACAACGGTACGGTCCTTGACCAGGCACGAGACGGGGCTACCACCTTGCAAGACCTTAACTCCGTCTTTGCCCTTTCTCCTACGGGGCCCTTCCGGTCTCGGCTTATTAACATCTTCATTCCATTCTCATCTTTCTCTTATCAAAACCTCTTAGCAATAATAAACCAGCCATTACCCTATATCTCGCGAGTAGTGTCACCACCACTCGACTTCTACCGATGCCCTATGACATAAGCTTAGCGATCGTCAACTCTATTGAGCTACCGTACCGAGTATAGCATAACAAATGGAAACCTATCTCATGCATCTAGGGTATCAAGCAACTCCTATAACTTAATGCACAATCACGACTCATTACTGTGATAAAAGAAAAGACTTTAAAAACATAGATGGGATGCACGGGGCTTGCACGGATTCGAGTCGGAGTCGGCTTTCTCGTGCGTTGGTCGACTTCGAAGCTTCAGTCTCCTTTCTCGACCTCGGACGGAACCTCGATCACGCCGGGACCTAGGTCGACCAACAATACGTCGCGAATCACAACCATGCATGCATGAATGTACATGAGATGATGTGCAAAGGTTTTATTAACCATGATCGTTAATTAGCAATTTCTCCTTAATTAAGCTTGTTAATGATTACAATTAATCACGTTCGTTAAGCCATAAGTAATAATTGATTCTGCTCATTAATTATGGCTTAATCAAGATCATTAATTAAAAATTAATCATTAATCATGTTCATTAATTAATAATTAATCAGGTTCATTATTATTAATTAATCATGCTTTTTAAACAACAATTATAAATGCTTAACGCATGTGATAACACTTAAGCTATTAATTTGGGATCACATGAAATGACGGTGTTTATGTCGAATTTTGGAAAACAGTTTTCACAAACACTTTCGTCTGTAGTATCTCTAATTTTTAAAGAAATTTATTTTTCAAAAACAAATAATAATTAGCATAAAATAATAGATTTTCTTAATTAAAGAAAAGGAATTAATTAAACTATGAAATCATAATTTCTCAAAATAGGTATTTGAATACATAATCAACTAGAGAATAATTTTATGAGTCTAATGAACTTTGTTTGACATTTTTCTGATTTTTGTGGAATTTTCTACGAATTTTCGAAGTTTGAATCAATCCGGAAATGGAATAAATTCAAAAAGGAACAGGGGATCTCACTTGGGCCGAATCTGGTCGGGCCCATGGGCGAGCGGCCCACGAAGCGCGCGCGGCCCAGCTCGGACCGAGCTCGGTCCGGCCGGACATGGCGTGTGGCGGCCGGACCGAGGGCGGCTCGCCGGAGTTCGGCCGGACGGTGGCCAAGCTGCGACGGAACTTCTCTCACGGGGCCGGCTCGACATGAGGAAGCGGTTGGTGGGGTCCACTTCACCGGAAACCGGCCGGAACTACTTCAACGGCGAGATGCGGGCGGAGGAAAGGTTCGGCGGCGTCGTGTGCTCGCCGTGGTTGACCAAATGATGAACGGCTTGATGCTACGGCTTCACAAGATCATGGGCAAGAGCGGCATGTGATTGGTTGGGCTTGGGGATGGCCGGAACCGGAGCTCACCTCGGAGGTAGAGGCGGCGGCCCATCGAGCTGAGAAAATTCGTATAAATTCATGGAAACTTGGGAAGACCACTCGGGGGCGAGCTGCTTGTATGATGAAGAGGAAGATAACGCACCTAGGGGAGGAAAAAGCACGCGAATTGGTTCACCGGAGAGGGAGAATTCGAAGAAATTCCGGTGGCGGCGAGCACACGTTCTTGGCGAAGAACGGCCTCGATCTCTGGTGCTAGAGGGAAGGAGCGCGATTGGCGGCCATGGGGAGGTGCGTGGAACTTATGCGGAGCCGTGGGTGGTGCCGGCTTGGGCTGGGGAGGGGCCGAGACGGCCGGCGGCGTGGGACCGAGAGGAACGGACGGCGGCGTTCGCGTGCGGCCGGGAAGAAGAAAGGAATTTGGGACCCTAGGCTTTTATCCCCAACGGGCGGGGTGTTGAGGCGGTAGAGCAGCTCTTGCGTGGCGGCCGCGGAGCGAGGCACGCGGCCGGGGCGGAACTGCGTGGCGCCGGAGAGGCGGTGCGTCGGTTCTATGAGAGAGGAGGAAGAAAAGAAACCGACGGTGGGCTAAAGCCATTTTACAAAAACACCCTACTGGTTTTACTTTAATTAAAAATCATATTTCCGGCACTCGAACAATTCTGCGAAAAATCAGGGATGGAAATGAAAACATTTTGAATCTTTTTCCTTATTGACCGGAGTTCAAATTCCAAATAGATTTCGGATTAAAAATTCAAGTTTAAATTAAAAAGAAAAGCTTTCATTAATTCTTGTGGACATTTTTACAAAATAAAAGAATAATTTCATATCAACTCCATAAATCTCTTATTTTTTTATGTTTAATCAATAGAAAATGTTAAACTCCAAAATTTCTTTCATTTAATTTCTCCTTTTAAGCACTTAATTTTTAACTTAGGTTATCGTTATCATTTTATGTGCATTTCTTAACGACATTAAATATTCTTCCCAATGCACATGATGACATGATGATGAATGACATGAAATGCAATTTTTGATTTGGTTAGGGTTGTTACAGCCCTCCCCCTTATAGGAATCTCGTCCGAGATTCACGATCGAAGCGACTAAGCGATGGTACTAGAGAACTGCGGGTAAATGGATCGGAGAAATTCTTCTTGTTCCCAAATAACTTCAGCTTACGAGTGATGGCTCTGCTGAATCTTGTAGAACTTGAGGGTTCGACGTCGAGTCACTCGATCCTTGGTGTCGAGCACTTTGATCGGATGTCCATTATACGTCATATCGATCGTATGCTGTCCCACATCGAGTTGTCGGTCTTGTCTACCGGTGGGTTCGGATACTTCTTCGGTTGATACACGTGAAACACATTGTGGATTCCCGATAAATATGCTAGCAACTCCAAACGATATACCACGGCTTCACATCCTTCTTGTATTGGAATATGTCCGATATATCTCGGAGAGCTAACTTGCCTTTGATTCCGGATCGTTGGACACCTTTGGTAGGAGATACCCGGAGATAACGTGGTCCCCGGCTTTGAGCACTATTCTCGACGTCTCTTCTCCTTAGAACTGATTTGTCGAGACTTAGGTTTCTTCAAACTTTGTTGAATCGGACGTACTTGCTCTTCTGCATTCCTTGACTAGATCTAGTCCTAATATTATTCTCTTTCCATGTTACGACCATTTTAACGGTGTGCGACGACTACGACCGTATAGAGCTTGGAATGGTGACATTTCGGCACTCTCTTGGTAGCTGTTATGGTATGAGAATTCTGTTAACGGTAGGCATTTTTCCCAATCCTTGTTGTATGTCAAGACACAAGCTCGAAGCATATCTTCTAGATATTGGTTGCTTCCCTACTGTCTGTCCATCTGTTTGAGGGTGATACGGCGAGCTTCGAATCAACCTTGTTTCCAACGACTCATGCCATTGCTCCCAAAATTTGGATACAAAGCTGAGCTCCTTGATCCGAGATGATGGTCTTGGATACACCATGTAAGCGAGTACACGAGCAACGTATAATTCTGCATATTGCCTTGCCGTGTAGGTAGTATGTACGGGTAGGAAATGAGCAGATTTAGTTAACCTATCGACAATAACTCAAATAGAGTTGTGCTTACGTGAAGTTAACGGTAAGCCGACAATGAAATCAATACTAATATCTTCCCATTTCCATTACGGAATACTCCAAGGTTGGAGTGGACACTGCTTGTTTCGAGATGATCTGCCTTCACTTGTCGACAAGTGTCACACTCATTGACATACCTTGCTATTTCTCGTTTCATTCTTGTCCACGAGAATCTTGGCTTTAGATCTTGATACATTTTGTTGGTTCCCGGATGAATGGAATACTTGGACGTATGGGCTTCATCCCTTATCTGCTTGCGAAGTTCCGGGTTCTTGGGCAATACCGGCCTATTCTTGAACCGAGATAACACCTTCGTCCTCTTCTCGGGAACACTTGACTTCACCCTTCTTGAGTCGTCTTCGGATGTGTTCCATACCAGCATCCTTCTGCTGAGCTGCTACCACTTCTTCGCGAATGGTAGGAATAAGATCCAATTACTCAATACTCCATATGGAAGAATTCGAAGATTAGGCTCGCTAATTTCCTCTTCCGAGTGCTTCGATTAATAGGCTGAGTCGTGAGATTGTTACAATGAGCTTTTCGACTCAAGGCATCGGCTACGACATTGGCTTTCTCGGGATGGTAATGGATCTCGATATCATAATCCTTAATTCAAACCATCTTCGTTGGCTTTGTTCGGATCCGCTTGAGTGAAGATGTACTTAAGACTCTTGTGGTACGTGTACGGATGTACCAAATTTTCCAAGAGACAATGTATCCAGCTTTTCAATGCTAGAGCGACAAGCTGCTGATTCCAAATCATGTGTCGGGTAATGTTCTCGATGTCGCCCAAGCTATCAAGATGCGTAGGGAATTACTCGACCTTCTTGCATTAGAACATCTCCAAGTCCTGTGCACGAGGCATCACGAGTACACATCAAATAGTTTGATTAACTCGGCTGAGTTAACACCGATCTTGTTGTGAGTAACTTCTTCAATGTCTGAAATGCTTCTCCACATTCATTGCTCCATTCATACTTCTTATCCTTTTCTAGCAATTTGGTCATTGGCTTAGCCATCTCCGAGAAATTGGGAATGAACCCTCTATAATAACCAACCAACCCTAAGAAGCTTCGGATCTGTGTGACCGAGTTAGGTGGCTTCCAATCCAATACTTCTTTAACTTTACCAGGATCAACAATCACTTCTTACTGTTGATATCACATGACCTAGGAATGGTACCTCCTTCCGCCAAAACTCACACTTACTGAATTTGGCATCTAACTAGTGATCCCTTAGACGTTGGAGCACGGTCCTTAAGTGCTCGGCGTGTTCCTCTTCGACTTGGAATAGATCAGAATGTCGTCTATGAAAACCACGACAAACTTATCCAATTTTGGCATAAACACCGAGTTCATCGGATACATGAAGTGTGCTGGTGCATTGGTTAGACCAAAGGACATCACCAGGTACTAATAAAGTCCATATCTTGTGGAGAATGCGGTCTTCGATATATCTTCGAGCTCTTATCTTAATCGATGATATCCTGAGCGAAGATCTATCTTAGAGAAGACTTTGGCTCCCATCAATTGATCAAACAAGATGTCAATCCTCGGAAGAGGGTACTTGTTCTTGATGGTAACCGAATTCGGAGGTCGATAATCCACACATAGCCTCAATGTCTTGTCCTTCTTCTTCACGAACGAGGCTGGGCATCCCCATGGTGATGAACTTGGGCGAATATACCCCTTGTCCGAGTAAATCCTTCAATTTGTACCTTTACTTCCGCCCGCTCATTAGGTGGCATCCGATACGATCTTACGGGTATGGTACGAGTCCGCGGCTGAAGTTCTCTCTTAAATTCTCTTGCCCGATCAGGTGGTAAACCTGGTAAGTCTTCGGAAAACATTAGGGTATCCGTAAAGTACAGGAACGTCTTCCAAACTTTTACCAATAATCTTATCAATCACCGGAAAGATAGCTTGGGAAGAAGTCAACGGAAAACAATCTCGCTTATGAAGAAGGAGAGTTCATGTGATCTGCAACAGACATCTATATCCAATACTTGCCTTATGATACTTCATTCATCTTACGCCAAGATTCGGCTCCAATCCTTGTCCGTCTAAGACTATAAAGGAGGTGGAATCATCCTTACGTCTCAACTTCAATGGTATCTCCGTAGTACTTTGATCAGCCATGTCTTGTGACCCTTTCGGAATCTCCTCGGATGTGGTAAAGCTGACACGACCAATCTTCATCATATCATTTGACTTGTATGCTTACGTCGTCCAACCGCTTTCTGTGAGGACGCTTTGCAAAATTCTGCTTTGTTGGTACGACACAATTCTTGAGCCAAGTGTCCAAGACAACCATCTGTTATAGCATAGATGATCGGCGGATTGTAGAGTGCGGGATAAGGGACGAATACTCGATAGGTCCGATTGTTGAACCGCTGAACTGGAGAACACCTGTTGCTGATCTTTGAGGTGGGCGGTAAGAAATGGAACCTGATGGCTGAGGCTCGAACCTCCGATCTGTTGCAGAAATGGAGAATAGATGATACTTGGAGGGTACCTTACTTCCTTGTTCACTGGCTGCTCTCTACTTAGTCTCTTCTTCTTGAGGTGCACGAAAAGCATCCTCCATGAGTATAGCATCACCTACAAACTTATTGAAACTAACTCCTTGGTCCAAATTTAGAACATCGGTGTGTGTGTTGTCAACATCTACCACTTTCATGTCGGACGCAGGAGTCGCGAGATCTATAAGGGGTTGGTGAAAGTCAATGATGAAGGAAAAGATTTAACGGGAATGGTTAAGATTGAGAAACAACATGGATTATCAAAAGATGCGACAGTGCTTTCGTCTATATTAGTGTTGAAGATAATATAGGCTTAAGATATTTATGAGGATAATTGCACCGATGAGTTTCCAATACGGTATTCTTCTTTCCGGTTGCGTACCATAGGTTATACGCCATCCGTTCCGAAGAACATTATATTTGGATTCTCTGCTAGTTTCAAAATAGAATATGCATTTCCATATCGCTCATGTTTGACTTTGAGAAGCGCACTGGGCGAACCGGCACAATTCAAAGGCAAAATGGCAATTTGAAAGTACAAAACACCCATTTCCAAACTAGCTCTCGGTACAACTTAGTCTAGTCAAAAAGGTGATGATTATTCTTCAATGGAAGTCACTCAAGAACTTCAAAGAAAGATAAGTTCATGAGGTAATTGAGTGAAAGAAGGAGAATGATTTTTCAAACTAGGAATAGCCATCTCTTAATACTTGGTATCTTATCATCCGAGAAGGTTCTATCTAGATGAAGAGTACGAGCAGAAATCAAAATGGCTATTCTTGGAGGGAGAAAGAGAACTTTTGGTGGCCACAAGTGGTAGTTAACCGATCACTGTCTGGATAAAGCCTGGAGCGATCGAAGTGGCATTGGTAACCAGCTCCTAGATTCTTCTGCTCATACATTCCATCCTTCTGCTCTTCTTTGGAAGGTTATTGAGCTTGTTCAAGATCCAGTATCTCATCATGTGTCTATCGGATCTGCATCTAGTTGTTTAACTATTTCTTTGGCAGCTGTAAGTTGTACATCCCAAGATTCACCTATAGCACCCATTCATCACTGGAATCTTTAATCTACCCCTTTAAATCCCTAGCTCTCATATGGGCTCCTTGATAAATACACATGATTGTCCTTCTCTACGATTAACGTTGATCATCTGTAGATGAAGATCTTGAATTCCCCATTCCATTGCCTCTGTGTGTGGAAGTTCCTTTGGCCTTCTATTTCACTAGCATAAACTCCTTTCTAATGCCCTCCATAGGGAACTAACTCTACACTACGATACTAAAAAGTATAACCCCGACTTTTTATTATAGCACTCAATATGACATGATGCATGCTCGGTAAACTAACTATACGTACTATAGCATATAAAACTATAACGAATAGTTAGCACTTCCCAAAACCCGAACGTCGAACGGTTAGTAAAAATCTAACTATTCTACATCCTTATAGGGCTCCGTACTCTCTCGTATTCTAAACGCACTAAACGTGTTAAGTTTTGGAAAACAAGCTTGTAATGATGAGCTGTTGCCTACGAACCGCTACGATACCAGCTGTGACATCCCCTCCGGGATACCCGGGACTCGGTACGGGGGACACTCGACACGGCGAGTTACAACGAGTTCATCATCTCATACAAGCGAGAATATATACATCATGGTATAATACAACCAGGTTTTCGAAATACAAACATTGTACAGCGGAAGCATAATACATTAATGAAGTTTATCAACCTACGAGTCTTGCGGCGGAAACTTGTACTTTATACAATAAAATACTACGAAGCGTCATCGTGATGTCTCGAGCCCGTCGTACACCACGATCCTCCTCGCTCGGGACGTCGGGATCTGTTCCCACTTGAGGGAACCACCCTCGGAACACGGCTCCTCTTCCGGACAGCTACGTAACGATCGTAGAAGAACGACGCTTGCCCTGAAAATATAACGAGCAAACCACGAGTATTCTAATACTCGGCAAGACTGACTCCGATCAACATGGCACGCTAAGGCCGACGCCTAGTATGCCAAGGCTTTACGGTTGTGGGGTTTACTCCTTTGCGAAAACAGCACTAATAATAGATCCTTACTTTCGGGTTTTAGCTCACAATTAAGTTCATTAGGAACCAAAGTTTGCAGTCTACAACTACTGCAATCAAGTTTGCAAGAAAAGATCATTTGTGACCAACAATTCTTTCATCTCTCAACCTCATCTTCCGAGTTGATTACTACGATGTGACGAGCTAAACAAGCGGTACTCATTACTGCGAGGGACGGCGATTCGAATCGATTTTATACCAGTGGCAAAACCCGACTACACGACGCATACGCACCACAGCTGGTCGTATACGACAACTTTTGCCGCTAGCACTTGACGGAAGACTAGCCATTTCCAACTCCCCGGGAGTATGGCGACTCCACGACTTTTCCTTGTGGCGGACCCATCTCCCTCCCGTGAGACTATCCTCTCACTAACAGCCGGCAAAAGAGAGGCGGCTACGCTACATCTGCGGGGCGATAGGGTACATCAGCTTGCTTGGGCCCATGATACCAGCATGTAGTACGGTACGTTCAAACTTGTTCAACTAAGCCGACAACGGTGCGGTCCTTGACCAGACACGAGACAGGGCTACCACCTTGCAAGACCTTAACTCCGTCTTTGTCCTTTCTCCTACGGGGCCCGTCCGGTCTCGGCTTATTAACATCTTCACTTCCATTCTCATCTTTCTCTTATCAAAACCTCTTAGCAATAATAAACCAGCCATTACCCTATATCTCGCGAGTAGTGTCACCACCACTCGACTTCTACCGATGCCCTATGACATAAGCTTAGCGAGTCATCAACTCTATTGAGTTACCTGTACCAGTATAGCATAACAAATGGAAACCTATCTCATGCATCTAGGGTATCAAGCAACTCCTATAACTTAATGCACAATCACGACTCATTACTTGTGATAAAAGAAAAGACTTTAAAAACATAGGTGGGATGCACGGGGCTTGCCTGGATTCGAGTCGGAGTCATCTTTCTCGTGCGTTGGTCGACTTCGAAGCTTACGTCTCCTTTCTCGACCTCGGACGGAACCTCGATCACGCCGGGACCTAGGTCGACCAACAATACGTCGCGAATCACAACCATGCATGCATGAATGTACATGAGATGATGTGCAAAGGTTTTATTAACCATGATCGTTAATTAGCAATTTCTCCTTAATTAAGCTTGTTAATGATTACAATTAATCACGTTCGTTAAGCAATAAGTAATAATTGATTCTGCTCATTAATTATGGCTTAATCAAGATCATTAATTAAAAATTAATCATTAATCCTGTTCATTAATTAATAATTAATCAGGTTCATTATTATTAATTAATCATGCTTTTTAAACAACAATTATAAATGCTTAACGCATGTGATAACACTTAAGCTATTAATTTGGGATCACATGAAATGACGGTGTTTATGTCGAATTTTGGAAAATAGTTTTCACAAACACTTTCGTCTGTAGTATCTCTAATTTTTAAAGAAATTTATTTTTCAAAAACAAATAACAATTAGCATAAAATAATAGATTTTCTTAATTAAAGAAAAGGAATTAATTAAACTATGAAATCATAATTTCTCAAAATAGGTATTTGAATACATAATCAACTAGAGAATAATTTTATGAGTCTAATGAACTTTGTTTGACATTTTTCTGATTTTTGTGGAATTTTCTACGAATTTTCGAAGTTTGAATCAATCTGGAAATTGAATAAATTCAAAAAGGAACAGGGGATCTCACTTGGGCCGAATCTGGTCGGGCCCATGGGCAGGCGGCCCACGAAGCGCGCGCGGCCCAGCTCGGACCGAGCTCGGTCCGGCCGGACATGGCGTGTGGCGGCCGGACCGGGCGGCGGCTCGCCGGAGTTCGGCCGGACGGTGGCCAAGCTGCGACGGAACTTCTCTCACGAGGGCCGGCTCGACATGAGGAAGCGGTTGGTGGGGTCCACTTCACCGGAAACCGGCCGGAACTACTTCAACGGCGAGATGCGGGCGGAGGAAAGGTTCGGCGGCGTCGTGTGCTCGCCGTGGTTGACCAAATGATGAACGGCTTGATGCTACGGCTTCACAAGATCATGGGCAAGAGCGGCATGTGATTGGTTGGGCTTGGGGATGGCCGGAACCGGAGCTCACCTCGGAGGTAGAGGCGGCGGCCCATCGAGTGAGAAAATTCGTATAAATTCATGGAAACTTGGGAAGACCAGTCGGGGGCGAGCTGCTGGTATGATGAAGAGGAAGATAACGCACCTAGGGGAGGAAAAAGCACGCGAGTTGGTTCATCGGAGAGGGAGAATTCGAAGAAATTCCGGTGGCCGGCGAGCACACGTTCTTGGCGAAGAACGGCCTCGATCTCCGGTGCTAGAGGGAAGGAGCGCGATTGGCGGCCATGGGGAGGTGCGTGGAACTTATGCGGAGCCGTGGGTGGTGCCGGCTTGGGCTGGGGAGGGGCCGAGACGGCCGGCGGCGTGGGACCGAGAGGAACGGATGGCGGCATTCGCGTGCGGCCGGGAAGAAGAAAGGAATTTGGGACCCAGGGCTTTTATCCCCAACGGGCGGGGTGTTGAGGCGGTAGAGCAGCTCTTGCGTGGCAGCCGCGGAGCGAGGCACGCGGCCGAGGCGGAACTACGTGGCGCCGGAGAGGCGGTGCGTCGGTTACGTGAGAGAGGAGGAAGAAAAGAAACCGACTGGTGGGCTAAACCCATTTTACAAAAACACCCTCTGGTTTTACTTTAATTAAAAATCATATTTCCGGCGCTCGAACAATTCTGCGAAAAATCAGGGATGGAAATGAAAACATTTTGAGTCTTTTTCCTTATTGACCGGAGTTCAAATTCCAAATAGATTTCGGATTAAAAATTCAAGTTTAAATTAAAAAGAAAAGCTTTCATTAATTCTTGTGGACATTTTTACAAAATAAAAGAATAATTTCATATCAACTCCATAAATCTCTTATTTTTTTATGTTTAATCAACGAGAAAATGTTAAACTCCAAAATTTCTTTCATTTAATTTCTCCTTTTAAGCACTTAATTTTTAACTTAGGTTATCGTTATCATTTTATGTGCATTTCTTAACGACATTAAATATTCTTCCCAATGCACATGATGACATGATGATGAATGACATGAAATGCAATTTTTGATTTGGTTAGGGTTGTT